>CM046836.1:42077667-42465167 GCA_025618425.1 Heliocidaris tuberculata
CTTGTCTTATAAAGAATTACAATCAATCTAATCTCTCACAATTCCTCCAATTAAATTGGTAAAGTGATCTATATCTTATGTTCCTCCCATGTGAGTTGGCGATTTGATTTTGATATTTTTGTTGGTCATTTTGGGGGGTTTGTCTGCAGACTTGTGATTAATGTTAATTTCAAGTAAAGTTGCAATTGCATCGCATCAATCAAAGCACTTTCAATGGCAGCTCTGTGATCTTTACACATGTGTGTTTAGATGTACATTAGTAGGTTATATTATCTGTTGTGAACCAGAAGGGCTTTAAAGGTAAAGTTGAGTTCTGGTCATGAGATCAAATTGTTAAAGAAACTGTCTCAAAGCAATTGGGAAAGGTTGATTATGTAGCACATAATAATTGGTGTATGCTGTAAGGTTTTGGAATCACCAAAATGAATAAGAAATTGACTCAGTCCTGCTAAGAATCACATGCACTGCACACAGAAATGTGTATATGGGACTACATGCTGATGTTTGGCCCAAACATTTCGGCTGTTTCTTGTTAAATTTTGAATGTGAGAGCATCTGAAGAGTAATCCTTTTCAGGGGACATTTCTACTATGATAATCTTCCAAACTAACATAAAAAGAATGAGAAAGCTCACAAATTATTTTTTACTTTTCCCAGAACTCAACACCCTCTTTAAACCATATCCTTGACACAGAGCTAATTACCATCTGGTTCTCAGCAGACAATATGGTGTAAATAATGGTTTCTTATACAGTCAACCTGCTTTAGCAACCACCTGAAAATACAGACCACATTTTTCATTTCCCTTGAACAATTTTTGAAAAAATAGAAAATCTGTATTGAAGGGAACCTGTTTAGAAAAGACCACCTGTCTATAAAGACTTCCTTTTTCATTTCCCTTGATTAGTTTGTCTTATAGAAATCTGTATTGAAGGGGACCAGTATAGAAAGAACATCTGCCATAAAGGCTGACTTTCTTGTCTCCTTTGAGCAGTCCTTATACATAAATATCCATTGTCTGTTTAAACTCATTTATACATGTGTAGTTGCCCGTGGATTCAGGGAACGTGACGGTGCAGGGAACAGGTACTGGATCATTCCTTCTCTCCTTCATTCTCCATTATAACCTGCTGGAAGTCAACAGTAATGAGGTCTTTGATGTGACCATTACCATTGTGAGTTCAGATACCAACAGCCTGGAGCTTCTAGCCTGTGGCAGGTTAGTAGAACAGATGCATTCTTGCGATGATGATGTTGATGATGATGAAGATGATGATGAAGATGATGATGAAGATGATGATGGTGATGATGATAATGTTGATGATGATGATGATATTGATGATAATGTTGATGATGATGATGATAATGTTGATGATGATGATGAAGATGATGATGATAATGTTGATGATGATAATGTTGATGATAATGATGATAATGTTGATAATAATGATAATGTTGATGATAATGTGGATGATAATGTTGATGATGATGATAATGTTGATGATAATGTTGATGATGATAATGTTGATGATGAAAATGTTGATGATGATAATGATGATGATAATGGTGATGATGATGTTGATGATGATGATGATGATAATGTTGATGATAATAATGTTGATGATGATGATGATGATTGTGTTGGTGCCTGTAGAAGTCAACAGTAATGAGGTCTTTGATGTGACCATTACCATAGTGATTTCAAATACCAACAGCTTGGAGCTTTGAGCATGTGGCAGGTCAGTAGGAGAGATGCATTTTGGTGATGATGATGCTGGTATAGTTAGGATTCACCTAGATATGTACATGTACTAGGATTGAGATCTGAAAGTTAGGTCACCTGTAAAATGATGATGGTGGTGACAATGGTGATGATGTGGATGTTTGTTATGATGAAGATGATGATGATGGTGGTGATAATGATAATGTTGATAATGCTTATTATAATAATAGTGATAAAGGAGTAAAAGGATGACGTGATGATGGTAGTGATGATGATGATAGTGATGATTATTGTAATGATGTGTATAATAGTGGTAATGGTTATCATTAAAATGAAGGGGTGATGATATTCATGATAAAGGTAGATTGAAGTATAACTTTTGATTGTGTTGATGGTAAGATGGTATCTGTAATTCCTGTCAGTTAAAAAGTTATTTTGATGTAGATGATGGACCTAATAACATGATTTTCATTTTTGTACATGTAGGTATGTAGCCACAGCAATGAATAGAGTGTCACATGATCATCATATATGTACATTACATGTATCTTTGTTTAGATTATCCCTGTTTGTTGGGTAGAACCAGTTGATCGGTCACTGTGCTTTTGTGATTCCTGCAGGTACACTGGGACAGGTGAAGGTACCGGTATGTCCATCATGGACATCGGTATCCCATCGGGTTTCTATGTCCAGGAAGATCCTTTAATCCAAGCCATCCAGGAGCATGAGTTTGCTACCAAGCATGAGATCATGGGAAAGAGTGTTATCATCTACCTTAATGAGGTAACCTTTGACCTAAAAAAAAGAAAGTGTAATTCACTATTCATCTAGTTTCTTTGATTGTCTAATCCACCTGGCCACCATACATTACACATGAATGATCATGATCTGTGACTGGATATAACGCATGTTTTACTGTCAATTTGGATGTGTCGTACAACAATGCTAATTCATATAATTTCTTTCAATATTTCTTCGTCTTGGCCACCATACATTACAAGCATACATGTACATTCTCAGACATTTGCTCTGGTGTCATTTGCTGCGGACTTTATTTTGCTAATAAAAGGCATAGGGTTATGGTTTTGGTTAAGAATGAGTTTTTGGTTAGGGTTGGGGGTAGGGTTGGTATAGTGTTGGGTCCAGGTTTGCAGTTTTGAATTTGACAAGTGTGAGAAATTAAATGCGAAGCAATTGTCCCTGGAGCATTTGTCCTGAAATCAAGCATACACTCCTGCAATTACATGTTATGTAACCTGTCTTGATAAATCAATAAAGTTCTACCTCATCAGTCATGCTTAAACTTCTCTTGGTAATTTAATAGACCCCTATTGTGCCACAGGGTTTGCAAACAGCTATCAAAAATGAACTTTTAGTAGTCAAACTTAGTAGTTTTGATACTCGATGTCACTGTTTAATTGGGCATAGAATATCTTCAGCTGGAACAAAATATAGAAAAGACAAATGTTCCTACTTCTGCCACTGGATATAAAAATCTACCAAGTTATAGTCCAACTTCATGTACATGTATACTGTAACCATAACCTAAACGTTATTCAATTTGTTTCAGTCTTAAGGTTGCTATTTGGAATGTTTTTGTATCAATTCAATTCAATTCAATTCAGTTTCATTCTTTTTCTCAGTCATGAAAAAATAACAGTGACAATGGATATTTACAACGTATAATGTACATATGTACACGTATTAAAGAACAAAGATTAAAGAACAAAGGAAACTAAAAGTACATGTACAAGAAATTTCTGTGAAACTTGTATGGTGTATATGTAGCTCCCTGTGTTTTTATCAATAAACCACATTCAATTCAATTCAATTCAATTCAATCAATTTAGTATACATTTAGAATTTTTAGACGGGTTATGTCACTAATGGCATGAAAGGGGTTTGATACAGTGTTATGTATTCTTGTTAGCTTTTGGTGATGTAATATCTGTCACGTTTGTCTTATGTGTTTACAGATTCCCAGTGTGATGAAAACATGCATCACAGTCAATGCCCATCGCTCAAACACCGTAGCTGGAACCAAGCCTAGCGTCTTCAAGGTATACAGCTACTACACACCTGGTAAGTAACCCAACTCTTCATGGATCCCTAAGTCATTGCTCCAAAATTTGCACAAATACAAATATTTGCAATAACAGTAGAATACAATATAAAAAATGATAGCATACAATACAAACAATGATGATAAGGTACAATATAAACATACACATAATAGGTAGAAAAAATGTACGTAAACAAAGGTTAAAGAAAAAGAAAATCAGTGGAGTTAACTGCAATATACGGAAAAAATTCAAGAGATTAAATAAATATAATATAACTGGGTCATATCAACTTTACACTCTATTTTATCCAAAATTGGTTATCTGAGCAAGAGACAAAAGGGAGAAGGGAAAAAGAGAAAGGAAGAGTGAGAGAATGAGAGTGAGTAAGAGAGAGAGAGAGAGAGAAAAAGGAGTGAGCGGGAGACAGAGAGAGAGAGAACGAGAGAAGGATAGAGAGTGCCAGAGGGGTAGATATGATGGCAGTAGACTTAGGATGACAACTGCATTATATATTTACAAGGTAATTTCATAATATTAAAACTCGTCTGACTTGAGAGTTAAACAAACGTAGGCTTTGGGATAGGGTTAGGGTTAGGGTGGAAGTTCTGACATTTTTTGTGTAAAAATTGGCAGCAGAGCACTCTCTTAGATAGAATTCTATGTACATGTATGGTCATTTTAAAGATGAAAGTGTTGGTATTTTATTGTGGAATATTTTTCTGTTATTCACCAATGGACAGACATTCATGTGACGAATAGGAGAGAAAAGTTGACAAACTTGATATGTGAATCTGAATGACTATTGATAATAATTCAATGAATTGAGACTGGAAGTACAGTATGTGATTGTTTTCTTGAAGTGTACAGCGTCATCCTGTTGTGACTCTGAATATCACCTGTAACGAATAGCACTTTTATAAGGCAATAAGATTAAGCAAATTTCAGTTCAATTCAATTCAAGTTTACTTCCGCAGTCTGATAAAAATACAAAACTGTCAAGAGATATACAAGAATACAACATAAGTATGATATAATAGATAGTGGTTGGGATTGACATAGGCCTATAGCCTTTCTAAGTTCAATCCCTGGAGTATTTAGATCAAATTTCACAGAATAGGAACTAAGTAACGATACAACTACAACTGCAATCTGAGAACAAAAGGGTGGGAAAAGGGAATGGGAGAGGAAGGGAGAAGGCAAATTAACATAAATTTAAAAGATGATTTTATATGTTCATTTAAAAACTGAAAGACTTTTGCTACATTTCAAGGTATTCGAGAGATTGTTCCACATGATCAACCCTGAGTATTTGATAGTTCATCTAGAGACATTATATTTATAATTGGGAACATATAAATTATTGTTCCGTATAATATTATACATATAATTTTTCTTAATAAAATAATTATCCAGAAATTTTGGCAAGGTGTTATTGATATATTGATACATAAATGTGCAGGTTACAATTATATGAATATCATATGTAGTTAATCATTTCATTTTTTTAAAACAAAGGATCTGAATGAGTGCAAGGCTTAAAGTTCGTGTATGTCCTAATTGAAAAATAGGAAAATTACCTGGATATTCATTTTTGGACCAGTTTGGTGTTGGAATGTTATTTCTATAAATTGCATTTTTTCTTTTATCTTTTTTTTTTGTGAAACAGAGGAACAAACTGTGCGCTCCTACTCTGCATCAAGCCTTAGTGACACCGACATCTGCACCATGTGCGGTGATTGCTGCTACGACGATAGCGGCGCTGTCCTGTCAACAGCCACTTCCACAGTTCTCCTCCTCACCCTGACTCTCGTCTCCATCATGGGGGCGCTTGTCATGTAAATGGCTTCTCTGGTAACAAGTGGACATGGGGATGTCATTCCCGATGGGGATGTCATTCCCGATGAATACATCTACTGGTTTATTCCAAATCACATTTGCTCATATTTTCATAAAGTCAGACTGAGTTAAACGCCAAGTGTCAAGCTTCTATATTCTGTACAAATTACCGAAATTCTGTATTAAACAGAATGTATGAATGAAATGAATCCAGTCATGAAATGAAAAGGAGAAATCAATTTCATATTCACATGATTTTTGTTCGTTCATTTAGTTACAGAATTATGGTAATATTTACATGATGAGGAGGGTTGACATTTTGCGCTCCAATCGATGGACTGTATCTACCCACTTAAACCGGGACTAAAGTTAGTATGCAGGTATGAATACCGGCCATTGAGTTATTCATTTGATTTCTTGATATGAACTATCGAAAGAACTATCAAATAATGATGCAACGATGATGAAATTACATGTAGAAACCATCACTTTCTTATTGGAGCATTATCAACTCCACCCATAAAAACTTTCCTGTTATAAACTATTTCTGGTTTATTTACAGCATATCTGTAATCTCTTCTGAAGTCTGATATCTTTAAACACTGTCTATATAACAAGATTTTAAAAAACTGAGACAAGGAACTATCAGAAAATAAACCTCATTTCAAAACTTGGTGGCACTGTGTGGATTAAGCTTTCATTTTTAACAGTTCATGTTCATGACTGTTCCACAGAACAATCCTGGATGTTTAAACTTGTCTCTAATTACTACGGAGTAAAAAAATATATATATTGAGATAAGTTTTGATCATCATGTATCATGAATAAAAATTCTATAAAATTTTGGGCTAGATTAAAAAAAAAAAATTTAACAGCTTCATAAAGCTGTAATGTTACGAATGAAAATATAAAGTACCAGTACGTGTAGTAAGAAGATGTAATGCAAAATGAGAATCTGTTTTTATGTGGTAGGGCACAGGTGTACATTTTTTAATAATGGCTTGTATGCAGATCACATCTTTTGATTTAAAGGGATTCAGTAACTTTTTGGAGGCTTGGTTTAATAAATTGTTGAATTTTGATATCTGTCTTGTATAATGATATTCAGAAGGATAAATAAATAGCCAGGCATAGCAAGGTTTTCAAATATATAATGCTATTATTAAGATATCTATGACTGAATGCTCCCATTTACGAAAGTGTATGGCCATACGCTTTAGTCTAACACTGAGTCTATGGGGGGGAAAATGAGTCTGGCATTTCCGGTCACTTGCATATGTTTACTTTTTCCTGGGCTTCATTTTTACACCATATGACATACGCTGATAGTATGTAAGGCCAGGCAGCTCAGATTTTATCAAGCCTCTACAAAGTTACCAAATCACTTTAATATGCGATATATATTTTTATAGCTTTAAGATGGTATATGTATTTTGAATCATCATTGGTATACATGTACATTTAGGCATATATATTTGGCTTATTCATGCTGTTCATGTTTTAATTTGTATAATTTGCATGAACATATACATTTAGGCATATATAGCTCATTCATTTATGCTGTTTGTTATGTTTTCATATCTGTAAGTTTTGTGTAAATAATGAATTGATCACCATAATGCTACTTCATGTTTATGTCTTTCAATACGGCTGTGCCTATTTTGGGGGTAAAGTCCCTGTTTCATAAAATTTGTTATCAATAACAAGTTACAGTAACTGATATAAGCTACTGCAATTGTTGCATTTAATTGGCTGTGAGCAAATTTAATACAAAAACATGAATCTTGTTAAGGCCACCGCACACCTTACGATCGGTCTGCAATCCGATATGTGAAATAAATCGCAATGGCATTAAATATTGGCATTTTAACAAATGAAATCTACCCTATTCAGGTTCTGAAAAGTAATATGAATACTAAACATAGGGTTTGGGTGAGCTGTCAGCTTTCTACAGGGAATAAGGGCAAAATTAGTTTCAAATCGTAGGCAGTCGTACGATTTTTGTGACGTCACTACGACTCGGAGCCGATTTGGCCATTCCACCGACTAGAAAACTCGGCAACTGAGGCCGTATTATCGATTTTACTATCTGTATGACTATTCAGACCCTCAATCAAAAATATTTTTCATATTTAAATGATTTGTCAAATGATATTACATTTTCTTCTGAAATCAGATCGCAAACCGATCGTAAGGTGTGCGGTGGCCTTGCTATTGATAAAAAGTTTTATGAAACAGGGCCCAGATAAATGTTCAAGAAAATTGTAGTTGTCCATTCATGTACACATATGTGCTGCAAGTTCACAAGCTGCTGTATTTTGATGTTTTTTTACATCAAATCTTTGAAGAAATTTTCTGGTTACCATTTGGGCATGCTTGAATTCACTTCAATTAAAAAGATTAACTTTGTTACTTTTAATCTTATGCTCAGGGTAAACAATACATGTAAGACAGACTAGCTGAAATATTGCACAATCAGTTAAAAAAAAAACCTGTAACATGAATTGGCTGAAAATGGGCTATCATTTTTATCTGAAAGGAGCTTTTCTTCTTTTTTGTGTGTGTGTGTGTGTTTTGGTTTTTTTCTTTCTTTTTTATTGGGAATTCTTTAAACTACATGTACCTTCTGCCTTAAAGTCCATTGATAAAGTTTGTATTTTAGTATTCTCTGTGTAACATTCAAATCAACAACTCACATGTGAAGCTTTGTTTTGCTTTAAAATGATATTTTTGCTTTAAAAATTTTTGACTACAAAATTTAAGCAATCATATATACATATATATATTTGTAGCTTTCTCTTTCAAATAGTAGAAATAATGAATACAGTGATTGGAATTTGCTTGTTTTGTAGTGATGTCTTTCATGTTAATGTTTTAATGGCATAGTGTTCTAATTTGTATGTTTGCTGTAAATGTAGTGCTTATAGTTTTTGTGGTTTTCATTGTCCCATTTTTACCATTCCCTTTTTTATATTAAAAGTATCAGGAAAAAAGAGATGGGCAATTATATGATATCATTATAGGAGCTTTATTGGTTGTTTTTTTTTTAATAGATGAAATACTTTGTGCACAATAAATATACATGTAGAACTTTGATTTGTCTCTTTTTTAAAGTGTAATGTTAATCATTTGAATACAACCCACAACCTTGAAAGGTGACCGAATTAATGCGTAAACTTTCACAAAGGAGATATACATAACAAAGGTTAAAAATGCTGATTATTATAGCCACATGTAGGACATAACCAGGGCCCTGTTTCATAAAACTTGTCATCAATGACAAGTTGCAGTAACTGTTATAAGCTACTGAAATCCTTGCATCCGATTGGCTGAGAGCAAATTTTTCGGTAAAAATCACCGACAAGACACTTGATGAAACGCCCCCCAGATCAATCACAAGGGATGCTCAAGCCACCCACAAAGTACTCTGACACATTTTGAATATAAAGTGGAACCTCGCTGTAACAAACTCCTTTGGACCAAGGAAATTACCTTGTTATAATGAAACCTTGTTATATCAGGGCTAAAAAGCAATAAAATACAAAGGAGTGGGACCAGCAAACAGCAAAATTACCTCGTTATAACGAGAGTTTGTTATGACAATGTTCTTCATAACGAGATTCCACTGTAGTGTTACTTCATGGCTTCATGCGAGATGGGAGATTTGTTAAACAATTTGGATGAAACTTGGTTTTACTGTTTGGAAAATACCTAAGTCAAGAGAGTATATAGCTGGGGAATAAAACAGAATGACCCTGTAACTATCTAAAACTGCCATTATAAGTACACAACACCTGCATAATAAGTCAATAAATCAATGTTATATATTATTTGCAAGCTCATATGAAGTATATATATATATGTATAAATAATCTATGATTAATTTTGCTTTGATATGAAGATGCTATACTATATTTTTTGTAGACCTTTTAATATAGCTGATGTAATGGCTTTGTAGATTTTGCACTTAACAATGCAAATAAAAGCTGAAGTAAAATGTTATTTCATTGAGATGCACGTTGCCTTGTTTTTTTCCGAAGTGTTGACAAGAAAGTGGTCATTCATGTACTGAAAGTTACATTTTTGGAAGGGGACAACTATAATGCTACATGTACGTCAATATTGTTTGGTTTAATATTGAAAGTTGTTGACGATACAATTTTGATTTTACCGAGCCACGTTATACAGTACATGTATTATATTATATTTATTTTACACTGTATACATGCAGAGAAAGAGAAAGAGAAAGAGTGAGAGATCGAAAGGAAAAGATTTACTTCGTGTGAAACATGTATCTACATGTATATACTGTAGTAAAATTATTAAGAATACATTTTGCAACGAATTACAGAATGATATCCCATCAAACGTACCTCAAATGCCTTTCCAAATAATTCCCTTTTGTTTTTTTTAAGGACCATACATTCTTTATCCATTTGTGTTAAATTCATATATTGAAAATATTCAATTATAAACAACAAATTACATAACATAATTTTTTTATCCTTCAATCAATTGTACTCGCCCCAATCTTCTGACAAAGTGCATATATTTGAAATGCTGGAATTTTACCAATAGTACATTTCTGTCTGAACACATTTAACAAATATCTACAACACATCCTCGGTCATTCTTGCTTTTTCGCCATCTGCCAGAGTGTGAGGGGTTATTGGGGATCTAGCCAGCAACCCCCCCCCCCCCCTCCGAAAAAATTATATAACCTTTGTTATTTCATTTATTAGTGAAAAGGTCCACAATATGCAATAAATGTGAGGACCCTCCCCCTTTTTTCAGGGGGGGGGGGAGGAAGGGAGCTTGTCGGATGATTATGGAGTGGAAAAGTAGGTCCCAGATCCCCTAATGATTTTGTACGGTATTCTTTCAGTTGTGCATTGTTTCCTCCTATGCCGAAGACGAAGAGTAGCGATCTGAGATGAGTTTCCTGACCCTCCTGTTCATCCCGAAGGCTACAAAGATGATAACACCCTGCAGAGAATTGATGATGATGTAGACATACCAGAGTGACTTGTGGTAGGTGTTGGCAGCAACAAAGCCGAAGCCCCACCCAAATCCAAGCAGAACAGAAATCTTCACAGAAAATGGAGAAAACAATTCAAGAATTTTTATAGCGAGCGTTAGGGAAGGCAATCATAATTCGATGACATATGCATAGCTATGTTTAGTATCACAGTAAACACATACGAGACATTGACTATATATGACAATGGATTTTGTGGCGATGTATTTTCTTATTCATCTGGATAATCTAAGATCAAAACAATTACTTCAATAGCTTTGAAGCTAAAAAAAAATGATCCTCAAACAGCCTGGATGATCAATGCGAATGGACGAGAGGTTCCAACATACATGGAAGTATTATACCATTGAACACAGGTTTCACCTCTGTAAATTCCAAATGATTCTCTACTTGATGAGAATTGAATTGAATTGAATTGAAAAAAAGAAGTGCCAGCATGCATATAATCGTCTCTGTATATTGCTAGCTCCTAAAAAATACACTCCTTATAAACACGTGAAAGTTATCGTTGGCACAGGTAAAAAAATCAAAAATGAAAAAATATTCCTCCAAGAAAAGTGTACAGATAAATAACAAAAATAAAAGAAATTGGCTGTTCTGCTCTGTGACTTTTATCGTTACAGTGCAGCAGCTTCATTGTATACCTTCAAGTAAACGACTGCCTCTGTCCAAGATTGTCCCGATTTGTTCTTCCGTAAATGCTCTGCCTGCCTCATGTTTCTACGAAACCCGAAAATAATCCAGACACACAGTATGAGGTTGACAAGAAGACTGTAGGCCATGGGTCCCAGCATCGCTGCATAGTTGGCAGTCATCGGGTAGATCCAACAATTCCGTGTACCGCCATAGTGCAGGATAAAAGGTCCAGTGTCGTCATCCGAAACCAAGTGAACAAGAAGGCTTCCGGAGACAACTAGGGTTGGTAACCCGATGGCGTACATATAGAAGAATGACATTCTTCTGCAGGTACTGGTGTTGTTCGGTCTAGATAAGGCGTCGACGAGGGCACACTTCAGGTTCCAGGCAAGTACGTTGGTCCACAGGAAGGAGGAGAGGAAAGAGAAATGGCCAATGACTGCCATGGTCTGGCAGAGAGCAGGCCATGTTGTTAAGTAAGAGGTACCATACTCGACAACAACTTGGGAAATGATAAACGTGATGAGGAAATGTATCATGATTAAACCCTGGATATTCCTGAGAGAAGGAAACACCAAGTAAATCACCAGCGTGGCGAAGAGGCACGTGGATGATATTCCAAAAGCAATATTGGAAACTAGTCGCTGAGTGTTTGTAAAGTCAAAGAAAGACACCTTGTCAGACCAACACAGTTTGACTGATCCATCTTCTTGAAGAGTGTAATCAGAAGGTAGAAAGACAAGTCTTTCGAAAATGAGTTTGTTTTCACTAGTAATGAAAAACGTGCCAGGCTCTATCACACGGAACAAACAGTCTTCGAAAGGATGGATGACTCCACAAACCGTCAGAACGTCTTGAGAAGTGTATTGACCAGAAGTCCCGTTAACGTCATGTATTGTCATCCTTCTTGAAAACGAGGGCACGATGTAGCGACCATCGTGCAGGACCAGGGTCAGATTGCCTGATTGCAATGGCTGAAAATTGTAGTAATCGTCGACGAATTCTTCAAATGGACAGAAATCAACGTCACCTTCAAATGGAGGGTATCCACAACCTTCGTAAAATAAAAATGAAGATCTGAGCAATCAGGTCGTGGCGAAAACTCGTTGTCGATCCAGTATTCTGTTCGCAATGTCATGGACAGGTAACCTATGAAGTCAAGAGGACGATAGAACTCCTCAATTGTCCCTGAAGCGTTATCCCTGATGATTCTGCGAATGGAGAACGATACTGCAAAACGTTCTATTGTATCATTCATGTTGTAGCAAGACATTATCTCACTGTCGTTTCTGTAAATGTAAGAAATGTTCCACTTTTCAGATGTGCAGCTTGGCCAGGTGCTAGAGATTGGAACACAAACGTCATTTACATTCAGGAAGCCTTCGGGACAAAGAAATGCAGCCACCTGAACTGCTAAATCCTCATTTATAAACACTTCTATCAGGTCTCCCTCACGTGCACCAGATCTAATGAAATCATTAGGAAGATTAATCTCCTCCAGGCACGCACTGAAAGGACGGTCAGTTAAATCCTCATCGTCAACATTACACATTAAACAGAACTCGTTCCAATAAACGGTTTCCCCAACAGCCACAAGACCAACATCTGCCTGACATAGCTCTAAGATTGTACTATTGATTGAGCTGTCATTCAATGAGCAGGATTTTATGATAGTATTTGGTGGAATGCACTCTCTGGGTGAGGGAAGATGTCCTACCGATCCTAGTAAGTTACCACAGAGTGTCTTATTAGCTTCCCCTGTCTCTGAAGGAACTTCACGAACAGACGAGTTATAAGCGACTTCGTCAGATTCACTACATGTCCGTAATTCCATATACTGATGCAGTGACCAACCATTCTCTGTGAGCTCGTTACATGTGGCACAAGCTAAGTTTCTGAAGAATATAGGAATTCCGTCCATCTGGGCGTCGTGTACGTGCACGACCTCCACGACATCAGGGTCTGGGTTCTCACAAAGTCGTCTCGTCTCATTATCCGACCACCGACTAGGACACGCACTGATGAGGAGGTAGTCGATCATAGTGTGGTAGTCAGAGTTGTTGGTCATCATCCAGATACGCGTACAGCGCCATAGTTCCAGTGCTGAGAGATTTACTGTGACGTTCATGGTTTGATTGTTGAATGGTTGCATGCCGTGACAACAATCATGAAACCAATGGCAGATATCGTCACAATGACAAAACGTCTTCATGCTTTCATCAGATGAGGTCTCTTGTGATGTACCTGGTGAGTTGCTCCCTGTGGCGTTTGATGAGATCACATCCCCTTGATCTGCAAGAGAAGGAAAGTCGCATGAACGTGCAATTCATAAAGTCTGTCCTTGGTTGGACAGGTAAGGGACTGACTGATTGACTGATTAGCTGGTTGACTGGTCGAGCGATGGATTGTTAAACTTTATTGAAACATTATTTAATTGAAACTTATTTAATTAATGCATTAATAAATGAATGAATGACTGATTGACTGAGTGAATGAGTGATGATCGATTACTTGTTTGATTGAGTGACTGACTGATTGATTGAATGATAATTATATTGACTGATCGACTGATTGAATGACTTAATGATAGGTTAATTGACTGATTGATTTATTGATTTATTGATTGATTAAAGAGTTTATGGAGCAAATTTCGTTCTTGCAGTCCCAGAACGAATGTCAATATGGTTACAGTACAGTGTAACAATAAAAATTATAATAAATAGTATATTCACCTGTTACGAAGTATTGTACATGTATTTCAATAGCCGGAATGCAAATTTCATACAGTATTGTCGCTAGGTCGGACAATCATTATGCCTTGCCCGACCTAACTACATGTATGTATGTAGTTGCATTCTGACTGTTGATGAAATGCAATTATTCGTAACAGGTGAACGTTATGATTTTCACTATTCATTTTTACTGGTAGGAACTTGACAAAGATGTAAGCATTAAATTTGAAAGGATATACGAAAACGGTTACGTGTCGTTTTTCCGAAGGTTCACAATCGCGAAGGTTCGTTTTTCCGACGTTCGTATTTCCGAAGGTTCGTTACTCCGACGTTCGTTATTCCGAAAATAAAATAGGGTTCAGAATTCTGAAAATGAAAATGGGTTCATATTTCCGACGGTTCGTAATTCCGAAAAGTTATGTAGGGATAAGGGCTCTATTGCATCATCGGAATTACGAACCTTCGGAATTATGAACCCTTTTTCATTTTCGGAATTATGAACCCTATTTTATATTTGGAATTACGAACCTTCAGAATAACGAATCTTCAGAGTAATGTGTGAAATTTGTGATTCGGAAATACGAACCTTCGGCATTATGAAACTTCAGAAAAACGAGTACCCCCCCCCCCCCCCCCCCCCCCCCCCCCCACGAAAACGGCCTATTCAAGGAGAGTGACATACCGACGAACTCAAAGGAAGCCCTAAAACCAGCACTGACTACCGAATCGTCCGAAACGAATACGACTGTCATGTCCGTCCTCGTTGACGTCATTTCTTGCTCAGGTACCACGTTGCCGCAGAAGCGTCCGAATTCAGGCGCGAGATCGTCCCGTCCATCGTAGACGATTACCCGATCGTAGTAGCAGGAAATGTGAGGCTCAACGTCTATATCGACAAATACCAGCGTCACTACCATGCCCTCTGGCGCCTGGCAAAGAAAAAAACCCCCCCAAAATAGGGGAGACCGTGTCTAGTTATTAGATGGGTAAGTTGTTACCCTACGCCAAATATATTCACACCCCCACGCACACACCCACACACACACACACAAACACACAAACACAAACGTACACCACAGACCAAGGAGCTAGTTTCTGAAGCTCCTTGCAAAGACACACTCAGTTCAATGTTAAGTTGTACAAGAATGCACCAATAGACCAACATATATCTTAGAAAGCCAAGAAAACACCATATCTGTGTTATACGTACACTATCTCCTATGTAACAACATATACCCCATATGCTGTGAAAACTTACCCCAGCATGCATGGGGGAAACTTGTTTGTTCTTTGGGTTTTTTATTACGAACATGATCGCAAAGACTTTCGAGAAATCAACTCAAGGGTAATTCCAATATACCCTATTATGTATCCCATAGAAATCATGTTCGGATGACGTAATACGTCATTTTAATGTTTATTGTGCGCATCGCCTTTTGATGTTGAGTAACAATACGAATCGAAAAAGAGAAGCGCACCCCCCCCCCCCCCCCCCCCCCCCCCCCATTGCAGACCTAGTGACCAGGTAAATCCTCGCTAAAAGAGGTGGAAACTTTATTTGCTAAGCCAGAATTGAGCTTGCGGTAAAGAAATATATGATACAGACAGTGGCAGATGCAGAAACCTGTTGTCGGGATGTTGCTTGTTTTCCCCTTTAAAATGTCATTCCAATGAACGCAATGAAAATGGATTTCTGAATTTAAGAAGTGCTGGAGTTATGATACATGCAAACTGTATTTTCAGTCAAATTCAGGTAAATATAATTTAGTCTATAAACAAAAGCTACATTTATCATTTAAAACTTCCATGTGTAAATGAAGTCTATCTTGTCTTCTTGTGCAATCCATTAATTTTTTTTTAATATGATGAAATTCGAATGTTTATAAGAAACTTTCTTCTGTTTGTTTGCTTTGTTTTGTTTCAATAAAGGATAAAATAGCCGTTATTATTCACGATTTATTATAAATAAGTCTCACCTGTATACGTGTAACACACTGTACGCTATTAGGATACTGAGATGGATAATTGGGAGAAGTGACCTCTCCTGGAGATGTCGTACGTACTTGTACCGAGTTGCAGCTCTCTTCTGTAGTTACCGCTGAAAAAGTTGAGAGTAGTGAATAAATATTGTCCCCACAATTACGCTGGGCATACAGAAGGCATATTAAGTATGATTATCTTACAACTAACAAAGAAACAAATTCAGACTTGCAAGATGTGAAATTTAAAAAAAAATGTTTTCTGCACTCTGTTGACTTTATATGATTATCATTAGAAATAAATAAACATAGGCGTACGGGCACATTTTCGCGAGGGGGGGGGGTGGCTCTTTTTGCCCGAACATCAAGTTTCCAGTTTTTAAATTTTGCGAGAGAAAGAATGACACTCTTTGTAGTGAAAATGCACAGAAGTTACATATTCAGGCATGATACTACCCAAGTATGAGGATATTCGGGCACCTCGCTGCCCGAATATGAGGTGGTATAATTGCCCGAATATTGGCACTTTCAAAATCACCCCCCCTTCCCCCGCTTCGTACCCCTATGTAAATAAATGTGATTTTTAATTTTTTCATTTACATATGAATCCCTCACACAACCAAAATTATAAATGTCTCAAGCCACTGGATGCTTATCCCGAGATGACTGGTTTGGGGTCATGGAAAATGCATGTTATACCAAACTCAAAATGTACACCGTTCTACATGCTCTATGTTCATATCTTATAAAGACAGTATAGTTTCTTTCAAACGAAATGACAGGGTGCACTGCAAGCTCTTAAAAAGGGAGAATTTTAGAGGACTTATAGTCATAACAAACTTTAATTCTTACAAACACAACGAAACTCATTTCTCTTGTAATCTAATTAATTCAGAATCCAAAGTTCAGCAGAGAAATTTGACTTTTTTTTGTTGTAATATAGTGAGAAGAAAAAGATTCCAAATAGAGACATTCTAATTACCAGTTCAAATCATCATGTACATTAAGGTGTCAGTTTCTGATAAGGATCAATATTCAAAGATCGAAAATTCGCACACTTTCTCTTCACATAAATAATTCGCACACTTTCTCTTCACATAAATAATCTTAAACGGTAATTTTTAAAATGCCTTTTGAGTAAGTTACCTTCGACTAATTCAACCGAAGCTTTGATACCGCGGTCATTGATGGATTCGTCTGAAGAAAAGATGACCGTCATATGAGAGCCAGTCGAGATCACCTGACTGGAAAAATCGACACCGCAGATATATCCTAACGACGGAGAGAACTCATCGGGTCCGTCGTAAAGACCGATCCAGTCATAGCGACAAGCGACGTGGTATTCGATACGCATCTCGATAACTGTAAAGCGCACGGTTTTACCTTCGGGTGCCTGTAAGGAATAAGACGAGGAGATTTCATGCAATGAACACTATAGCTTGATTTTTAGGACAAAATTTATCCCCTTTGAACTACCATCTTGGTCGTTTCCTCAGGCTAGCTGGGGCAATGTTTTAAGGGTGTATTTGTTCGAGGGGAGGGATAATTGTCCTCGGGGGTAGTTATCCTATAAAGTGGGGGATCCAGGATGGTTCGAGGGAGCGGACACAATGTTCTGAAAATTTTCTGACAAGCAAAAAAAAAAAGAAAAAAAGAAAGGTCATCAGCGATATGAGGTATCTTCTTACCCGAAAGGAAAAAAAAAAAAGGTCATGGGCGTTTTGGAGCGTCTTTTTTCTAAGGGAGTGGGCTCGGGCCACCGGCCTCCTGGATAAGTCCCTGATCCTATATAGGGCATGGTTTCATAACATGTGGTTTAAATTTGCATCATCATCATCATCATCATCATCATCATCATCATCATCATGTTGCTAACTTCTTCTTCTTCTTCTTGTTTTTGTTATTGTCCTTGCTTTTGTTGTTGTTGTTGTTGTTGTTCTTCTTCTTCTTCTTCTTCTTCTTGTTCTTCTTCTTGTTCTTCTTCTTGTTCTTCTTCTTCCTCTTCCTCTTCTTCTTCTTCTTCTTCTTCTTCTTCTTCTTCTTCTTCTTCTTCTTATTATTATTATTATTATTATTATTATTATTTTTATTATTATTATTATTATTATTGTTGTTGTTGTTGTTGTTGTTGTTATTATTCTGCTTCTTCTCCTTTTACTCCCTGTTATAAAATCGAATAAAATCAAATGCTTTGCAAGCATATCGATGTTCTTTACAACCTATTTGAATTTCAACCTACATGTACACGTGTTTGATTATATTCATTAATATTCATGAATGTGAATCATATTCTGTGCTTAACAAAGAAATCATATAATATGTAGATAAATATATCTAAGCATGATAATACCTGAATTATTAGAGAGCACTTCGTGCTATCTGGATAGTTCGACGGATAACCGGGTGACGTCACCATACCAGATTCTTCCCTGTATGTCATATTACATGTATTCACTGAAAAATGAAGACAAATACATGTATTTTGAGAGTGATATGCATATTCAATTTGTCACTAAGCTTCTATTTTGTACTAGTTATTGTTGGTTGTTGCTTATCATTGGGAACATTGCATGCTGTTACATCAGTCACCCCCCCCCCCCCCCCAACACACCTAACCCGAACCAGAACTATTTACCTGGGATTTCTTCACTGAAATATCAAAATCGCCTGTATATATTCAACTGTGCTCTACCACTGTGTACTTACTTTCAACTTATATTCATTTCATTTTTCTTGTGCTTATATAGAAATTTCCCAACAACTGTGCATTTTTCTTTTCAAAAGAACAAAGATATAAATATTTGGAAACGGACAACTCATTTAGACCTTATTGTTTACGTGCTTTGTATTGAAGACTTTTGTCACGAATATAAATGAAGCTGAATACATAATCACATCACTTTTTTTGGGGGGGGTGTAACCGTCAAGGATGATAAGTTACATCAAATATTCATCAAATACAAAATCGATAATGTGAGCATATGCCATCAAGTTGAGTAGCGGAATATTTCAATTTAATTTCGCTAATGCCATGATTACTCTGATGAACATTTATTATGTCATAAGAACCTTCCTTACAAATTATTACACGTTTTGTAATTGAAATGAAATAGTTTATTCTATGTATATCTGTTGGGAGTAATGAAAATTATCGTAGTGACTCATTTCCTTGATTTTCATGCGATAGTTCGAGAGTTCGAATTCAAGCTATGTCATTGAAAAAGACGATGCATGTGTGATATACAAATTCGGGCTAGATTCCGATGCTTAAAAGCATTTTGAATGTTATCATTATTTTTGTGTGTGTGTATCAGTCCTGTGCTTTTTGTTGGTTCTTTTTGTTTTTGTTTTTTGTTTTGTTTTTGTTTTTGTTCTTGTTTTTCTATTTTTCATGAATCGAATTTAATTTACGGGATATCTTCAATTTCATTTCATTTGTAAAATAATCTAATGATTTTAAAAATATATTTTTATATGATTATCATATCGGATATGAATTCAGCCAAATTAAAATTTCAACTTCAAATTGAATTTTTTTTTTAAATTAATGCAGTATATATTATTGAACTAGGCCTACTCTGTCTAGATGTAAACATTATTTTTTCATCCGTAAACTTTATAGCTTATACCGCATTTCAAATTCTCATTTCATTAATATTTGATGAAATTACTTCCATGACAATTCGATTTTTATAGATTTTCATTTATGGCAGTTTCATCCAATATCACATTTGCATATCAATCGGTTTGAATATGATACGGACCGTGGCCTTATAAACAGTTAGACGAAATGAGAAAGAGAGAGGGATGGGTCCTGCCGAAATATGGAAATGATGATCATCATCTTCTTATTACTATTTTTCTTCTCCTCCTTCTCCTCCTCCTCCTCCTTCTTCTTTTACTACTACTACTTACTACTACTACTACTACTACTACTACTACTACTACTACTACTACTACTACTACTACTACTACTACTACTACTGCTACTACTGCTACTACTACTACTACTGCTACTACTTCTTCTTTTTCTTTTTTTAATCTTCTCTTTTCTTTCTCTCTCTCTCTCTACCTCCTTACCCCCCCCCCTCTCTCTCTCTCTCTCTCTCTCTACCTCCTTACCCCCCCCCCCCCCCCTCTCTCTCTCTCTCTCTCTCTCTCTCTCTCTATCTCCTTACCCCCCCCCCCCCCCTCCTCTCTCTCTCTCTCTTTACCCCTTTCTCCATCCTCTTTCCCCGTTTCGGTTAACATGGTTAATTCTCCGTCTCTCTTCTCTTAGGCTCTCTCTCTCTCTCTCTCTCTCTCTCTCTCTCTCGATCTCGATCTCGATCTCTCTCTTCTCTTCCTCTTTATTCTACATGTTTTACAAAATGATGTTGTACATTGTGAAAAGAGATCCTTTCTGGTAAAAAAAAAATTCGAATAATAATTATGTAAAACCTTCTTTCCATCCATCCTCTTTCTTCTGTTACCTTTTAAACTATGGATCGCGACCATTATACAGAATCTCTTTTGTTAGCTTTTGTTAGATTACGTTACTTTGCACTGTAAATATTCAACCACAGCAAAATTTCATTTCCCCCTGAGCATTTTTTTATCTTGTACATACAAAGACATAAATGGTAGCATACGACTAATGAATAGTCTAACCAAAACCGAACGAACTTTAAAAATGTTTTCGTTATAGTTTATAGGTAACATTGGAAAGAGGAATGTGCGAAGGCTAAGAGCCACAAGGGCGTTCATTCATACTTCAACACAAAACCAACGTCTTTTTGGTTCTCAGGCTCTCATCATATGTTCTGTCATAGAAATGGAAAGCATAATTAATTTAAAGGGAAAGAAGAATCTTACCTTTAGCTGCTTCAGTAATGAACACGGAAAATAGAACCAAGAAAAGGCGCCACAGAACGGCCATGGTGAATGGTGAGCCCATTATTAGACGACTACCAATTTTTTTTCTTAATTTCTTACATTCGACTGCTGTGCCAGAGCTTCCCAACTATGAATGACCGAGTAGGGTGATTCCCTCTAAAGTCGCCTCGCATTTAAATCGAAAAGATTGACCAGCGCTTCTCATTTCTTAAGAACCCCTTCTGGCATTCAACTACAGAGTGATTTACATGTAGTAGCCTGAGGTCTACACGAGCCGAGTAATGAAAGGTCTGAAACTCATATTCCTATTGCAATATAAGATATTTTGTATATAAAATATACAGATTTTGTTGGCTTAAATTAGGCCCAAAGAAAGAGGGGGGGGGGGGGGTTAGATAGTTAGGTAAAGATAGAGGCAAAGAGAGAGTATATATATTTTTTAAAAACACAGAGTGAAGCTTTATTTTTTAAATCTTTTCAAAAGATGACATTGTGTTTTGTGAAAAATCGTAACTTTATAAAGTTTTTCAAAGAATATGATTTAATACATTTGTAAAAACGTTAAAATGTTGAATAATAATTGAAAATTCTTTCACAATTAGTTCAATCGGGACAGTGATGGCGTATAAAGACGGGAGGGGGGCAAAGAGGTTCCTTCTATTCACCCCCATTCCCTATCTCCCCTTCCACTCTTCTCTCTCTCTCTCTCTCTTTCTCTCTCACTTTCTCAATCTCTCTTGGATGAGTGGAATCGATGCAAAATGATCAACCAGACAGGAATCAAAAGCGAAGTGAAAAAGCAGCAAATAAATGGGTGCTAATTGACAAAGAGAGGATCAAAGCCGAAAGAAGGTGAGAAATCATTCAATCAGTTTCTTTTATGGCACACATATTTAACGTGGGTACCTATTACCCCCCCCCCCCCCCCCCGATTTGCAAATGCTGCCTAAAGCATATACTTGGTTCATGACATTGATTGCGAAAGGCAAATATTAAAAAACAACAACAATAACAACAAAAGAAATGCTGAATATATAGGTCACGTATATGGATTTCCGTGAGACCTTTTAGTGAGATAGCCTTTTAAGAATACATTAGTTTTCTACCGAACCGTCACTAAAAGACAACGAGCCGTTCTGCCACTTAAAGTAGATATTCAAAGCAAATCACAAATATGCTCAATAATGTATCTCTAGAAACTAGAAAGTTTGCAGATGGTAATCGTATAAGTTTTACGTTAACTGCGTGTTCGATGATTAAAAAATGGCACAAATAAAAACGCTTCTCAGCATCTGGGATATCCGAGCGATTCGCCAGAAATATACCCATGTTTTCATGACGTCACATCAGGTACCAATCCTGCCTAAGCAGACGACGTCCTATATCAAGTGAACGTAACTGCAATGCAATTATTTTTAAATTATAAAGAGTTTGGTGTGTTTCACCATGACCGTATTTCACATCATTCTAAAAGGGAAGTGAAACCGTTTCTAGTAACTAAAATCTTTTGTTTGTAAAAAGTCATGATAAGGGTCAATGATCAATCAAAGAAATCACACTTTCGAATTGTAAAGCCCGCTGAATTATAGCATGGATGGTATTCGTTCCCTCTTGAAACGCCGACATGCCGCGGTGCATGCAGCTGAAAATACAATGGCATCTTATTTTGTTTACAAGCGACAAAGAAATAATACCATGCAGGAAATTTAGAGTGAGGCAACAAATAAACATTTATACTGACGCTAGCGAAGTAAGAGAAATAAGTGAAGATGAGATGACAAAACAGGCACTGAAAATGTGTAAGATGTTATGGGGCATCGTCTGCTTAGGAAGGATTGCTCCCCGGTATGACGTCACATATCTCAGCAGCGTTCAAAGAGCTCTATAGGTGCTATAGCGGGGCTGTGTTATATCATTTTATAATTGATAATAATCATTACTTCAAATGTTTCCAAGCGTTGAATTTTGATGAACCTTGTTCAATCTAAGCTTCACCTATGCAATAATAAAAATTAAATCAATATTCAAAATCAATGAAATTCTACTTTAAGGAGTAAAAAAATAATACTGACTGTGAAAAGAAAGAAGCCCCAAAAGACAGCAACTAATTCATCATGTAACAGAAATATCTGCTGTTCTTTGATATCAAAACTTTCTTGTTTCTTCAAAAAAAATTAATTGAGTTTGCACTGCAAGTCCTTACCCCCCCCCCCCCCCCCCCCCAGGTAAAAAAAAAGAAGAATTAATAGATAATTAAAATAAGGCACCGTATATCATCAGGACAGGTTATCACTTTTTTATTCTTCGGAGCCTGTTATGAAAAATCCTCAAATGTTTTTTCAAAGTTCTAGGAAAACTTGAATCTCCTAGCTGATACATGCACGAAAAATAAAAGAGAGAAAAAAAAAACACTGCTTTTTCCCAATATCAATGGCAGTGACAGACACTATCTATAAGGCTTTTAAAACAAATTAGGCCGGGAAGGCGATTTCGGGCACTTTTTTCACAAGTTATGTAGGTAATTCACCGATCTAAAATGGAAGGTTCTAAGAAATAGATTAAGGGAAATGCAGCAAATAAGTCTGAATAAATCTAAAATGCCACATGTGTACGCTAGATAAAGAGCTAAATGAAAATTATTCTTCTTTTGACACTTGAAATAAGGGGCACCAAACAAGCTATCATGAAAGCAATTTGAATCTGTTTTGACCGAGATATATACCAGCATAATCTAGGTCAAGCGTGTTTTTGATAAAGCAGCTTCGATAATTTGAAATCGACCAGCACTTTGAGCATTTTATATTTTCTGCACGAGGCGCTTCTCTTTGTCAATTAAGATACGTATATCGATGGTTTTCCACTTAGTCATTTATTCCAGACTAAAATGACTTCTAAAGCTATCTTATTTCATTCACCCGATGTTAAAGCTCATGTACAGTATTGGTAGCAAAAAGGAAATTCGAAAGAAACGTGTTAAATAATATAGTCTCATGTTATTCTCCTTGTATCAAAAGATGTCTCTAAGAGATTATTTGGTATTCCATCTTTGTTTTCTGGTGAATTTCATTGTTAATATCTGTAAGGAATGCTCGATCACTGCCATTATGCTAGGACCCTTCCAACCCCGACGGCTCTCCGCACAGCAATCTTGGGGCTTCGCATAGAGACAGCATGTGTCTCGCTGTGTGTAGCTACTCATTGGTTTACACGTGTGTGTACAGTGTATAGCACATGCCGCCTTTGTTGGGATTTTACGTGCCTGTCCCGGCACATAAATTAATTTTTGCTTCTTATTTGTTTAATATTAAACTTTGGAAGGCGAAATCTTCACAGTGTCTTAGTATTGCTAGTATCTTGCTATTTATCAACAACAATTGAAGAAATCTGACGAACAGTTTTTGAGGGCTTACCAAAACTGTACATGACCTTTAAGAATGAATGTAGGGGATGAGGCGGAGTGTTGGAGAGAGAGAGAGAGAGAGAGAGAGAGAGAGAGTGTGTGTATGTGTGTGTGTGTGTGGGTGTGGGGTGAGTTAGAGGGAGAGAGTGCGTGTGTGTGTATGGATGAGAGGATGAGACAGTGGGGTAAGAGGAAGGAGAGGGATGGAGACAGCAAGAAAGAGATAAAAGAGAGAGAATGAGAGAGTGTGTGTGTGTGGGTGTGGGGTGAGATAGAGGGAGAGAGTGCGTGTTTGTGTGTGTATGGATGAGAGGGTGAGACAAGTGGGGTAAGAGGAAGGAGAGGGATGGAGACAGCAAGAAAGAGAGAAGAGAGAGAGAGAGAGAGTGTGTGTGGGTGTGGGGTGAGTTAGATGGAGAGAGTGCGTGCGTGTGTATGGATGAGAGGATGAGACAGTGGGGTAAGAGGAAGGAGAGGGATGGAGACAGCAAGAAAGAGATAAAAAAAGAGAGAATGAGAGAGTGTGTGTGTGTGTGTGGGTGTGGATGAGATAGAAGGAGAGAGTGGGTGTTTGTGTGTGTATGGATGAGAGGGGGAGACAAGTGGGGTAAGAGGAAGGAGAGGGATGGAGACAGCAAGAAAGAGAGAAGAGAGTGAGAAAAAAAAGAGGTTCATCTTAAAAGGAGTTAAGTCACCTTAACGTTAAAGCACCTTCTACTTGGAACATGACATTAATCGCAAATGGCTAATATTAAACAAAAAACAACAATAACAGCAAAAGAAATGCTGAATATAGTACATCACGTATATAGATTGCCTGTGAGACCTTTTAGTGAGATGGCCTTTTATTCTCATTCGTTTTCTACCGACATGATCGAACCCTCACTCATAGACAACGAGCCGTTCTACCACTTAGGGAGTAAAGAATTAAAATTGACTGTGAATAGAAAGATTTTTTAAGCCCCAAAAGACAGCAACTAATTTATCATGTTACAGAAATTATGGAAATATTTGCAGTTCTTTGATATCAAAACTTTCTTGTTTCTTCGAAAAAACTAAATGAGTTTGCACTGCAAGTCCTGACCCCCCCCCCCCCAGAAGAAAAAAAAAGAATGAATAAATAATTAATTAAAATAATGCACCGTATATAATCAGGACAGGTTATCACTTTTTTATTCTTTGGAGCCTGTTATGAAAAGTCCTCAAATGTATTTCAAATTTCTAGGAAGGGTTGAAGCTCCTAGATTATACATGCACGAAGAAAACTGCTTTTTACCAATAATATCAATGGCAGTGACAGACGCTATCTATAAGGCTTTTAAAACAAATTAGGTCAGGAAGGCGATTTCGGGCGCTTTTTCACAAGTGATGTAGGTAATTCACCGATCTAAATTAATGGAAAGTTCGAAGAAATAGATTAAGGGAATTACAGCAAATAAGTCTTAATATCTAAAATGCCACATTCATGACATGGATGGGAGTGTAATTGATGTCTACGCTAGATAAAGAGCTAAATGAAAATTATTCGTCTGTTGACACTAATGTAATACGGGAAACCAACCAAGCTATCATGAAAGTAATTTGAATCTGTTATGACCGAGAGATATGAGCCTTTCAAATTTCAAATCAAACATTTATTTTCTTCCATCGTTTTTGTGGACATTTACCATTTGTTCACATAGTACAATAAAATATAAAGTAACATATTTAGAATCAAATAACTTTAAATACAAGGAAGAAGGCGCGAATCCCAGTAGCTTACACTTGAAACGGGTACGCCTGAGAACACAAATGGAAGAAAAGAAGAGAGGGACAGACAAAGAAAGGTAGAGAAAAGGATAGGGAACTAGGAGGAAAGAGGAAGGAAAAGAACTGCAACATAGTAGCAATTGATGGAGTCGTATAGCACGCATGTATAATGGCAAGATATAAGTGAAGATTACAGTATGCAAATATTTACATAATCCAGGTCAATCCGGGTCAAGCGTGTTTTTGATAAAACATCATCTTTAAATGATTTGAAATCGACCAACACTTTGAGCATCTGCGGACCGACCTTAAACGTCTCCATCCGAAAGACGTGGCTCAGCTTCGAACCGCGGGTCCGTCGGAGTCGGAGATCGAGCTGACCCTTACTCTGCAACATGGCCGTTTTCTGCTGGTCTTTTCTTGTTTTATCTTTTTTGTCCATTTCAAATGTGTCAGAAGCTCAGTATAATGCTAAAGGTAAGATCTGTATCGATTTGCTTTATTTTAAGCCTACAAAAGGTCGTATTTCCAAAACCTGCTCGTAAAACTGTTCATGTCTAGCTCCTTTTTGGTCAAATATAATAACTTTGCCCTTTCTAATTATTAATTATGAATCGCCTCGTCATGGGCGTTGAATGTTCGGATACATTCGAGATGTAAATTATTTAAAAATCCATATTATTTATTTGCCCCATAATTTTATTTTAGGATTTAGTATCAAGTGAGTTCATTCATCTGGGATATCAATAATTCACTTTTTTTTTTAAATTAACACACATTAAAGAAGTCAAATGATGTACATGTACATGATGAAAATTAGAAGTTAAAAAAGCAAATGAGAGATAACCACTTCAAATCTGACCAGCCAAATTCTGTATTGACTGTCACGGGGGAACTGCGAATATCATTGCCCATAGCATGCTGGGGTGACTTTGATTACATGCACACACACAAAAAAAAAATCATAAGGGTAATATGAAATACAAGAGATCAAGATCAATATATTCGGAAAATTATTATTTGTAGTCCCAGTAAACTAATCTTTTCTTATGTTCATATTTGCAGTTGGTACGTGTAACATGACGTTATCCGAAGCACCCCGAGTAGTGATGTCACCTGGTTATCCGTCGAACTATCCAGATAATACAAGATGCTCTATGTTGATACAGGTAGTAAAAAATGTTGCTTTCGTAAGCTACATCAGGGGAATATAAATTTAAAAATGTTATTAGAACGTACAACGTCTCTCGTTTTGATTTTATTAATCATGACAAAGTATTTTTGTGTTCCAAATAGTTTGAAAATGATACCAAGCCTATATGCAATAAAGTACTTTATAATATTTCAAATAGCACCTATACCTAACCCTAACCCTATCCCTAAACCTTATCTAAAACCCAATTGCAACTCTAACCTAATATTTTTTTGACGAAATAAACCCCGGAGCAATATTATTGTAAGATCATCTCACTTACAAACAATTTTAAAGTCCCGGTGCTACTAGTGCCTACCTTTATCAAAATGTGATGAAATAATTATTCACTTTATCAATTTCGTCGTCAGGCCCCTGAAGGCTATACAGTACTGTTCACTTTCATTGAGATGGAGATCGAATCCCACTTCGATTGTCGCTATGACTGGGTAGGTCTTTATGATGGACCAAATGAACAGTTCCCATCGTTGGGTTACTTCTGCGGTCGATTTTCATCCAGCTTTGTGGCATCAGATGGCCCTTATATGACGGTCATCTTTTCTTCTGACGGGTCGGTCAATGAGCGTCTTTCGACTTCGTCCAAGGTATTAATAATATTTGCTTTATTTAATGTTGTACCGCATTCGTTTTAAAATGTTTACGTTTTATATTAGTCGTTGAAAATCGCGGCGAAAACAATTTCTTGAAAACAGTGGAAGTTAACCACTTTTTGGGACAACATGATTACTACAATCGAGCTATCAGCCCCACATAGATTATAATAGGGCGATGTATTTCGCTCTGGTTTGCCGTGTATACTGTCTATACGCATCCAACTGTCAAAAGTCTGCTTGATTTGTATGCAACTGTCTTTTTTCCCCTTTTTTGTATTGCTTTTACTAATAATGACCCTATTGATTGTTTTTATGAGTTCTCTATTTCAAATTTTCTGAACGCTTTGATTTTAAAGATTTGTGATTCTGCTATTTCTTAACAAGGCAAATATCCAATTGGAACCTAGCTAGACATGCACGTCAACTGAAAGCTTTTCCAATATCCTTACCATTTTATGAGGGGTAACCTTGCTAGTCATACGGACCTCTATTCATAAGGACATCCATTCGTAAGGACCACTATTCATAACGCGTGTTAAATGAATAGCGGTTTTCTATGAATAGCGGTTCTTATGAATAGCGAGCGGAGCCCTTTTATAATCACTCTGAATTGACTTAAACTAAATTGGGACATCCCAGTAAACTGACAGCCTCCGAGACAGACAATGCAGGTCTCTTAAAACCTTCAGAAAATTTGTCAGAAGGCCCGCCAGACCGACATTGTCGGTCTCGTGGACTGTCGGTCTCGTAGGTTGTAGCCAAACTAAATATTTGGTTTCTTCATTTTCAGAGACCGAAAGGACTTGTAACGCTATGTATACAACAGCCCCTAGAGAGGTAATAACACCCAACTATCCATCTGAGTACCCTATCAGCGTGGAGTGCGTCACACATATCCAGGTGAGAAAAGGCTTCTACCAGTCTCAGTTCGTTCGGGACAAGAACTCATTTAGAGATAAAATTATTGATCATCTTTTCTTCTTCAAATTGGCAGCATTTGTATCTTTTTTTTTTTACTTCTACCTTGTTCTAATGAAAAGTCATATATCTGAAAATAATATAAATGTACATTGACAGAAACTATGTCGAGAGGTTACAAAAATTGCCAAGTTGTATTTGTGTGCAGAAAATGATTTTTAACCTCTCAAAATATTACCAACTTAAAGATTTTAGAGCTTATTTTCCTTCATAAAATTCCTGGTATCAAAAGCAAAATAATAACTCAACAAAAATGGATAAACTGAGTGCAGATAATTTTTTTTTAAAGTCATGTACATGTATCTGGTATATTTCATGGGATCAGGAAAGTGTTTCATCTTAAGTGTCTTGTCAGTGATTTTTACTGACAAATTTGCTCTCAGTCAATTAGATGCAAGGATTTCAGTAGTTTATAACAGTTGTTAACTGACAAAACGCTTGATGAAACGCTCCCCAGAATTAAGGCAAACCTCAAAATGTATGAAAACAATAATTAGCCACTTCATCGGGTTACATTCTGCCTTTGCTCCTTTTACTTATATAGAGAAGGTAAATAAATATTTATTTTGTCTGAGGGTTTACATGCACAAGTGTCTTCAGCACTAATGTCTAATATCTAATGTATACTGTAATTAAATTAATATCTAATGACGAATGGAATTGACTAATCCATGTGTCAATATATACCCATATTTACAATAACTCTAATATGTGTACTGTACTGCAATCACTTAAATCCGATTTCAATTTAATATAATAGCCTTATGTTTTGGGTTTTTCAGCTCTAAAGAGTTAATAAATTATAAACTCTCCCCCAAACTCTGAAAATCAACCACAAATATTATACATGTATCGTAGCTCGAGCAGGCAAAAAAAAAAGAAGAAAAGAAAATGGAACCCACTTTTAACTCTAAAATCCACTTCTGTTGTCCGATTTATTTCGTCTAGCGAATTAGTAACATATTCTGGCCACATCATCTAACGAGACACTAAATTTTAAAACTTGACATCGAAACGAGGCCTGAATTGAACGGGGGTTTCTCGTTTTTCCGAAGGTTCGTTTATCCGAAGGTTCATAATTCCGGAGGTTCGTTATTCCGAAACAAAAATTTCCCGTAGAAGGGGGTTCATAATTCCGAAAATGAAATAGGGTTCATAATTTCGAACATTTTGATTCATTTCTCAGAAGGTTCGTTATTCCAAAGGTTCGTAATTCCGAAAAAGAAATAGGGTTCATAATTCCGAGGTTTTGTAATTCCGAAAATGAAATAGGGTTCGTAATTCCGAAAATGGAAAAGGGTTCATAATTCCGAAAACGAAATAGGGTTCATATTTCCTAGAATGAAAAAGAGTTCATAATTCAGAAGTTCCGTAATTCCGAAAATGCAATAGAGTCCTACATAACTTTTCGGAATTACGAATCTTCGGAAATATGAACAATTTTCCATTTTCGGAATTACGAACCCTTTTTCATTTTCGGAATTACGAACCCTATTTCATTTTTTGAATTAGGAACCCTTTTTCATTTTCGGAATTATGAACCTTCGGAATTACGAACCGTCGGAGTAACGAACCTTCGGAAATACCAGAATACGAAGCTTCGGAATTATAAATCTTTGGAAAAACGACATGTCACCAATTGAATAGCCGTATGCCTTTAGGCTGGAAAACCTCTTCTTCAATAAAAATGAATTCTCCAGAGAAAGTGCATTTATTTTCCCCAAAATCGACCTTACACTGATTGCAAGTGCATGGCGTAGCTATAGGGGCCAGGGGGCATGTTTCCAATATCATGAGAGGGGAAGAGAGAAAGAAAGGCAATTGAAGGGACGAAAGCAAAGTAAAAAAGAAGATGAGTGCACCCCTTCCACTCCCGAACCCAATTCGACGGCCTTATTCTTTCACACTCCATTCACATATTGATACCAGTGACCACCACCCCCCTTCCCCGCCAGAGACATTGTATATGTCTTCATTGAAATTATTGCTTACTTTCTGCTGAGAGAGTAGTTGACATGCTTGGTATTAAGCTTCACAATACTATAGTGGTTTTTCCGTCCATTTAAACTTTTTTTCATTCACTTTCGTCTACATACTTCATCATCTTTTACATATCAAGGTCAGTTTCATCTTTGGTTATTCATTTTCGAACGTTTTCCAATCAATTTCGTCAAAGAGTCATTCAAATTTGTCACTCGATCGTTTACTATATGGATGTTTGTCAATAATTCAAATTTTTGAAACTGATTAACAAAGATGATTTGATCTTTACATTCTGCAGCGGATCGTCAAGTAATACGAATTCGAATGAAATTTGAGAAAAATGAAAGGGCAAGTCTTGATATTAATTGACCATTGACCAACTTGAATGAAAAATGACTATATTTACTTTGACATTTGCTCGTTCCAGCATTCTTAAAACGAAATTAAAGTGAACAATGATGAAATTGAATTAAAAGGTGCTAAAATGGACGGGATACCCTATACTACCAAATGTAATAAATAGAAGGATGCTTCATGTCGAATGTTTTTCATATATATTTACTCAATAACAGGCTCCCGTAGGGCAAATCGTAATACTGTTATTTTTCGAAATGGACATCGAGCCACACGATACGTGCCTCTACGATTCGCACTCCATTCGAACTCGCACTCCATATCGGACGTTTCTGCGGGGATGTGGTGCCTACGGGAGTACTGACATCATCGAGTCGTGACATGACAATTGTATTCTCCTCGGATGATTTGATAGCCTTCACTGGATTCAGGGCTATATTTGTTTTTCGAGGTAATGGTCAATTTGATTTCACTTACTCCTAATATGTTAGCGCGTAATATATTGGTTTTGTATTGTAATCAGTTCGCATCATGAAGAGGAAGAGTCTGAAAAAATAAAATTTCAATAGGGATAAATGTGAACTTCACATCACCACCTGGAAAGCTTTTATGTATCATCCCCCATTCAGTACAGAGTTCAATTAGGAAGTGGGTAATTGCTTTTTGGTTTAAGTTTGCTCTGAGGGATATATTGTGCTGGGAGTTGTCCGGAGGTGATTGTCCTAGACGCACTAGGAAAAGGTAAGTTACTATTCCATATGACAATAATTAGTAACAGCAACTACCATCGAATGTTCTTTTCTATGCAGATCAAGGAGATGCCATCTCATCAAACACCTCATCAAATACCTCATCAACCAACTCAGCAGATACCTTACCAGACATACCTGATGAAAACATGAAGACGTTTTGCCATTGTGACGATGCATGTCATTGGTTTCATGATTGTTGTCACGGCAAACAACCATTCAGCAATCAGACCATGAACGTCACAATGAATCTTCCTGCACTGGAACTATGGCGCTGTACACGCATCTGGATGATGACCAACAACTCTGACTACCACACTATGATCGACTACCACCTCGTCAGTGCGTGTCCGAGTTGGTGGTCGGATGATGAGACAAGACGGCTTTGTGAGAACCCAGACACTGATGTCGTGGAGGTCGTGCACGTACACGACTCCCGGGTGGACGGAATTCCTATCTTCTTCAGAAACTTGGCTTGTGCCACATGTAACGAGCTCACAGAGAATGGTTGGTCACTTTATCTGTATATGGAATTACAAGCATGTAATGACCCTGATGAAGTGGCTTATAACTCGTCTGTTCGTGAAGTTCCAGCAGGTACGGAGAGTGTGGAAGCTAATAAGATACTCTGTGGTACCTTACTAGAATCGGTAGAACATCTTCCCTTACCCAGAGAGTGCATTTTACCAAATGACATCATAATATCCTGCTCATTGAACGACAGCTCCATCAATAGGACAGTCTTACAACTATGTCAGGCAGATATTGGTCTTGTGGCTGTTGGAGAAACTGTTTATTGGAACGAGTTTTGCTTCATGTGTAATGTTGACGGTTATGATTCATTTGATTTCATTTTTACTCCGTGTTTGGGGTCACATACTCTTGATGAACTTACACAAATTTTCCTCACTGTAGCACCCGCATCTCGTGAAGACATGACGCTGCCAGCATCGTTCCTACCTTCAAATCTAATTTTAGGGTTTACCTGCCCTGGAGGATTCTCAAATCAAGATGGCCGTTGTGTTCCAGTGCCAATAAGCTGGCCAGCATGCACATATGAAAAGTGGAATGTTAATTTAATATATAGCACAGCAGACGAGAAAATCTCCTGTTATAATATGACTGACACTATAGAGCGTTTTGGAGTTGCATTGTCTGATCAGAGAATCAACAGAGATAACACTTCGGATGTGATCGAGGAGATCTATTCTCTTAACAGTAGCCAGGGTTACCGTGTCATCAAAATAAGAACAAAGTATTGGATGGACATCGAATTTTCCCCGCGTTCTCCCTGTTCAGACTTTCAGTTCTATTTCATAGAAGGTTGTGCGTACCCTCCATTCGAGGGTGACGTTGATCTCTGTCCATTTGACGAATTCGTCGATGATTACAGCAAATTCCAACCACTGCGATCAGGCAATCTGACCCTGGTTCTGTACGATACTCGCTATGTTAAGCCGTCATTTTCCAGAAGGACGACAATATATGACGTTAATGGGACATCTGGCCTTTATTCTTCTCAAGATGTTCTGACGGTTTGTGGAGTAATCCATCCTTTCGAAGACTGTTTGTTCCGTGTGATAGGGCCTGGCACGTTTGTCGTTACTAGTGAAAACAAACTCGTCTTCGACAGACTTGTTTTTTTACCTTCTGATTACACCCTTCAAGAAGATGGATCAGTCAAACTGTGTTGGTCTGACGATGTGTCTTTCTTTGACTTTACCAACATTCAACGACTAGTTCCTAATATTGCTTTTGGAATATCATCCATTTGTCTCTTCGCCACGTTGTTGATTTACTTGGTCTTTTCTTCTCTCAGAAACATCCAAGGTTTAATCATGATACATTTCCTCGTCACTCTTATTATCTCACAAGTTGTTGTCGAGTATGGTACCTCTTATTTAACAACATGGCATGCTCTCTGTCAAACCATGGCAGTCATTGGCCATTTCCCTTTCCTCTCCTCCTTCCTATGGTCCAACGTACTTGCCTGGAACCTGAAGTGTGCTCTCGTCGACGCCTTATCCAAACCGAATAACACCAGTACCTGCAGAAGGATGTCATTCTTCTATATGTACGCCATCGGGTTACCAGCCCTTATTGTCCTAGGAAGTGTTGTTGTGCACTTCGCTTCTGATGAAGACGATACTGGGTACATTATCCTACACTACGGCGGAACACGACATTGTTGGATCTACCCGATGACTGCCAACTTTGCAGTGATGCTCAGACCCATGGCTATCAGCCTTCTCGTCAACCTCATACTGTGTGTCTGGATAATTTTCGGGTTTCGTAGAAATATGAGACAAGCTGAGAGTCTGCGGAAGAGCCAATCAGGACAGTCAAGGATGGAGGCACTTGTTTACCTAAAGGTACATAACGACTTCCTACATTGTAGCAATTTTCGTTAGAGTTGTACATTGCTGTTAAGATTAATTAAGATTAGTCCACTCCGATAACGTCTTCATCAAGACGATTTTCCCCCCACATAATGCATAATAATTTAGATATTTTTACCGCCCCTCCCCCGAAAAAACCTTTCCAACAGAAACTTACCTCCGGATAAATGCCCCCCCCCCCACACACACACAAAATACTCCCTAGAAAGAATACCCTTTCTTTACAATGTTTACATCATACCAATTGATTTATCAATGCAAATCATATTGAATGATATTTTGTTATATCTCTGTCTATTCATATAATTATTTCGTTCATGCTCTTAAGTTAAACAAACAAAACAAAACAAAACAAAATTAAGACTTAGATTACGTGGAAAATCAATAAACGTTGAAACTTCGAAACCCTCAGTAAAATCACCACAGATAGTTACACCCTGCAAAACTTCCTAGGACAATCACCTTCTAAGACAACTACTTGTGCCTCTGAACAAACCCTCTAGACCAATTATCTCTTAGTGTCCGAGGGGTGATAGATGTACATTGTCTTCCAAAGGATGATTACCCTGGGGTATATGCATGGGATTAGTTCTCAAAGGGTAGATACCTGGGGAGCGTTTCATCAAGCGTTTTGTCAGTGATTTTTACCGACAAATTTGCTCTCAGCCAAACAGATGCAAGGATTTCAGTAGCTTATAACAGTTGTCGGATAAAAGTCACTGACAAAACGCTTGATGAAACGCTCCCCTTTACTGTCAAGGGTGATTAGTCGTTCAGATAAGACGTATTTGATGTAACACAAGGCATACAATAAGCCAGTTGGTAATTAGTACATGGTACAAAATTAATGACCCTGAAATGACCCTGAAATGACCCCAATTTGTATACGCACACGCATTTGTTTTGGTGGACGGGCTAACCAGAGCTATCCATACAGAGAGTCCTGACACTGGAGGTCGCTTCTGATTGGTCAGTCATTTCATGGAGCTTCAAAAAGTTCCCTCGCATAAGAATGTACGTGAAAAGGAACTATTGGGATAGTATGCTATTAATACATGGTTGGGAGTGTGTTAGTGCGATCTGGCAACACAAAGATTTTTATCGCGGTGTACTAACGCACGAGGCGTAGCCGAGTGCGTTAGACACCACGATAGAAACCTGCGTGTTGCCGGATCGCACTAACGCACGAACTCACAACCATGTATTAATAGTTTTATAAAACGGGTCTACAATCTTAGTGTTTTCTATACAATCTTAGTGTTTGATCCGGATTAGCCGTGCGTTAGTCCCCTCGCCGTGCGTTAGTACTTTTTTTTGCACGGTCACGTGGTGTTATTTGACCAATCAGGATGGCTACATTCTTGAACCCGGTTTATAATTCCCTTTCACGTACATGATCCGCCATGTTTTAAACAAAAACCGCGTACGCGTAGGCTTATTATGCGCGTGTCACAACTCTCTCTCTATCAACGCGCTCTGGGGCTAACCATAAACAAATTAACAACTGAAATCATACTGGCGCGTGCATTATGGTGCGCACACTATGAAAGCGTGTATAAAGGTCAAAGTGTAATGACCTTTATCTGCACATGCGCACAGAATTGTAATAATTTTGCAATCAGTTCTTCCTCTGTTTCCTTTCTTCAAAGATTTCAGTTCTGCTTGGATTTGGCTGGGGTTTCGGCTTTGTTGCTGCCAACACCTACCACAAGTCACTCTGGTATGTCTACATCATCATCAATTCTCTGCAGGGTGTTATCATCTTTGTAGCCTTCGGGATGAACAGGAGGGTCAGGAAATTCATCTCAGATCGCTACTCTTCGTCTTCGGCATAGGAGGAAACAATGCACAACTGAAAGCATGCCGTACAAATTTTTTATTGGTCCCCCCCCCCCCCCTCCGGAGATCTGGGACCTACTTTTCCACTCCTTAATCGTCTGACAAGCCCCCCTTCCCTTTTATCCCCCCACCCCAAAAAAGGGGGAGGATTCTCACATTTATTGCATATTTTGGGTCACTAATAAATGAAATAACAAAAGTTTTTTTTTTCGGGGGGGGGGTGCTCGCTCGAACCCCAAGACCCCCCCCCCCCCCCGTCATCACACTCTGGCAGATAGCGTAAAAGCAAGAATGACCGAGGATGTGTTGTACAAACTCATCTATGATCGCTCAAGAAAGAGTCAAACTGGCACTTCACGAAATGCCTATAATTGCAAGTGAGGAGAGGTGTTATGCGGGGGGGGGGGGATAATTATTTTGCAGGGGCGTCTTTATTGGGAGAAGGTTAGGGGTATGTCCCCCTCTCATTCTTGTTGACAAATTTCAAATTGTAATAATTGTTGTCGATATAAATTATTTCGTTTTATTTTTGCTGAAGTCGGGAAATGGACAATTTTTAGAAATATAATTATCATAATTATTATTATTATTGTTATTTTATTACTATTATCATTTTTTATCATTATTATTTCTCTTATTATTATTCTCATTATCATATCATCATCATCATCATTTGCTTGTTGGAAATGTTTCCTAAATCTTGTCAACAAAATTGAAATTCTGATTTATTGTAGGTACTTTCCATTAAACTTTAAATCTGCCACTTTTGTGTCTCATGACACAAAAGGAGAATTATCCATCTGAATGGCATTTGTGAGTCATGTGTAATGCTTACATTGAATGTTGTATCACTGACTGATAGCACGACAATTGAATTGCTATATTTAGGTCTAGTGTATTCTGAATGGTTGACTTTGTAGTGATTAGTATAATCATGTACGGGCACTATTTCCCGTAGGGGAGTAGTGCTGGGGCTGATTGCCTGGATATTAACTTTAAACAATTGAGTACTGATTTTGACATTTTATTACATTGAAAATGTAATTTTGTAATAAAAGTTTACTAAATGAGATGTAAAACTTCAAATAGAACGCAACACCGCTGGAATACGAGATGAAGAAGATAGCAAATACTTTAAAAATCAACCCTAGGCAATAGACCTGTTCACAAAGTTATTCAAATTTATGGATGTTTCTTTCCTGGGGACCTAGTAACGAGGTGTTTCATTAACGCGTAATTAATGAATGAACTACAATACTTGGAATCCAGTTTGCATACATTACATGTTGCTATGTCTGACAAGCCTCTGACAAGCTTTCAGGTTGTCGAGAACAACCTTTGTCTTAAAAGTATGCATAAAATTTGAATATATTTGTGAACAGGTTTATTTCAAAAGGCTTGTCCGTCATCTTTTGAAATGTGCGAACATTACAATGACGTAATCCGAACATGATTTTTAAGGGATATAAAGGATATAGAAATTGCCCTTAACGGTTGATTTCTCTACAGCCTTTGCTATCGTGTTGACCGTGGCAATTGCCTTAATATTTGTCATTAAAAAAAAACAGCCCCCCCCCCCCATATACACACGTGATGATGACTGTGCTCAGTGGCGTATCTAAGGGGGGGCAGAGGGGGCACGTGCCCCGGGCGGCACTTGAAGGGGGCGCAAAAAAAAAAAAAGCAAAAAAGGGAAAGGAAAGAGGAAGAAATACGAGAAAATATTTGGTCTTTGAGGATTATTAATTTTGCGCCCCAGACAAGGACAAGAAATGGTGTTTTATGGGTTTGAAATGCGAAAATTCTCTAAAGCTCGGTCCCTTTTCTCCCTCGCATAATTGCTCAGGATCTAGCTATTTCGAGCCCTTAATGACGTTTTTAAAGTGTTAACCATTAATTGACTATAGTTGCTTTGCCCCCCCCCCTCCCCTCCCCCCCCCCCCCCCACATAAGACAGGAGCTTGTTAGATTCTACGTCCCCAGATACTTTCCAAGTATAAAACATTCGAAAGAAATCACAAATTTGCCTCGCAAGTGCCTTCCTCATTTCCTCAAATATATTTCTTCAGCTTGGGTTTTCATTCCCCCACAAATAGGAATGTTCAAAATTTCAACAACAAAAACTTTTGCTAGGATTTTTTTACTAAGGGTAAAATACAAATAAGATATTTCAACTTTAAGGGTGAAAAGGGGGGGGGGGGAATATGCCGCTCGGTCACGTTGCTCCCTCGTTTATACAATAATTCATAAAATTTGGGCTAACAACCCTGGGTTATGTGCATCAAAAATCATTTTCACGTAGTGCCATCATTTTGTCGAGCGATCGCCAATAGGGTAAAAATGCCCGGATGCAGATATCGGGGTGCGTTTGCTATGCGATGTGGGACAGCTTTTGTGACCTAGTTACTTCCGGAATCTGACCGGTCGGTGAATGACCCGGCGGCCGTGCATAACCTCTCAAATTAGTTTTCCAAGATACGGCTTTGTCATTTAAGTCTCGAACAGAGCCGTCCGCAGCGGGCACCCGTCGTCGCTTTCTGCCGGACGCCTCCCGGTCGCAAGGCTCAATAACGCTGTAACATTCAGCGGCTCTCCGTACTAGCAATTCCAATTCGAGTTTGCGTTTTCCGTTGCATAGAATGCCTCTTTCTGTCAGAAAAGCTTTCAGCTGCAGAACGGTCATATTCTTGAAGTCTTGAGAAACGCTCGCCATGACAATTCTACGATTACCTTAACTTTTATTAGATAAGTTTGAAGAAAAATTCCTGAAGTGTGTACCGCGGTTACTGTAGCATCCGTATACACCGGAAGTACACAGGTCCCGGAAGTTGAATGAGAATTCGCCAAAAACGGTACATCCGGGCATTTTTACCCTATTGGCGATCGCTCGAAACGCTCATTAATCTGAGTTTGGGCATGTGGGGGGGGGGGGGGGCATACCAAAAAGTGTGTTGCATTCTCAACCATGCGCGCGCGCGTATCACTTTCCCTCTGCGATTCCCTCCATAGAACCCTGTACATTAATCATGAAAAACGTAAATTTCAACTTTTAAAAATACTTATATCTTTTTCACTTTTTAACAATTTAATTCAGTTAAAAAGGAATATGAATATTGAAGAAACAAAGAAGCTGCTGAGCATAAAAATGTAATCATCTCATATGTAGAATTCTGGCCAATTTTGTTTGAAAACGGCCTTTTTATGTTGCCTCACAAAAACGTAGAGCACCCAAATTACACGTGTTTCTATGGGGAAAGTAATCGACTCGCAGTGACAAGGTAATTTTGTTAATTGGTTAGCAGTGCTGTTAATGGTGGGAATTAACCAGTTAAAAGGTTTCTTAAAAGAGTAAGAGTTCTAGGTTTGACCTTTCTTATTTTGACTTCTACTGGTTTTGTAGAATTCTGGCCTTTTTACGAATTAGTTATGAAATATTTAGTGTTTTTAGACTGATTCTGTGCGCGCGCACCACTGATCTCTACAGAGATCAGTGGCGCGCACGTGTCATTCTGATGACATTCAGGCTACGCGCAGATGCAACAAATTGCGCGAAACTTATTGACATGGGGCGCAGATTTGATAGTTTGCCCCGGGCGCCAGAATACCTAGATACGCCACTGACTGTGCTTTATGCAAGGGCGGATCCAGGTTTTAAAAAAAGGGGGGGTCCAAAGGGTGAGAAGTTATCATTCTGGCAAACGCAAGCGCCGAAGGCGCTAAGCGCCTCTATAGGCATATATATATATATATATATATATATATATATATATATATTGCCTGTTTGACTATTTTAATGTTGAAATATAGTTGGGCGCGCGGAGCGCGCCACAAAAATTTGATAATACGAGCCTGAAAATGTCTTAGTTTGTACTGAAATTACATTTAGTCTATTAATATTACATGGAATTATTGTTTATTTGAGATGGAAAATACATATATAATGATTGCAAATTACCATCTTTTATCAAAAAGTGCGGGTATATTTGTACAGGCCACCCCCCCCCCCCGTACATCAGAACTGGGAGGGGGGTTAATGCATACCCCCATCCCCTCCGGGATTTGCGCCATCGGACTGTATTAATATATATATATGTATATATATATTTTTTTTTTAAGTTTTCCCAGATTTTCCAGTCTGCATTGCTGTGCAGGACCTCAGATGGCATGTGGCATCAACACAAACAGTCCAGTGAGACAAATAAGAATAAAATCTGGAGGTTTATTACTTGAGATTGGTTCTTCAATGTTGAAGTACTATGTTGATAACCTAGGAATTGGGTGTGCGCATGCTGTACAAACACACTTAGTAAATTTTAGTGATACATGTACACATTTTACAGCAATGAAGAATTATTAACTAAATATCATCTATATTATCTCCTCCCATCCCTGAGATAACAATTCGCAAGTGTTTACATCATCACGAGTTATAAATCACAAATCACAAAAGAACACAAAAAAGGGAAAGTTCCTTAGATTCAGGAGTTCACAATCAAGGCCGATCAACAACAGTACCAATACCAGTTTTGCTGAAAATTCACAGGATTTAACAATCAACCACAGCATCTACTCATTAGGCAAAATAAATAAGTTTTGTATCACAAAACTAGTCATGGTGCAATGTATCAGATTCAAGCGTTCCCAATCAACAACAAGAAAAAATATATCAAAAGTCCTCGGAGAAAACAAACCTCCTCCCCCCCCCCCCCCCGAGCACCTGTCATTACCTTTGAATTTCGTGACTTTGACCTTTTTGTTGACTCTGACAGACCTTTGACCTTTTATGTGACTTTAAGTCTTGACCTTCACAACTTTAACCTTTATATGGACACATGAAGTTCACTTCTTGCGATGTACAACCATAGGGTAGGTGTAGGGAATACCAGACCCTTAAGCACGTTTGCATAATTTGCATAAACATGAACACAGACACACACTAGTAAGGTTTACCAATGCTTTCAGCAACTCTTTTTATTTCTCAGGGTACCGAAATAATGACAAAAATTTGTTTACCTAATGAAATAATCTCCTTAATGACGTCATAGGTAAATGGTCCATTATTCCCTACCCATGAAAGTAATACGAGACCGCTACATTTTCAACCGAAATCTCAAATATTTGTTGAGGAAAATGATATTTCGTTGGAAATGTAAATACCAATAAAGAATTGTTTTTTGGAGAGTATGTTTCGGTTTCATCAAAATCTGTTGCAATTTTAACCAAAAATTTTATAGCATTTATCATCGGATAAATTTAATTACCATTTAAACGGCATTCAACATGTTCAATGTGCCGTTACTTTTGCCTCCGGCAACTTTACATTTTGTTGTTGATGATTTTAAGTACATCAATACTGAACAATTGACAATGATAATTTTAAAGATTACAGAGAGTTGTAAAATGACATTGAAATACGTTTTAAAAAGAAAGATGTAAAATCATGACGTTAAAACAACTTAACACATCCAACCAAACTCTAGTAATCTCGCGGCCGAACGGAGCGAACGGGCCCCGCCCGGCCCGTGCCGGCCACGGCGGGGATGCATGTCCCCACTACCAGTGGCGGCACCAGGATTTTTAAAGTGGGCGGGGGCAAATGGGGGGCAAAAGAAAATGTTGGGGGGGGGGCAAGGGCGGACAAAAAAATTTTTGACACTTTTTGTAGTGAAAATGTACAGAATATTCGGCTATAAACCTACCCAGATATGAGGACATTTTGAGCATCTAGCTGAACTGCCCGATTATAAAGAGGTGTTAGTTATATACTGCGAGCGAGCGAAGCGAGCGAGCAAAAATTTTGACATTTTTCGTAGTAAAAATGTACAGAAATTACATATTCGGCTATAAAACTACCCCAATATGCATGAGGACATTTGAGCATCTTGCTGCCCGATTATGAGGTGGTAGTTATTTATTGCGAACACTTTTTGTCGTGAAAATGTACAGAAATTATATATTCAGCTATGAAACTACCCAGATATGAGGACATTTGAGCATCTTCCTGCCTGATAATAAGGTGGTAGTTATACATTGCGAACGGGCAAAAATTTTGAAACTTTTTGTGGTGAAAATGTACAGAAATGATTATTTGGCTATAAAACTACCCCAATATGAGGAAATTTGATCATCTCACGGCCTGATTATGTGGTGGGAGTTATAGGCCTGTATATTGCGAGCGAGCGAAGCGAGCGAGCAAAAATTTTGACACTATTATAGTGGAAATGTACAGAAATTATTCAGCTATAAAACTACCCAAATATGAGGATATTTACACGAGCTGAGCGAACAAATTTGCCACATGCCCCCCCCCCCCACCTTGATGCCGCCATTGCTTTCCAAGTTTCCGTTTTCTTTCTTTTTGCTTCTTTTCTCCATTCCTTTTTCACTTTTTTCTTTCCTTTTCTTTTCTTTTTCATTTTCCACCCTTTTATTTTTTTTCACTCCGAAAATTATTGGGGGGGCAACTGGGGGGGCAAAGCTTCTGACTGGGGGGGGGGCAAATGCCCCCCCATGCCTCCCCTTGGTGCCGCCACTGCCCACTACTTAATCAACTGCACTAGCGCCGAAAGTTTTTATCAATTAACCTGCAGCAGAGCTGCATTTATATATTTGGGCCAAGCAAAAATTATTTACCTATATGGATACTTGTGCTTTGGTATTGTCTAGAATGACGAGTTGCCTCGAATGAGTGACTTGAAGTTGAATGATGCCGCGTGCAGCCTGCCTCCTCGAGGGTTGCAAGCATAGTTGCAAGACAGCGTACGTACGATCAAAAGTCGCATGCATAAACCTATGCGTGCCGCGCCGCATATCTGATCTAGCATGGCCGCAGTACAGTATACTTAGGCCTACTTTGCGACGGAGAATGAAACAATGGGTAATGAATAGGGCCTACGCAGTATCTTGCATGATCAGGTCGGCAGAATTTCTGGGGGGGGGGGGGGGAAACGCCAAGAAAGACGGCGCCAAGTAAAAAAAAAAAAAAAAAAAAAAAAAAAAAAAAAACGGCGCCAAAAAGGGGGGGGGGGGTCCGGACCCCCGCGACCCCCCCTCTGGATCCGCCTATGCTTTATGAACCATTGAAACTACTCAGTATTGCTGATAATTGTAATCATAGCCAGTCTATGAACTAATGTAGGTTTTCCCGGTCAAATTCGCAAAATTAGCTTTCAAATTCATTTGCAAACGCTCGTATTCAAGCGATATGCTAGTCCGGTTTACTCCTTTGGTTCATATTAGTTTTCAAAGTCGTTCAAATTCATTTTCCAGCGTCCAAAAATGTGCTTCGAACATCCAAATTAATTTATCATAGTTCAATTTAAAGAGACCAAAGCGTCATTCAAATTCATTTATGACACTCGGTGCGGATTCTTGCTCGAGTTTTACTCTCCTTTACATTAATAGGCAGTCAAGTTAGCAGTATGTTCATTAATTTTCAAATGGGTAAAAGAAGTACAAAAAATAGCCGGGATTTGCCTTCTTTATGAATCTAATTTCCCCCAATTTATTCGTCATTTACGCATTGTCATGTTTTCAAAATTAATTTGTTGTAGCAAAGTGATGTAGTTATCTAATCATATGGGTGTAAAAATACTTATTGGACTATACCCTTAACTTCGTTTCAAATGTGTTAATTCAGCCTATATATAAAGTAGGCTTTCACATCATCTTGTCTGTCTTTTTATTTAGTCCAATCATATTTTGTTCAGTTGACCATTCGCTTTGTTAGTTCTTTTTTATAGTCTCAGCCCCCCCCCCCCCTCACAGGAGTGCTCACGGGGCCTGAGTAACCCCACTTCACAGTCAGAAATCGTTCCGCGCGGCGCTTGTGTGTGTTTATCCACTTTGTTCTGTTCCATGATTTTACCTTATTCAGTTATTCTAGAATATATATCATTTTTCATCATTATCATTTATTTCTGATCTATGACATTGCAAAAACACGACTTAACATAAGGTTTCTATATCTTATTATGTAAAAACAGTTTGAAAATTCGAAGGAAATAAGTGCATCATTAAATCCATTGCTTAAATCGCGAACATGCTTGTCTGTTGATGAATTCGAATTCCTAAATGTTTGCGATCCGAAGCTCCCTTGAATTCGAATGCTCATTGGGTAAAATTCTAATATCGAATGCTCATTCTGTCAAAATGCATGATGAAAGTATGCGATCGCTTGCCCTAAAAATCAAATTGAATGCTCATTTTAGGCAATCGAATGTTGACCTTGACGAGCATTCAAATTCACATGAAATTGAGCAACTGTGCTTAAATTTGGATAATGTTTTGATGAATTTGACCGGGAAAAGATGTATATATATAGTAAACAAGGAGTCAAAATATCCGGAATGTGTATCCAGCACGACTGCAAAGACTTTCGAAAATAGATAAAGTTGAGTTCTGGTCATGCGATTACATTGTGAAGAAACTGTCTCAGAGCAGTATGAAAAGGTTGATCATGTCTGTATAGGACTGGAGGTTTTGGTATCATCAAAGTGATGAGAAATTGACCCTGAAAAGCACATGCACTGCACACACATACGTGGCCAGCGAATAATCGGCCGGAACACTTCAGCTATTTCTTGCCATATTTCGAATATGAGGGCAATTGAAGAGCAATCCCTTTTCAGGGGACATTTCTTCTATGATTTTCTTCCAAACTGATATAAAAGGAATGAGAAAGATCAGAACTTGTTTTTCACCTTTCCCAGAACCCAACCTTCTCTTCAAGGGCACATCCCATAGAAATCAAGTTCAGATTACTTAATACCTCCACTGTAATGTTAGCACATTTCTAAAGGTGATGGACATGGCTACTGAAATTTCCTTAGGGTGATTTTTCGAAAGTATTTGCGATCGTGTTATCAGTAAATTCATATGTACTGAAGAGCAAAAACTTTAGGCCTATACTATGCAGTTACCAAGTTATGTATTTCTAATGTCATTTTTAAAGCATCATTATTAAATTATAAAACAAAGTAACAAACGTCAAAAGGTGGAGACAGGAAAAAAAATCTTCTTTACAACGATATTTCTACCATTAGACACTTTTTTGGTGCCTTTGCAAATTTCGAGTCATAGTTCAAATTACAAACATGTTATTAATCAAGGTCTTATATCATGCAAATAAAATGACTGGCTTCAACTAATCTATTCTTTATAATGATACGTAAAAATGAATTATATTGAACGTGCTGAAATGAAAAGAAAAAAAAAAGTTGTAGGACTTTCAGAAACCTACATTTGACGCAATAGAAATGTGATATTTAGTAGGCATGCAGCAATTACATGACTGGTGTTCTATCAGCTATTGCTAATCATTGTAAATACATTATCTTGTAATAAGAAATTAAATAAGCAAAATGTAAACAACAGTTTAGTATGAAAATCTCTTGAATGCATACTACACATTACACCCACAACCACTAACGTGGATGTTCAATTGTAGTTCCAACATGTTTTTCATGTACTGATTATGTCTATATTTAAAAAAAAATCATTTTAAATTTTCGTTCGATTTTTTGAGAACATTGTTTTCATCACCAAAGCACAATATCTAATATATTGGATTGAGTTATTATGGTAGACACGTGATAGGGAAGCCTATAATTTGTTTAAAAATATTCAAATTCAAATTCAAATTCATATTTATTTCATTTCCAACAGAAAGAAAAGACAATGGCTTTACAGATATTATAACAGAAAATATGAAAAACATATGAACAAATTCATTTTTCTTAACAAGTGTACATGTACACTGAACATATAAATAAATTATTATAATGAATTATTAAAAGAAATTTATAATTTCTGAGGAAATGTGGGGGATCCACGAAAAAGCAGTGCTTGTAATTTGTGGATCCCCCAGTATATTTAGGCCTTCCTGTAAAAAGGGAGTGTTTCGTTGTTTTAATGTTCTTTGAAACCTTGGTATGAAATGAATTTTTATCGCATTGCATTTCGAGATAATCTTTATCGCAAATAAAGCCTAAACAAATCATATGAATTCTTGATTCATATATTTTTTTTAATTCAAGGGGCAGACAGGTCTTGACAGGTGTGTGGAATGACCTGCAGGGAGCACATAAGTAATCAATCCTCTCGCAATGCACGTTAGTGAGACGGAGGAAAACGATATGATATTCATATATTAAAGAAATCCATATAAAATGGAGTAGCTGTCCTCAGAATTATGTTTATTAGTTATAAGCTTCTCGATTTTACCCGTAGGCTGAATTTAGCTTGCCTTTGTGTATAGCGTTTATATTGTCTCAGTGTATTTCCCCACTTTTATTTGGCAATTAGTAAATTGACTATTTTTTGCCACATATATCATTTTAGAATTCTATAACAGTTTTTATTTTCCTTTGAAAATGTACATTGTGGCTTTTTTCAATTATATTTACATAAAATAAGAATAGAAAATTATATAACTCATGCCAAAATCATAAAAATACAACCCCGCCAAACGGACACTTGGGCACTTCTCCCTCCTTTTCAAAGATACCGTCCTACCAATCTTCGAATTACGTCTCTTGGATTTTCGACAAAAGAGAAGACAGTTTGGCCTATAGGTCACTCAGGTATAGGGTGGGGGTGTCCGTGATCGGATGGCTATAGGGTGGTATGACCGGTAATTTTGTATTAATTTGGTAAATTCAATTAAAATTAGAATGATGAGGCAAAAATTGAGGCTACAGTAATGAAAAGTGCAACAGTTGGTTAATTATTTTCCAGTATGTGAGTCTACCATTATACTTAGGTAAGCTTATAATGCATAGGTCATACTAAGTACAGCCAAACTAAATGAGGCAAGATGAGCCTATACACTAGCTCTGATATATATATATATATATATATATATATATATATATATATATATATATAGTAAGGAAATAACAAATACAACAGCTTCGGCAACTCTTGTGGAAATAATTATAATTGTGAGAAATGAAAATGAGAGAATAATGGTTTCGGCGACACCAGATTCAGTTGACCGACAGATTGACAAATCTTCAACCTTGTTAATTAATTCCTTTGTCGGGGGTAGGTGAGTTTTGAACAAAGACAAGCCGCATGCCTCAGCTGGATCCAAGCGAATGCTTTGATGTATACATTAGAATAATATCATTATAAACAAATGTAAGGAAATAACATGTACAACAGCTTTGGCAACTCTCGTGGAAATAATTATAATTGTGAGAAATGAAAATGAGAGAATAATGGTTGCGTAGCTTAAATCAAAGTTCCCCAGAGCTGTCCTCCCTTTTTGAAATTTTTGCAAAGGTTGAAAAAATGTGTCCGCCGGGAATCGAACCCGGGTCGTTGGCTTAGAACGCCAATGCCTTAACGACTAGACCACGGAGACGGGCCAGTAATTTTGTTCAAAACTCACCTGCCCCCGACAAAAGGAATTAATTAATAAGGTTGAAGATTTGTCAATCTGTCGGTCAATTGAATCTGGTGTCGCCGAAATCACTGGCCCGTCTCCGTGGTCTAGTGGTTAAGACATTGGCGTTCTAAGCCAACGACCCGGGTTCGATTCCCGGCGGACACATTTTTTCAACCTTTGCAAAAATTTCAAAAAGGGAGGACAGTTCTGGGGAACCTTGATTTAAGCTACGCAACCATTATTCTCTCATTTTTATTTCTCACAATTATATATATATATATATATATATATATATATATATATATATATATTCATTACATTCCACTGCTTGCTTGTTACAGGGAAAGATGTAGCGTCAGACATAGAACTGGATTTCCCAAGACTTCCCTGTAAGACCTCAAAGTCCTACTCCTATCTCCGAAATATAGTTGTCAGTCGAGATCCTGAAAGACAATAATTATGCGAGGGAGCAAAGCAATCGAACTTTAGAAAATTTTCGCATTTTAAACCCTCAAAAACTGTATTTCTAATGCATTTACCTTACCGATTGGGGGCGTAATCCTTAAGGATTGTGATTTTTCTTCATTTTCCTCGGGTTTTTTTTCTCTCTCTCTCTTTGCATTTTTTGCGCCCCCTCCAAGTGCCGCCCGGGGCACGTGCCCCCTGCCCCCCCCCCAGATACGTCACTGCCTGTAAGAATCGATAAATGAATAGGCTGAAACTAGGTCAAAATGTCATCTGTGAACAACAAGGACGATATGCAAATTTTGATAAAGGTGAATGAATTAATGAATCGTGCTCTGATCTGGAGGTTGTAATGCTAATTCACCCATATCTTTGTGTTCATCAGCTCACTCTCATGACAACAATTTGGAATGCCAGGAATCCAAGAAAGACTTTCTATTATCTCATTTAGCTTACCTTGGCGCCATCTGATTGTGAAGGCAAACGAGGGGTTACCCACCTAGCCGATATGTTGTGTAATATAAACATTTTCAGTTAGATGCCACATTGGTATTATTGTGATGTGTTGAAGATAGGACCCAGTAATAACATAGGTGTGGTTTTCCTCCTATAATAGGAATGCATGCGTACACTAACATCTTTTTAAATCAATCTATTACCTCCAAGTGTACAGGAAACGGTCAGGTACTTGGTGAAAATTTATCTACATGTAGAAAGTAAGTCCATGGAATTTGTTTGATAAAAGTTCGCATCAACACAACATTGTATTCGGAGAAGGATTTGCTTGTCAAAGTGAGCTAGACGCTAAACTTCGAATTGGCGGTAAGTTGATTCTTATTTTAGCGCTGTAAAATTTGGTTGATTTGTCGTTAAATATGATAGAGCTTTTCGTAACAAACTTTTATTTTCACATATACGTTTACTTCTTTTAGTGTCTGCATACTGTGGAAGACTCTTATCATATTAAGCCGAATGTATACGTTCCTCATTTCACTTTCGCGTTGAATTTTGTAAGGAAATGAAGCAGTCAGTTGTTTATCAATGCAAGGCGAAGATAACTCAGGCAAGGAAGAGAGCATGAGTTTTTTAATGGCGCCAACGTAACTCTTAACGACACCAATTCCAACTGGCGCCAACATAAAAATATGCGCATTAATTATTCTTTCAATCCAAAATCAAAATATTCATGAAAAGTTGCTACTGTTTCTCTTAAAATATATTTATGTTCTGATTAATCTTTTCATCTGCAAGAAACATCAGGAGTGAAGGAGGCAGAGTAAACAGACTGAAGAAGAAGAATCTCATGTACCCCAAATTAAATTTTGTTGAGTAGTGTTCTGCCTAATGTAGTAATCTCCTTCACGTTGTTTGTTTTCTGTTGGTGATTTTTCTTTTTAAGAGAATGTGTATATTGATAGATTATATTTCAAAGTGTTGCTCGGAATGCTTATTAAAATTTCGAATTCTTACAGGCCAAAATCATCCTTTCCCTATGACATGATATGAAGTTCGTTGTCTCCCATTCATGTGTGTACTGAAAGGAATGCTCAAATTCAAGATACACTAAACATTAACTCGCATCAGGGTTTCGATACATTGGTGAATTGCATTTCAACAAAGATGTTTATCATTGACAGGTCTAAACTTCTTGGCATCTCTCTATTTGGTTGCTCTAGATCTACTTCTTCACGATGTCCTCTGACGATGATCTGGATGTCCCGAATGGCGACGCAGAGACTCCTCCGAAAGCCTCCAGCAAATCCAGCAGATCAACATCTAATCACCCAAAATACAACGATATGTTGGTGGAAGCAATCAAGGCCTTAGACGAGAAGAAAGGTGCTTCTGTCATCGCCATCAAACATTGGATCATCCAATCCTATCCCGAGATCGATCAGAGCAGGATGAAGAATTTACTTCGAATGGCTATAAAACGTGGAGTCGATTCAGGAGCTATTGTCCGCCCCAAGAAATCCGAAGGGATGGGCACCGCACTGACAGGGCGATACAAGCTCGGCAAGCCACCAAAGCCAGCCAAGCCAGCTAAAAAAGCAGTGAAGAAGAAAACAGAGAAAAAGAAAGCGGTCGCAGCTGGAAAGAAGAAGGGCGCGAAATCTCCCACCACCAAGAAAGATCGAAAGCAGAGTGATCACGACATCTTTGATTATGAAGATGACACTGAGGGTAGTGATCCCGACGGCGGGAAAACACCCCCGTCTTACAGGAGAAACCGCGCGAAAAAGCAACCGGTGGAAAAGCCAAAGTCTAAGAAGGTTGCCGAAAATCGTCCACGGTCTGCTAGTGCCAACGCGACGCCGAAGCCTAGAATGAGTAAATCGAAAGCGATTATGCGACGAAGCAAATCTCAATCGCCTGCTCCAAGCAAGAGTAAGAAGGCCAAGAAGCCAGCATCGAAGTCCCCAGCGAAGAAGTCAAAGTCCAAATCTCCGGCGAAGAAACCGAAATCGAAAGCGGCAACTTCGAAGACTTCACCGGCGGCTTCCGGAAAAGCAAAGGCTAAGAAACCAGTTCCCAAAAAGAAAGATAAAACGCCGACAAAGAAAGCATCTAAGGCGACGAAGAAAAAGATAACCAAGTAAAAGTGTGGTCAGTTCGTTTTCGCTTTCGCTTTTCCTCAAAAGCCAGGACAACAAAATTATTTTCAATCTTTTGAAAATCAAATCGTTCTCTTCATGCATATTATTTGTTACTGTTTGATGATCTCATTCATTAAGACTTCCCTTCACAGTGCAACCAAATGTAAGCTTATTGAAAGGTGCTTTGCTTTATACAATTTATATTGTTAAGATTGTCGTTGATGTCGGAAGATGACATTTCATTTCAATGAGAAATTTGTAACAGTTGACGAATAAACCTGTTAATATATACCTCAATTTTTAGTCATATGCACGCTTTTAATACGACGTAACTGAAAAAAACGTGTTTATATATCTACTCGGGCAAGTCCAAGGCATTTGATAATTTTATGTCCAATTAGTTACCAAATGTCATGAAATAATTAAGAAATTGACAACGAAAATATCATCACTGATATTGGTCTGGTCCAAGCTCATATTTTGCACGCTATTATTTTTTCATTTTTTTTTTTTGTAAGTTTGTTTTCCAGTTGACTGGGGGCACGTACCCCCCCCCCCCCCCGTAGCTCGCTAGCATATAAATCAAGCATCGCAAATGTCTTCTTCTTGTTCTTTAAATTAATGTTTTATGTGTGTAGTTAGATTTTTAATAAACCATAATTATGGGTCTGATTTTAAATATTCGTGGATGCTCTCTGTTATAGTATACTTACATGTAAAATAAAGGTTTATTGTGTTTGTGTCTTTGTAGTTCTGTTTATCAATATTTTTTGATGTCATAAAAGTGTATTACTTAGTCATTTCTATAGTATAGATGATTCAAGCAATATTATGTTTCATGTCTAGATTGAATATGTCTACACTGCCAATAAATTATTTTCCTTTTTGCGTTATTGTACACACGAACATAAATATGTTTTCACTTTTTAAAAATTAGTGCTTGCACAAAGTTAGAAAGCTTTGATCTATTAATTTTAATAAAGCACAACCGCCTTTCGCGATGAGCATATTAATACAATAGAATTTTAAGCTGGCAATCAGGGGCACCTAGACATAAAATTCGTTTGGGGAATTTTGATGCGACCAGCCCATTCAACCTATAAGAAGTATCAACCGGCCCTCAGACCACAAATCGACCGGCCCTCAAGCAGTGGCGCAAATCCATTTTGAAATTTGGGGGGACATTCGCCTCCAAAATTCTTTGACAAGCAAAAAAAAAAAAAAAAAAAAAAGTTATTCAAAAAAGTGTGTGGGGGGGGGGGGGGACATTCGCTTCCAAAATTCTCTGAGAAGCAAAAAAAAAAAAAAAAGGTTATTCAAAAAGGGGGGGGGGGACATTCGCCTCCAAAATTCTCTGACAAGCAAAAAAAAAAAAAGGTTATTCAAAAAGGGGGGACATTCGCCTCCAAAATTCTCTGACAAGCAAAAAAAAAAAAAAAAAAAAAGGTTATTCAAAAAGGGGGGACATTCGCCTCCAAAATTCTCTGACAAGCAAAAAAAAAAAAAAAAAAAAAAAGGTTATTCAGAGAAAGGTGGGGGGGGGGGACATTCGCCTATCTTCAAAAAGGTGGGGGACATGTCCCCCTGTCCCCACCTGGATTTGCGCCCATGCCCTCAAGCCAAAATATCGAGCGGCCCGTGGGGAAAACTCCCATGGCCAGTCCGCCCCTGTTGGCAATCTTTTATTGGCATCTAAAACGTTGCTGATCTTGGTGAACTGAATTGAGTCATGTGAGTACTATAATGGCGACGATGATCATGAATCATGGTGATGAATAATTTGAATTGTGTCGATGATGATAATGATGATGATGATGGTGGTGGTGGTGCGGTGATGATGATGATGATGATGATGATGATGTTGATGGTACGATGTTGATGATAATGATAATGATGATAATGGTGTCGATGATGACGTTGTTAAATTAGTTTTTACCATATTTAGGGCGCTTCATTCAGTTTTGGATATTTACGCCGGATGATATACTGTAGCCTTTAAAAATGATCATAATGATGACAATCGTTGATGACAGATGATTAAGATCTTGTTTTGATGTTGAAAATATGGTGCTCTATAAATAATGATCACCGCACGGTGATATAGCATGGGTCATCCCAGTAGACCGACAGTCCACAACACGGACAACCCACGACACATGGAAGCGTTTCATCAAGTGTTTTGTCAGTGATTTTTACCGACAACTGTTATAAGCTACTGAAATCCTTGCATCTGATTGGCTGAGAGCAAACTTGTCGGTAAAAATCACTGACAAAGCACTTGATGAAACGCTCCCCAGAGTTCCAAATGGTCCACGAGACCGACAAAACAAATAATTACATAATCAAAGATAGAAAGCGAAGATGACACGAAATACACCAAGAATATTGAAAGAGAAAATGAAAGAATGGGCGAGGAAAGGTGAAGAGAAGAGGAAGGAGTGAAAAAACCCAAAAGAAATCCATATTGTAAGGAAAAGATAGAAATTAAGACTTTGTCGGTCTCGATCTTGAGCTGTTGGTCACAGCTAGTGAATCTCGTGATCCAGTGCGGGTAAGCTAATGCCCGGTTGACACTTTCACGATTTTTGGTCCCGCACTGCCCCGCATTGAATGCGTGCCAGTGCGTGACAGTGCGTGCCACTTCAGTGACACGCACTGGCATGCATAGTTCCCGCATTGTTCACGCATTGTTCACGCATAGTTCACGCATAGTTCACGCGTAGTTCACGACTATTTCACAAGTAGTTTGCGCATTGTGTTAACTATCAAAAAAAAAAAAAAAAAAAAACAAGGCAGAAGTCTATTCGCTCTCGTGTTTTTCATTAATTCAGCATAACTATCGTCATTAAGATGTTGAATTCTGAAGAAGCTAATTTAGAAGAGAGAAGGTGTTTATATGTAGCTGCAGGAGCATTAATAGTTTATCAACAAGAAAGAGATCTTGAAGAAAGACGAGAAGAGGAGAAAAAAGTAAAAAGAAAAAGGAGGACATTGTGGGTGAGAGATTGGCTGTCAAGACGCCACATCTACGGACATTTTGATCATTTACTGGCAGAGCTGCATAGGGAGGATCAAAAGAGCTATAAGAATTTCTTGAGAATCACTCCTGATCTGTTTGAGGAAATGGTTGAAAAGCTAACACCTCATCTGGAGAAGAAAACAACGTTTATGCGAGAACCACTAGAAGTTGGACTAAACTAGCCGTCACTCTCCGTTTCTTGGCAACAGGAAATTCATATGCTACATTACAGTACAGCTTTCGAGTTGAGAAAAGCACCATATCGAGATTTATTCCCGAAGTATGTAATGCACTCATTAAAGTGTATAAAAAGGAAGTACTCAGCTGTCCAAAAACTGAAGATGGGTGGAAGGATGTGGCCAAGAAGTTCAGTTCCAGATGGAATTATCATAATTGCCTTGGTGCCGTCGACGGCAAACACGTGGCAATCAGGAAGCCGCCAAAGTCTGGGTCCTTGTACTTTAACTATAAAGGTTTCCATAGTATTGTTCTCATGGCTGTAGCAGATGCAGAATATAAGTTTCTGTATGTGGATGTTGGAGCAGAGGGTGGCTCTTCAGATGGTGGAACTTGGAAAAACTGCAACTTGTATGATGCCATAGAAGGGGAAAGAGCAGGGGTGCCGCCACCGGAACCAATGCCCAATGATGACATGCCCATACCTTTCCATTTTGTGGCTGACGATGCATTTGCGATGAAGCCCTGGCTAATGAAGCCCTTCTCACATAGGTCCCAAGTTCATGAAGAGATCATCTTCAGTTATAGACTAAGCCGAGCTAGGCGAGTAGTGGAAAACTCGTTTGGTATTTTGGCTCACAGGTAGGTCTCCCTTTCTTTCTGTATTCATTTCTTTCTGCATTCTCAGTGCCTATTGCTTTAAAAGTTCAAGCACATTGAATACAAATATTTAACTTCCCCCAGAAAGGAGTTGTTATCATAATAACCCGCTTTGTTTAAACCAGCATAACGTAGAATTTTTATATGGTGTTTATTTTATCAACACATGTTGCTATTTCTGCAGCTTACGCGCAAAATACCATGCGAGACTGCAATTGCTAACAAATCTGAAATGATACACTAAGCAGATGCTCTCATTTTGTTTGTATTTATTATAGTGATCTTTTTCTTTAGTATTCAGTATATCTAGTTTCTCCAAATAACAAGTACAATATTTTGTTTTTACTCCAAATGAAGCGTGATTATTTTAAAATCAAGATTCGTATGTACAGATCATAAAAAAATATATATATTTCATATTGATGGGCTCTTGTTTTATGGTATTACTTGATTTAGGTTCAGATGTTTCCTGACTACACTTCCGCAGAAGCCCCAAACTACCAACTTAATCATCATGAGTGCCTGCGTCTTACATAATCTGATATTAACCAGGTACCCACTGGCATCAGGAGATGTAGACCATGAAGATCCATCTACGCATGCGATGATACCTGGTGCATGGAGAGACGACCCTGTGTTTCACGGTCTGAGAGCTCCGACAGGAAACACTTCTATCAAGGAAGCTAAGAGCCAACGTGCATATCTATCACATTATTACACCTCCCGCGCTGGAGCAGTTTCTTGGCAAGAAAAGATGATAACCTAAGCAGATTAACTATGACATTATTGTGATGCAGTATAGCACTAGCTCAATTCCACAAAAAATGCCAAATGACACTGGCACAAATGACATTTTATTTCTTGAATGGTTATGTATTTCAACAAGGCCCGACATCGTTCCAATATCAACCGTCTGTTGTACATCTGATTTTTAAACTTAGGATATGAGATCAGTGTCTATAATGTGTTTGTATTATGTCTTTATGTACACAAAAATTCTACAGTGTATCAGCAATTAATGTTGTCAGGAAATTAAGGGGTTTTGGTAAGCTTTGTTGTTGAACTTACACGTGATGCAGTTGGTGTCGGGGCATATGTAGAAATTTCGTATTTCTAGTAAGCTTGCACAAACCCCACTCCTCACACGCACGCACACACACCCGCACACCCCCATACACACACACAAACACACGAACGCACATTTAAAGACTGGGTCCGCACCAGAAAAAAATCTTGTATTGATTAAAAGCAGATAAATCAGACGAAAAACAAAACAATTAAAACAAAACCAAAAACGTTGAAGTAAATCAGACAATAAATAAGAAAGTTATGAATACAACGCAAAAGTTATTTATCATGCTAACTGGCAACGCTGGGTCACGTGGCATGAAGTATGCCATGCACTTCTCTGCAGGTATTTTATTATATCTTATTGTTTTTAAATCCCCCCTTTGCAACCCTTTAACGCAAGAAGAACAGTTTGTTGTTTTTTTTTTTTGGGGGGGGGGTCGATAAACACGGGTACAGATACATTTATTGATTCAACCTTTTGAATGTTTTGAAAAATAACCACTCATGGATTAAAACGGATTCTTACAAACAAAAAGTTATAATAAGCTATAGCAGACAGGAAGTGCATGACATACGTCATGACACGTGACCAAGAGTCACGTGTTATGGCTGTGTCACACCTTTGCGTTTTTAGCCTGCGTCGGCCCAGCGTTTTTGAAAATTAAAATCGCTTCCTGAACGCGGATCAGACGGTAGACTGACGTTGGAGACGTTCAGCTTGCGCTTGAAGGACGCACATGTTTGCGCACGCCGAACGTCAGTCCACCGTCTGATCTGCGCTCAGGGAGCGCTTTTAATTTTCAAAAACGCTATCGGTCGACGCAGGTTAAATACGCAAAGGTGTGACGCAGCCTTTATGACGTATGACGTTACAGTGATTTAGGAAAAATCACTGTTCAGTCACATCATTTAAATATTCATAACTTTCTTATTTCTTGTCGGATTTACTTCAAACTTTTTTTGATCTGTTCATCTGATTTATTTGCTTTTAATCAATACAAGATTTTAATACACGCATCGCAAAACATCACCTACACCGTTCGATCTGTGTTCCAAAACTTTACTCCCGGTTCGTTTCCGTTCAGCAACGCACTTTTTATTAATGAATTATTGTATCCATTTATCAATCATATTTTACACAAAACATCTGTGAGAGATAGGAAAAACTGGGAAATTGAATATTATTTATTGATACGATCATGCTTTTACATCGTTTAAGAAGATTCTATTAACATATGTATATATGTAATAGTCAAACAGTTGACGGTGTTATCTCGTATGACTAGGTGCACTTGAACGAATTGTGCGGAAACTTAACAATCATTTTTGAAATCCAATGAAAAATATCAAGTGCTTATAGTTACCCATTTTATTAAAGGCCTTGATATTCACCTATCTTTGCAGTCTTTGATTAGCCTTTGATTTGTCAATATGTTACTCTTAATATAAACAACTTTACATGTTTTGTTTTTTGTGTGTAATAAGAGACTTGTAATCAGAAGCAATCAGAATGCACGAATTGCGTGTTTTTTTAATAAAAGAAACGTAACCGAGTAGAAAACTTAGGCATTCTGGATATGCTCACATAAATGCAATTTAAATAACGTGTGATGAAGAAAAGAAAATAAGTCTGCAGGATAACGTTTAGTTTCATAGTGACTGACAACTGAATCTCCAATTTGAACTACCTTATAGACATGTTGTAATTACCAAGATTTCTCAATGATATTTTGAACACTTTAAAGTTGTAACAAGTGAGAAACATGAACTAATCAACTACAAGAACAAATGTAAAAACGTAGGAACCAAAAAGATGCATTAAATTTAATCTTCCACTCAGTAAAACCTTTCATTTTGTTTCTTGATAAAAGCATCATGCATGAGTATATGTCAAAATGTCTAAATCGAGAATATCCATCGAAGCTCTCCCTGGAACTCAGAACATTCAAAAATCTGGAATATATTTTCCGACTTTGATCAAACTGTCACATTTTACCCTTGCTCTTCAGTGTGTAGTTCTGGTTTACGTTTCAGAAAATATTATACCTCTGTTCCAAATGTATAAATAAATGGTTTTCTTGCCGAGTGGGTTTTTAATAAAATTCCTTGCAAAGGCAACAACAAATAACAATTTCTTTTTTACTTTTATTTTTTTTTTACCATGTAAGAATTAAGGTAAGTACTGAAAGAGTGTCCCGATATGGAAGACGTTAGTTTTGCAACCAGTATTGCCTTTTCTTAATCACCGGCTGCTGTTGAACACATTATTCTTCTTCTCCAAGCTCTTCCAGAACCGAGGAAACCATCTCATTACTACGTCGGGAGGGTGGGGTCGAAGCAGTGGACTGCTGAGAAGACGTTGGTATCGGTACAGGTACAGCTGAAGGCGCGGCTGGCATCCCAACATTGTTGAAGGATGGACTTGCTGGAGACCATTGATTGAAACTGGACCAATGACTATTGATTGGCCACTGGCTTGACTGCCATGACGAGGGTTGCTGTTGACATGGTTGAGTTGGCCTGGTTGGCTGTTTGAAATTGTGAACGAGTTGCAGACATTCAATTTGGAAACTGTGCCACGATTCCTCTGGAATTTTCTGCATATGGCCCTCCAGAAGACAGGCAAAATCATGGACGATCTTTTTTTTGACCTGTCAACGCAGCTGTCTGGCCCAAATTATCCGCTCTTGAAAGAACCTGAAAGGCATAAACAATATAACCAAATGTAATTTAGTAAGGCAATTAAAGTCAGGGTCTGATTACTGTCATTTACTGCCATATACTCAACAAATTTAGATCGATTGTCGAAGAATTAATTTTCAATGATATTTTTGTTGTGAATTAATTTCTATAGTTTCCAAATGGAACTATTGAAAGCGGATCCGGCTTAGGTAATGTATTCAATAATGTAAAAAAAAAAAAAAAAAGTTCTATAATGCCTACCTGACGGAGAGCATCGTCGAGGTTATTCTGCAAAACAGTACTTGATCGAGAAGCTGGAGTTCTACTGCCAGAAGTTCCAGAGGCTTCGGAGCGTGCCGACATTGGGACCCGATCCTTCAACGGGATCAAGGTCTCATTATCCATATCTTCTGAAACTGACATGATAGAAACTTCATCATCTTCTCGTTCGTGCACTTCCCCTTCTCTATCAAACTGCAAGGTGAAGAAACATCAAATTTCAAAATGAAAATTATGAAAAGGGTTCTGAAGGTTATTTCAAGGTTATTCTAATATTTCAATATAAAAATTGTGAATTGGTCATTTATATACCTACCGTGTCACTTGCCGTTGTCTTGCCACGAACAATGTGTTGCTTCAGAAATCCCCACGTGTTCACTATCTCATCATCACGTGTCGTTCTGTTGGTTTGCCCAGATCCACTTTTCTTCTCCTTGTTCAATATCTTTCCTAGCCGAGTTCGCATATTTTCGTACAACTTCTTACACTGGTCCCCTACATTAAAAACAAGGAAAACATTAAATAGGCTATTTGTGTGGTGAAGTTTAACCCTAAAAATAAAAAATAAAAACATTTAATTTCTATAAAGGAAAATATCAACAATTATTTTCCCAGTAAATTACTTTCTTATTAACTAGTAATGCAGACAACAAAAAACAAAAAGAGGATTTTTAAAACATGGGTATGGAACTTAACTAACCAACCATCAAAATTGAGAACTTACCAGTGGCAGGTGGATCCAATAATTTACCGCCATTCGCCCACATCCTTCCCTTCGTAGCAACATTCATGTAATCTTTCTGGGTCTTATCATATAGTGCTGAATTTTCCTTCACAAAATCGGCTATTAATTGAACAGCGTCTTCGGTCCACTTGTACTCTGGGACATCCCTTTTAGATGTACGTGCTCTTTTTGTTCGCTTAGTTTTCTCTTCATGCTCTGTGTTCTCTGTCCCATCATTATCTGATGAGGAGGATGAAGCCATGATTTTGCTGCTGGCTCAAACAAGAATATTTTGACAAAACGCATCACGTGACTGATATGCGCGGTCCTTGCGTGAAAGTGCGCGAAGGATGCGCAACCACTGCGCAAATTATGCGGGACCATGTCGTGAACTAGTCGTGAAGTGCGTGCCACATTCCCGGGGGTGGGGTACCCACTGTTTTTACGCCACGCACTGGCACGCATTGGCACGACTTGTTTGCGCATAGTTTGCGCACAGTTCACGCACTGCTGCAATGCGGGAAGTGCGTGGCAAAATTTTCAACATGTTGAAAAAATTTTTTCGCTCTTCACGCATTGCCGCGCATTGCCGCGCATCGTCCCGCCCCTTCCCGCAAGTGTCCACGCATTGGCACGCATGATGCAATTTCAGTGCGTGAACTATGCGGGAACCGAAAATCGTGAAAGTGTCAACTAAGCAGTCGGTCTTGTGGGCCGTCGGTATAGTGAACCCTCCAAAAAGAGAAGGTCCTTGATGCCGATCATACCGGTTGTCGGTGTAGTGATTGAACCCGCGGTCTAAAAATTTAAGGTTGGCAGAGCCCGATCGAGCTAGAGGCTCAGGAGCCTGACTGACCGTGGGTCTCGTGGCTGATATAACGCTCTCTAATACTAAGAAATTCGTGTACAGACAGAGATTTGGGCATCCATGTGGGCGCTGTGGTCCAGGCGCGTAGCCAAGGGGCAGTTGGGACCATGGGCGCAAATCCTGGGGGGGGGGGGGGGGACAAGGGGACATGTCCCCCCACCGTTTTGAAGATAGGCGAATGTCTCCCCCCCCCCCCACCTTTTTGAATAACCTTTTTTTGTTGTTGCTTGTCAGAGAATTTTGAAGGCGAATGTCCCCCCCCCCCCCCCCCCCCCCCAAAAAAAAAAAAAAAAAAAAATCAAAATGGATTTGCGCCACTGCCACTGGTTGGGGCAGTCACCCCCTCCAAAATGCAAAAAATAAAAAATAAAATCAGAGAGGGAAAAAGAAAGGGAAAGGAGTGGAAAAGGAGAATGAGAGAGAAAAAGGAGCAGAATAAATTAAGGAACGGAAGAACCATAAACAATCATAAAATTATTCGAAAGTCCAAACACTCCCACCAGATCATTAAAAAAAATACAGTGATGTAATCCTAAAATGACTAAAAAATTTCTTCTAGCTCGCAAATAGGCATACCGGCCGTTTCATCCCCTAGCTGAAATTTGAACAGTTTTTCCTTTTAAACACTTATTCATGTGCTGCTTTTTTTTCTTTCTTCTTCTTCTTCTTTCTTTTTCTTTTTTGCACGTTGGGTGTAAATTTCAATGTCCAACTACTATATACTAGTACATGCAATTTGTTGAAGCAAGAGGGAGGGGTCATTAGTATTTCAGGAAACTAAAACCCAAGGAGAGAATCAATGTTATTGGAAAGTGAGAATTCAGAGAAGCACTTTACAAAAAGTTTCATTAAAATTGGTTAGAAAATGAGAGAGTTATGGAAGTTTGAAAAGTCTCGTTTTACTTTCTATGGGGTTCCTCAAATTGGCAAAATTGCTTCAAAATGGCTGATTTTGTGAACAACTCTCCATTTGTTTTGTACACATATTTTCAGATTTTCCCCATTGTCTCTCAGGGTGCTCCTTGTCTCCTCCTGAACTCGACATATGTGGTGTAAAATACATTTTCCCATTATATATGTTGAGCTCAGAAGGAGATTAACTGCACCTTGAAAGATAACGGGGAAAATCTGAAAATCTGTGTACAAAACAAATGAAGAGTTGTTCACAAAATCAGCCATTTTGAAGCAATTTTGCCAATTTGAGGATCCCCATAGAAAGTAAAACGAGACTTTTCAAACTTCCATAACTCTCTCATTTTTTAACCAATTTTAATGAAACTTTTTGTAAAGTGCTTCTCTGAATTTTCACTTTCCAATAACATTGATTCTCTCCTTGGGTTTTGGTTTCCTTTAATTATCTCGGGATTCACGATATTACCGCTAGCTGGCGCTGCGAGATTTTTTACGACAAGAAACGAACAACCTGGCCTAGCGTCGATCGTATCGTGCGTCGTCTTTGTGAAATGTGTTGAAATATCACAGGAAAAATGGGGAGAAAAAAGAAGAAGCCGATGAGACCCTGGTGCTGGTATCCTTTTTCAAATCATGATTATGTGTAGATTGGACTGGATATAACTTTAAGTCCATTAGTCAAGTGATTTTACCAGTTTACTCAATTTGATGCAGGTGTCGAATTACGACTTTACGAGTTGCGGCATGCGTTTGTGTGCATGCCGCGCCATCGTGTGTTGACTGTTGTATTGCGATTGAATGCAAGCAAAAAGCCATTGCAGAATGAATAATATTTATTATGAATAGCGTTGCACTAACTTTGCCACTGGTATGGTTGTTGATGGGAAGAGGTTTACATGGTTTAGGAGCTAGAGGAGGGCTTAAATAAAATCCTATGCAAATGTCAGTGGCCATGGAGCGTAGCCTGGATCGGCTCTTTGAAGAGTAAAAAAAAAAAAAAAGCTGACGCTACTCTTCAAAATCAAAGAGCCTGGTTTTTTAACCCCACTCTACAAATACTATAGAGCAGCCATTTTAGAGTCTAAAGAACCTCCTGAAAATCACCTTTACCGTGAGCCAGCTTCTCTCATCTCCTCTTCACCATAGATTTTACCCTACCCTAGAATTAAAAAATATTGGGGAAAAAATGTGAAATATTAATTTTGATGGGTTACCGATAGGTTGAATGTTGTCCGAACGACGCCCCGAAAAATCCTTCACTGCGCATGTAGACCCAGAAGTGTCCCGTAATTTCATCAACCTACAGTCAATCACGCAATTTTCAGATCCACCATACGTTAGACAAGACCGCTACAAGCACGCGGGCATTGCATGCATTTTGATTGTGCGTCTTCTGCATGCATGCAGTAGCGGTCTTGTCTAACGTATGGTGGATCTGAAAATTGCGTGAGTGACTGTAGGTCGATGACATTACGGGACACTTCCGGGTCTACAAGCGCAGTGAAGCTGCAAAGGCTTTTTCGGGGCGTCGTTCGGACTACCGTTAACCATTAAAATTAATATTTTACATTTTTTCCCCAATATTTTTTAATTCTAGGGTAAAAAATGGGGTTTTAATATTCTAAAGCTATGGTGAAGAGGAGATGAGAGAAGCTGGCTCACGGTAAAGGTGATTTTCAGGAGGTTCTTTAGACTCTAAAATAGCTGCTCTATTGTAGAGTGGGGTTAAAAAACCAGGCTCTTTGAAGAGTAGCGTCAGCTTTTTTTTTTTTTACTCTTCAAAGAGCCGATCCAGGCTAATGGAGCGCCACCCCCTTCAGTGGCACTCGGATTCTTGGAAGAGCGCCAGGAAAAAAAAACATGAATAGACTTTAAGCCTGGGTGTCGGGCCGGTCAACCCGTACGGAACCCGGCGGGTTGGGGGTTTTTGCCGGGATCGGGCCGGGTCCGGGTTGCTGAGTGAAATGTCTGAACCCAGTAAAAATAACCCGGTAAATAATTGGTGCTGTAAAGCCGTTATGAGTATTAATTATGACTTTTTAATAAAAACTTGATAGTGGTAAATAATAGGCTTGGGCGGTTCTGCTTTTAGAGAGAACCGATTCCGATTCCGACGCAAGGTCTCGGTTCCAAAGGGAGTCGACTTCGAGGCCGCATCGCACGCATGTCACTGCACTGTAGAGTCTATTGTGTATAGTGCAGCTTTCACAAATGTCCGATTTTCATATAAAACTCCACTTTATGAAATAACTATCAAAATTCTACGTACATGGCTAGGGTAATCATAGTCCAAGCTTCAATTTCATAACTGTAATGACGAAAACCATATTGAATTCACGCTGTAATGATGAAAACCGTTTGTCTTTTTCAAGTTTTCGCGAGCTGGCTGCTGGATGATTGTGCATGGTATAACCAGGAGGTGGCGCTATACGTCATGTTCCTTTTTTGTATTTTTCACATGGCCTGTAGGCGCCATGTTTTTTCTGTGGTTCCAAACGAACGAAACTCATTTTTCCGATTGATAATGGGTAGCTTAGCTCTAATTATTATTTTGTGGTGTCACTGTGGCGTTAATAATATATGTTTCCTCAAATTTTGGAGGGGTTTTTACTTCAGTTTCTTCCATATTATATATTTTTTCAGTGAGATGATTTTTGACTGGTTGACCATTACTTTTGATATGTGACCAACATTTTTCATTTTTCCCTCTTACGGTAATCTTTTAAAAAATTGTTAGCATTATTATTCCTTCTCTTAAAAGACTCGACATGTATTTCTTAATTCTGAAGTACTTTCACAATTAAAAAAAAAAAATTTAAAGACATGTAAGCTCTCTTTTCATTTAATTTTTTTTTTCTTAGACTTACTTCCTTTATCGTCACTTGATTTTATTTTTTGTTAATTCTTCAAATACTGAGTTTTCATTCTGGAGTAAATTTCATTGATTTGTTTCAATTATTTTTATATCATTACACTGGATTTGAATATGCAGTAACCACTAACCAGCAATAACATATATTTTCTGTCCCTACCCTCTGAATATTCTTCTCGCGGCTTGCCATCTCTCTTTCGCTCTTTCTCTTCCAAGCTCTCCTGTTGATCCTCGCTGATCACAACGAGGTGTGCGCTACTAACAGCGTTGTACACACACAGGCAGTCCGACATACACACTGGCTTCGTTTTGCGGAGCCGAGCTGGTAGCGGAATGTCTGTTATTTAGGTCTCACACCTTCGTAACTCTTTCATAGCTTTTAGAAGTCAGTATCTTCAATGTTTAATAATTATTTATCAATAAACTATCGTGATTGTAACTTAGCAAGAAGACAAACATAAGTTGTAATCATGATTAAATCATCTTCAACTTCATTCTTTCTCGAAATTCTCGCTCAGGTAGATGATTAGGAAAACACTAACGCGGACTCGCGGAGGCACGCAAAATAAAATAAAAGATATAAATCAAAAATTTGTTATCACGAGTAAATGATCCTCAACTTGCGTCTCCCTCGCTCAGGAAGCTAAATAGGAAACACCATATTTGCGCAATAATGTACTAAAATAAAAACATAAGAGCCTGATCGGTTAGTCACGGACGGACATTTGACAAATTTTGAAAGTTTGAAGGCCTGTAAAAAATTAGTTATGAGATGTGTTGAGCTGTTTTATGTTTCATTGTGAAGGGTACCACTGAAGGTGCTAAATGATGATAAAATTTGGTTGCCATGGTTACCTACTAAAAATAGAATCCATTAAATATTCAATGTCACGGACGGACAAGATAGAAATGGGTTTCTTGACTTATCGGTAATCTTTTGTCTTTTCTATCTAAACAAGCTGTCACTGACAAATTTTTTTAACTGCAAATGTTAGTCAAGTAAATTGACTTCCCTGTCACATACATAGAATTTTAAAGCAAGCTGTAACTTTTGCTAGAGGTCCGAAAACTTTTTGTCACGGACGGACATTTGGGCGTCACGGACGGACATTTTGAGCGTCACGGACGGACATTCACTTTAAAAACTGCATGTGTTCCTATCTAAAATCGTGCATACGTACTTCGTGCTTTCTACTTTTTGTTTAAAATTGATTTTATTCCACTATTAAGCAAAACTTAGCTTGAAAAACTTAGTTCTTAAGTGGAATCTATGTCAAAAGTGGATGCCTGTATTGTAGTGTACATACACAATGTACAAGTGCATACTCATGTAGTGTACAACTGTACATGTACAATATATGCTACAGACCAAAATGAACATGTTGAGAAGAATGTGATGTAAGCTTTCAAAATATAACCCTTTACATTACAGTCATGTAGGTGGACTGAAATCAAACATCAGTATTTAGTATTTTAATTTACTTTACAGCTCAAAGTCATATATTTTGTTTCAAACATAGAGGTAATGTAGAAATAGGATTATGTGTGATTGGTCATTATCAATATAGGAAGTAAAATTTCTCATTTCGCTTACAACATCACATACCAGTACTCTTTATAACATCTCATATTTTTCAATAGTTCTCTCTAAGAGGGTGAAAACCAAATCGTGAAATGCAAATCATTGTCTAAATCTTTCTCATACCATAGTTTACTTTTTCAGTAATGTCTCTATCACTTTAAAAACAATGTTAGCTTCCTGGACAAAGGCCCTAATGGCAACAGCTGAGTGTGTAAAGCCCATATAGAGCCTAATTATGTCATGTTAGTTGAGGGATTGCCCAACACGACTAGTGTAAGTCATATATTATAACTTTCTGACCCCCTTCCCCATAAAAAAACTGTTCCAGGGTTGATGCAACCAATTCAATTATGAGCATTTGAAATTATATATTGTCTAAAAAGGTTTCTTCTTATGTTATGTGATTACATCATTTTAAAAAAATTGTTAACTGTGTGTGATCCTGAACTACAAAGAATTGCTATCTGTCTCAAATGTTACAACTAATTCAAAACATTCTTACAAAATAGAGTCCAAACATGGCTCTTACGGTCTAATACACATCTGAACTCCAATGTTTATAATTTTCAAAGACAACTTGTAATTCAATTTGAATATTGATCAAGCTTCAGTATTAATGTTGAATCTAAAACTTTTACACGTTGCTGATGACCAAAAATATACAATAATAGCAGTAATGATATTAATAAATAAGTAAGGAAATAAGTATTCATCTTCTGTAAACACCTGTAATGGATGTCTTTTGCAGACTGACAATGCAGGCTGGCTCCCATTAGAGCCATAGCAAAATCATTAGGTTTTTATGACATTTATTAGCTTGAAAAAGAAAAAAATTGGGGTGGGGTGGGGGGTAATTTTTGCATTGATATAGGGGATCACAGTACCATATACAGTCCAACCTGCTTTAGTGACCACCTGTATAGAAAGACTACCTGTCTATATAGACCACAATTTTTGTTTCCTTTAAAATTGTTTCTCATTAAATCATGTATTAAAGGAACCTGTACATGTACGTAAAGACCACCTGCTTGTAAAGACAGCTTTTCTTGTCTGTCTTGAGTGGTCTTTATAGACAGGTTTCACTGTACGTGATATTTTGGATGAAATATGTTCCATGAACCAATAAACAATAAAACAATTCATTGAATTTGAAATCTCACAGCATTTACCATTTCAGTATATTGCAGTGTCCGTCCGTGACAAAATTAGTGTCCGTCCGTGACAATTTTCAAATTCGTTTTTAGTATATGTATATTTAATTGATCAAGATTTTATTCATACATGGTATAGGTCTCTAGCTAGTGAGATAGCTCAGCATGGTTTTTGTTTTCATTTTTGCCCCACCAATGGAAAAAAAAACTTTTACAAATTTTTTCTGTCACGGACGGACAAATTTGCATCAAGATGTGAATGACCATGCGGCACAACCATTTCTGTACAAATATTTTCAAATATTTTTTGGTTTTCAATGGAATGGTGTTTGATCTATAATTATTTGCTAACAAATCCCAAGAAAGTTTAGAGAGTGTTAAACTAGGACCAAATCAATCTCTCTAGAAAATGTCCGTCCGTGACATTAGTGTTCATCACCCCTGTTGAAAAATGGGCCAATCCAATGACTTTCCCGACCTTTTCAATTAAACAAACGTGAATTTTAGTAACTTTAGATATTAGTGAAAAACCTGAAAGTGATTTCATCATAAAAATCTGAAAATTAAATTTTCACCCCAATGCTCACTCTTAACCGATCAGGCTCATAAGGAAAATATAAACAAACATAAAATTTACCGGGTTTCGGGCCGTGCCGGGACCCGGTAAAAATTTTGACATCTTTACCGGTCCGGGCCGTTCCGGGTAATTTTCTACCGGGCCCCAGGCTTAATAGACTTCGATATGTGATTTTCAGTATGGATCCAGATTCCGAACACTTTTCAGAAAATCAACGATAACAAATGAAATATCAAACGAATATCTGTCAAACTTAGTTACTGAATGCTCAAGTCCTACAGAAAAAGAAGTTGATGGAATTTTAAAAAGACAACGTAGATTTAATACGATAATTCCCTTCCGAGTGAACCCCTTCCCAACGACGCGGCGTTTTGGTCCCTTGAAAAAGGTACTGTATTTCCGAACATGTGAAACCTATGGGAAAAAGACACAACCTTTGTTTCAATAGTGTGGTTTCATATGCGTGGGACCACGCGTATGAAAACCCATTTTAGGCACTTAACTGTACACATTCGGTAATGCAATCTGTTCGGAAATACAATCCTTGACTAGTGTACGGGAGATACAAATTGTTTGTTAAAACTGTTGGTGTAAGAGTCTATATATAAACTTTGCGGACATGCACTTTCATAATTTTTGAAGTATGTTTAGACATGCGAATATCGCAAAATAACGGGATCAGAAACTAGCGAGATAACACACACGCTGCTATTTGCGATCCATGTGATTGCACACTCAAACTTATGCGAGGTTATTGTAGATAGCTTGCAGCTAGTTCAAGCGCATGCAATGCATGCAGCATGCACAGAAAATGGACTTCCCTGCACATATGTACGTATGTACGGGGTCGGGCTATCTCAGCACTAGGGCGAACTGGGCACTGCGCAATGACTATGTTTCAAGAGTTGAAGTCCACGCTATGCACCGTACCCTTTTTTAGCCTTAAATTTCATGTTTTGTATCATTTTACTTCTTGAAATCGTCAACATTACTTCTTTGCTAATCATTTTACACATTGTTATCAAATAATTTGAATTTAAGTGTTTTCAAGTGTGTAATTAAATGCGAAATTCAACACAAGTGTTTGCGATCAATTTAACTCTCTGGGCTCACTCAGCCGCGATTTTCCGCCAAGGCCGAGTTCACCCTAGTGCCGAGTTAGCCCGCATCCGTATGTCCGTAGCTACTGTGTGTGTGAGCAGTAGAGGCACACGGCCGATATCGGAGACTCTCCCATTTGGGAGATTGTCTCTGTTATCAGAGACTTTATAAATATTTTTGGTAGCGGATGAAGGGGAAAGTCTACCATTTGGGAGATCAATTTTCTTTGTTTACATTTGCAACAGAGGAATTACCTTGGCGCAAAATGAAAATGTGATAAGCAGATTCCTCATGAAAAATTACCCCTTTTGACCGTCTACTTCACAGATTCACCGTCTACTTTTGTTTTCATAACATTTTTTGTTATGACCCACACACAAAACAAATGGGTTTCTGACCTCAGTCAGGCAAAAATTTGGCTGGGATAAACTGCCTTGTTGTTGGTGTTGTTTCTTTTATCCTTTTGTAAGCTAAGTCTCCAATATGAGAGACAGTCTCCCGAATGGGAGAGAGTCTCCGATATCAGCCATGCGCCTCTACTGGTGAGCTAGCTAGCACTAGCAGCGCACTAGCAGCGGTGCAGCTCGAAGCTAAGTGAATTCCACACAGTACATTTATCACTGGTAACAGGACTTTTTTTGACACCTGGAAATTAATTGGATCAACCTGAACTTGTCTGTGGGATATGTAATGTTGGAAGCTTTGTAAGTGAGATCGAATAATGCTGTAAAAATATAATAAATGAGGTTTCAAAAAACATTGTAAATGGTGCAAAATAAGGCTGAGATTGCATCAGGGAGCATCTAGAACCCCTGAGCTTCCAGGGCCCTTGAGTGGACCCTGGACCCCGGCCGCAAGGGACTTAGTTCTTCGCGCTCGTGATGTGCGCTTTGCGCACATTTTGTCTTCCCCCAAAAAATAAAAATAAAAATTTTCTGGCCCTAGAGACAATTGCCAGTGGCATCCCTGAATTTAGTAGCATGAAGTCATCTTTTCTATCATCCTGATACATGTATGTAGAAGGAAGTATTTTCTCAAAATTTTGCCTATTATATTGGTGTTTTCACCTCTTCAACTTAGAGGTGGCGACCACTGCCGAGACTGACACAGCCCCACATAGTGATGGTTCCAAGAGTGGGCATTATCGTGAAATAGGAAACCACCATTCACTGCACTTCCATCTCCTGACCATGATGACCTAGCCATACGGGCTTGATGTTTAAAGGGTGACTAAAATAGAAAATTAATTACCCATTTTTCGTAGGAAGGAGTCATCAGGAGCCAAACAATATCTATCACACACTTTTTTATGCATTCAGTCGTATTTCATAATCATTTGAAAAGTACATTTTTGCTGATTTACATAGTCATAAGCCCCGCCCCTAAAAAAACCCATCGAAGCGACATCATGATCACATGATCTGTGACGTACGAGAAGTAAGGGAGAATATTCCACCAACCTATATACCGTGCGCACCTGCAGGCCCCGGCAGGCCCAGCCCGGTGCGGAGCATGACATTCACCGCATCGACCATTTGCATCGCATATTTTCGTGTGTTTAATTCCTCACAATAAATTTGATTTGGGGACACAATTTCATCAATAATGCCAAATCCGTGTATAGTTACGGGCTGTAGCAAGACCCCTAAAGATGATGTAAGCCTACCTACATCATTTTTCTAAAGATGAAAATTTACGGAAATTGTGGGTCGCAAAGGTATGCTCACGCGGGCAGAGTGGCAAGGGCCAAGCGAGTGGAGTACAATTTGCAGTGATCACTTTTCTTCTCCAGCAGCTGCAGCAGCTTCACCCGCGGCCCCTTCACCATGCCCTGGCGCGTCTTCTGCGAGGGGTTCAAACATACATGTATATGGTCAAATTCCCCTTGCCACTGCACTTGAGCTTCTTCTCTTTCGGGATCGATAAATCATCTGATAAATCAAAGTTCGTATCTGGCTCAAAAAAGTCCTCCAAATCGGACTCGCGATCACTATCCATCTCTCCAAATATCTAAGTCAGTACTTGTACCGTATAGTACATGTAAAGCGAAGAAAAAAAAAGGCGAGAGTAAAAACAAACTAAACAAAAGCGTTCACCAGTCGCTTAGTACGAGGGGGAACATAGTTGCCGTACTAAAGATGTGTAGTACATTGCACAGACGCATAAAACGGCTGTGTACGCGTTTAAGACCAATGCAAAACTATCGTTCGGCAAACTCAGATGGATGAGAACATTGTTCAAAGAAAAGTTAAAAAAACAAAACAAGAGCTGTATATTGGGGCAAAAGTGTTCACTGATCTTGTAGAAAATATATTGATTATGATTATTCACTCCTAAGACTATATTGATTAATTTCCCTTTTTCATAAATTGTCCTTTGAACAGAGGGGTCAAATACCGCATTGTGTGTACAATGTTGCATTGCCGCAGCCTGCAGATCTTGTGCCTCTTACTCTTCATACGTCACTGGGGGTGTGACGTCAATTAGCCAATCAGCTCACTAGTTTTAAGGAATGGTCCCAAAACCTCTACTTTTCCCCCTTTTTCGCCAAAACGAGACATAATTTTGACAATCAATTGCCAGATTCGTGATTTGAAAGCAAAAATACATGGAAACAGCACCTTTTTTCTCTCTAATTTAGTCACCCTGTAATGAAATATGACATTCGAACATCAAGCCATACACGGGAAGCAATCTCCCCAGCGGAGAGATAAGTAAACAAATAATTCAGTGGGCATGATTCATCCATTTCCACATACGGTGAACCTTGCAAATCTCTGCGTTTGCTATAATCTTCCTTTTCGTGTGGTAACGCAATTTCCAGCCCATCTGACCACTTCAGTGATCGAATCATGAGAAATATGAAAAAAATTACAGTTTATGTTGGCAAAGATATTGATTTACTTACTGTTTACGTGTAGCTTTCACTGTGCGATTAGCATTACAAAGCCAGAGTGATCGGCACGGAATGTGCTGTTGATGAACAGAGTAAAAGGCAGTGCAAAGCTGAGCCGTTCCAACATGGCATGCCAAATTTAATTATGCTAATATCACGCACACATAGACGGCAGTATGCATGTGAGATATTAGCACAATTAAATTTATTTTCCCAAGATGGAAAGGCCTTTTTTATTGTTTAAGAATGAAGACTAACACACTCTTTGTTGCAAAATTCGATGGACATCATGCTGGAGGGGGAATTGACAGAAACCTGGCTTTGTTGTCATTGATGTAATAAGGTCTTACCCGGCAGAGTGAGTGGTTACTTTTCAAGGTAAAAGTAAGAAACATGGTAAACAACAGGATCTTCATGCCCTGGTACTAGGTCTATGTCTGAAGTTGAATTGTACCAGTCCATGCCATGGTCATACGTTGTCTTTTCCAATTTGTTAAATATAATGCAATCAGTGGCGGATTCAGGGGGGGGGCAATCCCGGCCCGTGCCCCCCCCCTTTTAAGGGAAACAATGCAATGTGCCCCCCCCCCCTATTTGCGATTGTGCCCCCCCCCCCCCCTTTTCGAGCAGAAAACCTTTTTTTTTTTTTTTTTTTTTTTTTTTTTTTTGCTTGTCAGAGAATTATGGAGGGGAACTGGACCCCATAACCCCCCCCCCCCCCCACTGAGTGACTTTTGGAGGGCTGGCGAAAAATTTTTTTTTTTGCTCGCCACCCCCCCCCCCCCCCCCCCCCCTCCCTCCAAGCAGTTTCCCAAAGTTGACAATCCTGCATTTGTGTGCCCCCCCCCCCCTTATACGAAATCCTGGATCCGCCCCTGAATGCAATGGTATATGTACTTCCGGACTTACCAAATTGAATCTTTTAGGTTGATTTTTAAAAAAATGGTCGCTACTACCGGCAGGAAGATACTAGAATGAGACACCTCAGGAAAGATTCTTGCCTCATTCGACAAATGTGGTATATTATATCATTGTATGTTTTTCATTCTTTATTCATTTTTGTCTTCAGAGTCATTTCAGAACATACAGTAGACAGGAGCTGCTTATGTTCTTCTTTTAGAAGCTTTTTTATAATTTTCAGGCTCTTTCCTGATTTCAGGCCATCCCACCAACCTACATGTATTTCATTGAGGCTTGTCCAGACTTGGTTTCCTACATGTCTGGGCCTCGTTTTCAGGTTTATCGTGTAAAACCTGCTGGTATACCCAGTTTGAAAATCTTGACGGAAGAGTAAATTTTCTACCCAATCTTGCCAATTGCACATTGTTTGTAGGTGAGACTCTGTGAGCTGAACTTATTACATCTAAGGGGTCTTTAATCATCAGTCTGTTCCAAGTCCATCACTATTTTAGAATATTCTTACACAACCCCCTCAATTTAGCTTGAAATTATGTCAATTCTGTACTATGAGATTTCAAATATTCTACCCAAAGATGAATGGTTGCTACAGGTCTACCCATCTAGCAAGCATTGTTTCTTCATCTTAATGCTCTTGGAAAGTGTTCAAGTTACCAAAATATTAATCCTGAGAGTAAAGAAAAACAAGCAAAAACACCTCTCCCACTCTGTCCAAAATTATACATATGAACTTGATCTGACGGTCAATTTGCATTTTGCATTCATAGTGTGAATAAAGAATAATATGAACAGAAGTTGGTCATGAGCAGACCAAGTGTCAAATCACTCCCATTTTTCCTTAACCCCCGATAACTTGTGTCAGGTACTGCAACCGAGAGTTTGATGATGAAAAAATCCTGATACAACACCAGAAAGCGAAGCATTTTAAATGCAATATATGTTACAAGAAACTCTACACAGGCCCCGGTCTAGTCATTCACTGTATGCAGGTAGGTTGGAAAACAAAAATCAGGTGGGAGATAATTAAAGCAAACATTGCCAAGCTGTAGCCCTGAATTATTGTGTGATCCCCTTGTAAAGTTATTTAAGGAAATCTTTTGTTAGATGACCGCAAGCATTGTATAAGTTGACTGATCAGTACGTTGTCATTACTGTTCTCATGTAGTGCAGTGCACGGTTTGAATTGCTTGGAAAACATTGTTGGTACATTGAAAAAAAAATGTGAGTTGTTTGTGTCACTCAGAATGTATCATACTTGCACCTGAAATGAGAATAGCTATGCAACATACTGCTTTGGTTCACAGCTTTGTCTTGATGTATACATAATTGTTTAGATTGCTTTTTACAATATCTTTATAGTTTGTAAATGGATATTCAGGAGTTTCCAAGTATAGATGATTCTTTCCTTAACCAAGTTTATTTCTATCAGGTACTGTAACAGGAGTTTTGAAGATGAAAAAGTCTTAATATTTCACCAGAAAACCAAGCATTTTAAGTGCCACATTTGTTACAAGAAGCTTTACACTGGGCCAGGATTAGTTATACATTGCATGCAGGTAAGGTGTCTTTATTTCAAGGAAGCAGTAACCAACTGTATCAGTTTGAAACATTCAAATATCTTCATTATCACCTGCATGATAATTTTTACCATTCACTCATCCATTATAAATGCCATCTTACCGTGTTTGAGACAGAGTGTCATATTGTTAAATTTGCATGCAATGGAATATCATTTTTGACAAAATGGCATCACAGATACATGTAGGTAGCAAATACATCTAGCCACCCCTCTACTTTGAAGAACATATCTACAGCCACTATTATGCTTCTCTACTTTGCAAGGGTTTTGGATGTTCTAGTCATGGAAGCGTGCAAAATTAGTTCATGTTTGATGGACGTCATACATTTCATCAATCTGTAAAGTATTTCTTTTTTCTTTTGTAGGTCCTTGCTAGTTAAAGAATTTCCTAGAAGGAAAATTTTAAGCTGTTTAGTGTCCTACAGGGGCTATTTCAGTTTGAGTTAAGATCACCCCTAGTCCCAGCGGTCACCCATGTGTTTTATTTGTTCTTTCTTCTATTTGTTCATGTGTTCTATTTCCCATCTTTGTATGTTTGCGCTACAGGTTCATAAAGAGAATATAGACAAGGTCCCCAATGCCCTACCTCATAGACAAGATACTGAAGTGGAGATCTATGGAATGGAAGGTATTCCAGAGAAAGATTTATTAGAGCACCAAAGACAACTAGGTGAGTATTCCCTCTGGGCAGCCAGAGGAACAGAAGTCAGTAATATACCAACCTAGAAGGATTTATATATTGCACTTGTTTGTTGAGTTTAAGAGCACATCCATTGGAACTGTAATTGACTAGAATGAACTAAGCATTTTGAAGACTGATATGTACATTACCTCTGTGTAACTATACAAAAGAGGAAATGAATCTTCTCTTGTATTCAATGACTGTGTAAATACAATTTGCATGTATTATCATTTTTGCAATGCATATATCTTACTATTTTTTTTCTCTCGGATATCATATTTTGCTTAGAAAAGTAATACTCGAAATAATGTGAGTTAGATTTATAAAGTTTATTTGTCCTAAGGGTACAAAGCACTAGTTACTAATATTGTCACACTGGTTTTAGCCAAGCTTCTATGCTAAGGCATTCAGGCACTCAGGGAATTTCTTCCTATTGGATACCCCATTTACAGTTGTATCTAGTTCATAATGATATGTTGTGTGCCTTCTTTGTACTTGCAGCCCAACAAGCCAACAAGCAATCAAGTGGAGGTGGTGGTGGTGGTGGTGGAGGGGGCGGAGGTGGATCCGGTGGAGGTGATAAACCTGGTCCAAGCAGCCAGCCCCAGCTAGGAGCAACGCCTGCCACGGGTCCCGCAGGGGTCCCGGCCATGCCCGGTATGCCCGGTATGCCTGGTATGCCGGGAATGCCACCCAGAGGAGCGTTGAGTATACCGGGCATACCGGAGATGCCCCCTCCCCCTATGCCACCGGCAGGGTTCCCTGCTATGCCCCCGGTTCCGGGGATGCCTCCTTTCCTTCCACCTGGAATGCCTATGAGATTCCCTGGGTGAGTTTGAAAGATTTCTCTTCTATATTTTACATTTATGTCTCCGAATAAATCATATACCTAAATTCAGAAAGAAAATACATTGTTATTTCAACATTTGAACTCATTAGACACAAGATATTTCTGTGAATTCCACAAGATAGGTATATGTGAATTTTGTTTCCATTGTTATAGCTCAAAAGAAATGGGTCATTCAAGATTGCGGACTCCTTTGTTCAGTTATGCCATCACACTCGGCTTTTAAAGCTTGATAGAGAATTAGCATGAAGATTGCATATATCATTATTGTATCTGAACATAACAATTTCTACTATGTGTCACATTTTTCACGGAAAGGTCACCGATGCTTCCAAGGCATCATTCTAGGTAATACAAATTCAAAATATTCCAGTACTAATATATAAGCAGTGTCTGTTATTAGGTCATCAGATATTTGCTGTAGCGACAATTACTCCAGCTGGGCCCTGTTGCATAAACTTTTTAGTCATGATTTATGTCATGATTCATGACATAAATATAAATGCCAATGACATAGCTTATGCAGAGATTTATGTCATGATTCACTAAAAGTTTTATGCAACATGGCAGGCTTTATTTTATCAAAGATGTAGGGTTGGGTTTTTGCGATTAGGTTTCGGGGGTTACGTTTAGGGTCTGGTGTATAATTGGATCAAGGGTTGAAGTAAAGAATTCCCCTGGTCTAGAAAATTTGCAGCAGAGCAATTTCTTATTTCACTGCATCAATGCATGGCATTTTCAAAAGAAGAGACCTGTTTGAATAAGACCTGTTGGTAGTACTTGAGCTTCCCTTTTTGCATGGAGGCGATGTATGTATCATCCATGTATTGTTTATGACTTGTTTGATCCCTAGAATGCCGATGCCGCCCATGCCTCCCCACTCCATGATGCCAATGGTTGCAGGTCAGCCTGGAGCTCAGGTCCCCATGTCCACCTCGGTAGTGGCTAGGATGCCACCGTCAACAGCCATGCCATCAATACCTCCCATGCAGGCAGGGTCGGCTGCAGCCACGCCCGCATCTCAACCGCCCCCGGCCCCACCCACTGCTAAACCTCTCTTCCCTAGTGCTGCTGCAGTAAGTTCTCACCCATCTAAGATTGTAGATAAAAGTCCTATCACCTGATATTCTCGATCAGAGCAAATCGGATTGAGTCTTGCCCTCAGATGTACATCTTCCTTAGTTATAAGTGAATAGATGGAGGTCCTAATCACCTGATTTTCAACTTTCTGTTGATTTTTGTCTGTTGCATAATAAGAAAGTTTGTGAATAGTTATTTTGATAGACAAAAAGAAAATTTCGGGGGCACTGGACCTCTTTAATTTTCCTCACTTTTCAGATTTCCTCTGTACCATACCTGTCATAAGGACTGGTATGTAATAAACGGATGTTGATGAATTACTGGATCTCATGAAGTTTCATGAAAATCTCCTCTGTATGAACTAAACAAATGAGAGGAGATTGGGTCTTGCCCTCAGATGCTTATCTTCCTATGTTGAGTCAAGGTATCTGTAGTAGTGTCATATATCTATGGAACAGGTACATGTGCTTATGATGTAACTTGAACCTGACACCCTTTCTCTCCTATAGACAGCAACATCAGCAGCAAGTTCTCCCGGTCCAGTCAGTGTTTCCAAGCCTGACATCGTAGCACCTCCCATGGCACCCTCCAAACCAACATTCCCAGCCGCCATGGCAGCATCCGCACCACCCAAACCAGCTCTGCCTCCGGCTGCTGCATCTGCTCCATCATCATCATCATCCTCTTCCTCATCATCATCACAGCCACCTGACCCCAAGCCTCCTGCATCCAGGTCGGCAGGTGGCAGTAAGGGCAAGGCCAGCACTATCAACACAAGTTCAAATAGTAATATTATACATCCAGATGATGAAAGGTCATTGGTAAGTAGAGAACTTTAGGAACTCTATCTGATAAGTTGGCCAGAGAAAGAGGTTGGTCTTACAATTTGTTTGCACTTGCAAAAGAGTTTTTGATTGATTTCAAAGTATTTTTCGTCACATCTAATTTGTCTCCCAAACCTTGTCCCCCAAACCTTGTCCCTATTATACTGAGGAAGTTTACAAAATTAACTTGGTAGGCTTTGAAATATGAATATGTATGTACAAATCTGCAACAAAATCATGGTTTTAAAATATTTAATAATGTGATGTCAGCTCATATTGGGTGTAAAAGGCATCCAATAAAGTCTCATGTCTATTCGTCATTTGAAGACCCCGATGTGCCTCTATCAGCTAGATGTATGCTTGTTCTTACTTTCTTGCTTGTACGAGGTTGAGTGTCCAAAAACTTTTGGTATCAGAATCTTACTCATGTTTTTTTTTATCTTTTCTTTTCCTTTCTTTTTTTTTTCTTTCTTTTTCTTGTTCTTTTTGTCTTTTACAGGAAGAGATACGAGCCCGTGAAGAGAAATACCAGAAGGTCACACCTGTGGTCCCAACGTTACCTCCCCCACCACAGCCCCCAACTCTTCCAACATCATCGGTAGCTCCGCCCTCCTCTGCACCTCAGCAGCCACCCCAGGTACCACCCCAGCCAAGCATGGGAGGGAACATGATGGGTGGGCAGATGCACCCCTCTATGAGGCCCCCGATGCCTATGGGTCATCAAGGTAAGAATTGCCTTTGAGAATAATTGCTTGGAAATATAAGTCAGTAAGTAGGGAAACATACAATTGAAGTATTCTACCTGCATGTAAGTATCAGAAATGTTGATGTTAAAGTCAGATGAGCATTGCTTATGTTTCATGCCAGTGTGGTTTAATGTATATTTTTGTTCTCAGAATGATTAGCTGACCTAATCAAGATCATTCTGTCTACCATATGTCTGCTGGCAGGATGAAAAATTCAGTTGTGTCTGTTTGTGTCATGAAATACACTTATTCTATTACATTTGCTGCTCACTAGATACAATATTTTTTTCTCCTCCGCTTTTGATAAGTTCCCTACCAGTGTTTTTTTATGGATTTTGTGTGCAGCCATCAAGTTTAATGATTTTGCACTACTTCTTTTATTATGTTCCATAGGTCACATGGGTATGCCTCCTCAACGTATGATGCAAATGGACCAAAGAGGTAAGTTACATTTTGTGGAATGAAAGATTTATGTAGGGTAATATCATTTAGTAGTGTCATTTCATCCTTGTTTGCTGGTTGTTTAGTTGTGCTTTCACCAATCCATGTCCGTGACACGTTGGTAGCCATATTCATGACCAGGCTGTTATAACAAGTGGCTACACATTGAAACTCTTACTCTGATTCTTTTGATTACATACACTACAGAAAACCCTTACAACATGGAAATTATGACAAAATATTGTTAGGGTAGATGAATAGAATATTTTCTTCATGGTTTCTACTCCTTGGAAATTATGATTATTCTCTTTATTTGTGTGCCAGTCGAATGCAGGGTCTCCATAAGATCACTATTTAAAATCTCCATCCCTTCCGTAAGTTTTCTTATCGAATTGATAATACATAGCCTTTATGCTCATGGAATGTATATGTGTCATAAATGAATATGTAAATATATATATATACTTGTAAATTGTTTAAATTTCCAACTCCTGTTGTCTTCTTGTTGCAGGTGGTGGTGGTATGCCTCCAAACATGCCTCAATTCATGCCATCAGGACCCTATCCAGGTATGCCGGGGATGGGTATGAATGGGGTACCCGGTATGCATGGGGGGCGCCCACCTAACATGCCCCCTAACATGCACCCAGGTATGCCTCCCAACATGCCCCCTCACATGATGCCTGGTAGAGGAGGAGGGGGTCAGATGTACTGAGGGAGAGAGGGATCCGCGGCTTCGGTAGTAGCAGTGGCGTAAGGGAAGAGAAGAAGACCATCTTGAGAAGGTTGGACTTAAATGTACATAGTTTGGTAATCATAATTCCAGATTAACCATCAGTTCTCTGTGCTCGTAACATGCCCTCACTCTTTTTGAAGGACATCCGGATGCTCAGTATGCAGAACCGCAGCTGGCACTGTCCATCTCCCCCAAGCAGAGAGCCTGTATGGCATCACCATGTATTTAAACACTCGTCGGACATTATCCAACATCTCTGCAATTCAGGTTTGAGATATAGTCTGTATAGTTATGAAGATTTGAACACCTGTCAGACATTGTTGAACATCCCTGCGATTCAGGTTTGAGATGTAATCTGTAATTTTTTAAAGAACTCTTGCCGAGCCATTGGGATCATCAAGCCACCAGGTTTGTAAGATGTACATATTGCAAAGACCCATTGTTTTTGGTCCTAGAGTTGTGGAGCTTTTTTAAGGATGGGAGGAGTATTTCTTTTGCTGACACAAACTGGATGTACTCACACTGGGGTTCCATCCTTGACCTAAGTGACACACTCCAGAGCTCTTACAGCTTTGCTTGTTTAACTGGGAATATCATTGTACAAGACCATGAGTAGAAGTATCATGCTGAAAAGTTCTTTAGCCAACTTTTTAAACTCTTACATATCCTCTGTTATGTCCATGAGTTAGGCAAGAAATAAAGAGACCTTAGTTGCGTGACTGCCTCTTGTTCCTTTTTTTTTCCTCACACAAAGAACACTGCCTGTTTCTTTACAAAAAAAACAACAAAAAACAAAACAAAACCTGTGGATAGACAAAAGATCTCTTGTTTTTATGATAAAAGTTTGTTGAAGATTAGGTAATCAAAAAGAAAGGTAATCAAAAAGAAAGGTAATCAAAAAGAAAGGTAATCAAAAAGAAAGGTAATAAACATTGATTAAAAACACATACTACTAATGTTCCTGTCAATCCAATAGTGGAATAATCTGTACTACCAATCAATAATTTATTGTAATTGGTTGCTTACCTACCTAAAATTCAGGACCCAGAATGTGTGAATTTTGAACCTAAAGTAGGCTATCAAGAATATGCCTCCGTGGATTCATTTCACCAGTTCAGTGTCAGCAAAATTCCTACACCTCAGAAATCATAAATTGTTAAAAGCCTTAATTAAACATGTAGTGGGAACCATGAATAATATATTACGTTGTGATGCATCATTCAATGCTTAGCCATGAATTTTGTAGGTCGGTCCATCTTGCTAATTACCCAGATGGTCAATGATTGTGCTTGTTAAATTTCATGTTAGAAGTCAAATTTATTATCAAAATTATGATACTAAATTACAAGCGCAATAATTAAGTGATGTAATACTACAAATTTTCAGAGAAAGTGAGCATTTTTAGGGCAAAAAATAAAGCTCTGTAACAAGAAAACAAATATTCTGTGTGTGAAGGTCGTCTTTTAAAATTTTTTTTTGTGATTTAAAGTCAATATTTTATTTCATTTAAAATGTTGATTGTAAGATTTAGGACTTTTGAGGACTTTGTCTGGGGGTTTTAGGCCAGGTTCATGTAAGTTAATTGACAAATGTGCGCTCTGTATCTCCACAACGAGTAAGTACATGAATTTGAATAATATTTGAGAATATATATTCTTGCATTGTCTTAATCTTTTGTAATTTCTTTCTCAATTTTGTGCATGTGAGGCCAAGATGTAAATATCTTTACAACACTTGTGATATTTTGTCATGAATCATTATATCAGTGGAGGGTTTGTTGATGTTTACACCCATTTCTTTATGTATTGTTTCAAGATCTTCTTGATATATGTTTTAATGTATTTTCCTTGAGTGCATATTATCATGAAAACTGTTCCTTTATCTGGAAGGCTATTATGTATTGACTCATACAAATCCAGAAATCATTGATTATGTATGATTTTGAGATACGTGTCCATCACTGTTGAACAGAAAAAACAAAATCTTTGAAAGGATGCCATGCAGCCGCTGAAATATTGTGGGGGGCTCGTGGCAGGGTCACAAATGGTAAGTTTTTGGACAAGGTAGGATGTGGTGGATGAGTTTATGTTGTTAAGATGTAGTGTTGGGATCTGCAGGAATTATCTGTCATTGAACTTAACATAGAATATCAAAGTGGGTGGAAGAATTCACAGCAACAACAACAACAACAAACAGAAAAAGAAGGAATTCAAAGTTTCTGCAATTTGATTATGCATTGTAAATAAAAGGCATTTTGTGTTAGAGCACTTCCTGTAATGCCTCACATTTTACATGAATCTGTAGTTTATGATTTTAAAACTGAAAAACACTGACATATCCCACTGCATATCCCTACCAGCTGTTCACAAATTGTTTTCATAATACACTTCAAAGCAATGAATTCAAAACTCTTTCTCTCCAAGAAGGCTAAAGACATTCCATTTGTTTAGAATTAACTTTCATTCACAACTCATTTGATATGATTTTCGTTTCAGTATCACATAATATCAGGCTATTTTGTAGCACCTTTGGCTGAAGCTATCAATAGATAAGTTATGAGGGTATGAGTTATGATATCCCTTTCATTTAGCTTTGCATGAATTATTTGTTTTATTGATTCATTTCTGTTACAGTCGTTTTCAACAATTATTGTGCATGAGGAAACTGCTTAGCTAGGCATGTCAGTTAAATATAAAATACCTAAAACAAAAAAAATCCATCAGGTTGTCTGTCCTGGAAAATTTTTTCGTTTTGCAGCAGATAAATTTCATTTCACTTGGTATACTCCATTAAACTGGCACAGGTATGGGAAAAAAGGTGATAAAAATGATATTGACTGAAATTGTTTTCATTTATTATACATGTATCTGCAAGATGTTGTTTCTTTTATGACTTTCCTTGTGAAGCATCAGTTAGCAAACTATTCAACTTGGAGTACTTCACGACTATAATTTGTACTAAAGTTTGCTGTTACTCATTCAAATAAGTTTCTGGCCTTCAAATTTTGAGGCATGGGAACATATTAGACTTAAATAATGGAATTTAAACAATTTTCATGGAATATGTGTTTTAAATTGGAATATTCCATGCTTAGTGCATTCTGAGAGCCAACACTAGCTTATTGTAAATATGTGTATCGATACTCGTATATCTGCATGTTAAGAAGTGTATAGTGACTGAGAGTGTAAGTCTTATCTGCCCTCAGAAGACAGGTATGAGTGTCCCTTTCCTATCATTTTTTTTTCTTTGTGCCTCATAATTGTCTTTAACAAATCCCTCACGTAAATGATAACTTTATATGTGTACAGAGGAATTTGTGAATAAAGAGTTCAGTCTTTATTGAAGTCATAGATTTGTTGTGTTTTACTGTTTATATGATGTGATGACTGAAAATGACAGTGATATTTGCAACAAGATTTATCAGTGGTTAATTGGAGGGAGTAGTGATATAGACCTGGGCGCGGCCGGTATTCAATTAAAAACGCGCATTAAGTAAGTAAATTACTAAGTATTTAACTTGGCTAAGTAAAATGGCTTAACTCGTATTCAGATCACTTTAAGGTATTTTTCTTTAGTAACCCGACTTTGAGGCAAAATACTTACTGATATCCATTGTGACGTCACATGTCCTGTCCAAAATCATGCGCAATAAATGCGTCACAGTAGATGCGCGCTTACATGGTTTGCTTGTGCGCAGCTTATACTACTGCGCGTATGTATGAAAGCCACATACCTGCCAATCAAGTAATTGGTTTAAGTCTGCTAGGGAGTTGTCTTAGACCTAGGGTAAAATACTTAGCCAAAAGATTCAACTGAATACCAAAATTGCTTAAGTATTTTATCTCAGCCGAAAACTAAGTAAACTACTCATATTTCACTCTTAAGTATTGAATTGAATACGGGCCCTGGGCCCCATATCATAAAGAATTTCAATTGATATGAATTGATCGCACCTTGACCTTGATATCAATCGCAACTGTGTACTCGTAGGAGATTTGTAAATTTGCGATTGATTAGAGGACTTGCGATCGATTCGGATCAGTTGCAACTCTCTGTAAGACAGGGCCCTGGCATGTAGTGTCTTGATCTGTTCAAGATGTTGTGTATATCTGCTGCAAATATATCTGTCATCTTCAGTTTGTTGATGATAAAGTGAGAATGTGAGCTTACATTTCTTAAACTTCTCCTACATTTTCCAGATGCTGATTTTACAGCCCCTTGCTGGTCTCTGTAATATATTCTCAAGGCAAGTTCAAGAATGAGATTATTAACCAAATTATTTTACTTTGTTTTTATTTCTTATTTACTATTTTGAGAAAGAAATGAAGCTTTTCACTCGATTGTATATGCCATAGCACAACTTCGGTGCGACAGGATGAATTGATCTTATGAAATATTTGAATGAAGATGCTAGTGACTTGGACAACTGTCTAGTTATTGGTCTTATACACACTTTACGTGTAAATTTTCAATTTCAGTGTAGGAAATACATATTTAAAGGTATCGCTCTTCATGGTGGAAAATCAGTTGATAAAATCAACAAATTGCTCTAAAGAAAGAAATAGACACAATGTGAGGAAGACATTTCTGTATAGAATCATTACTGTAGATTTTTTTTTTATCAGTTTAAAGATAAAGTTGAGTTCTGGTCAAGCGATTACATTGTGAAAGAACCTGGAAGCAATTGGGAAAGGTTGATCATGTCTAAATAAGAATTGGTGCATACTGCGAGGTTTTGGAATCATCAAAATGATAAGAAATTAACCCAAACTCACTCAAAAGCACATTCAACGTACATAGAAAAGGGTATATGGGACTGCACACAGATGTGGCAAGAATGTTCCACCCAAGCACTTCAGCTATTTTTTGTCATATTTTGAATATAAGGGCATTTGAAGAGAAATCTTTTTCAGGGGACAATTCTACTATGATCTTCTTAAAACATAAAAGGAATTGGAAAGCTCACAAATTATTTTTCACCTTTCCCAGAACTCAACCTTCCCTTTAATGGCTTTGATGGTGTGTGTGTGTGTGTGTATATAGACAAACCTGTCCCAACCCAAGCATTCTCTCTCCTTACCTTATCTCTAACCACCTTAGTCTCATCAACGAGGAAGTACTCGCGCCTGGAGAGGAGTGGCCGGTTATTTTCTAAATTTTGAAAAACCGACTCTTCCAAGGCAAGTCCTATTTTTACGCATGTGCTTTCTCTCTCTCTAGATCAGTAATGCCTGGCTCACATGAGGCATTCTTTCACTAGCGTCGATTACACCGATTATTGTTCGCTTCACTAGAATTCATGCCGCAGTAAGCAGTGAACAATGGGCCCATCCAGCATAGATGCTCGCACCTGAAGTTGTCACACAGATGTTCTGTTTCTGTATGTGCTCCTATGCACTCGTTTGTTAGTGTACATTGTTGTGTCAGTCATATATTGACAAGAAAATTTTGGATGTGTTTGAAGTTTTTTCACCAGAAAAGGACCAATGAAATAATGTACACAGACAAATGAGTGCATATAAGCACGTACAAAACATCTGTGTGACAACTTGAAGCATGTGCATCTCCTCTGTACAGGCCTATTTTAACTGCTTGTTGTGCCTTGAATTCTATTGAATTCAACAATAGTTGGTGTAATCGACACTAGTAAAGGAACCCCTCATTTGAGCCGGGCTTAACGTACTTTCACAGCAGTCTTGCTGTTGGACGACATGGCCATGTCGTCCCCAACATGCGTTCTCGCATGTTTGGTGAAAAGAGATCAAGACGTTTATCAGTTTGTGGTCATATGGAGTACCGAAGTGTGACATTGCATTACACGACTTTTATTCTGAACACATCTGCATACCAACACATTACAATTTGAATGATTGCTAAAATCGTCCAGCATTATCCTATCTGTGAATGGCGACACAATAAACCTCCTTTAAGAACCTTTGTGGCTTTGTTCCAAAATTATAAAGTTCAATGATGGGTGTATGTGATGTCAGCACTTTGGTACAGAACAGTAAATTTCTGATAGCCTTTTCACACCTTTTCTAATGATAATGCCAAAGATACCCAACCACTATCCATAAAGTTCAAAATACATGAAATTCAATCTTTTAACAAATTTAATCTGATCTTGCCCTTTTTCATCAGCCAATATCTTCCAGGTTTCGTGTTTCCCATTTTAGCAGTGTTGAGGATATCCATTTTTAGCCTTTGCTAATTTTAGAACATGTTCCTCCAAGGAGGAGCTTTAATTTCAGAGAAAAATAATTTTGATACATTTTAAATAACTGGGCAACTTTTTAGTAGATGTGTTTTACATGGGCTTTGAGTAATGTACCATCGCAGGTGTGCCAACACAATTTTGAGTAATTTGATCGTTGATAACAAACATTAGCCCATTTACTATGGGAACAGAGAGATTCCTGCATTAAGACTAGGGAATCCGAGAATTCATTAGTCAAGGGGTTATCTCATGTCAGATGAGGATGGAGTCCTCCTTTTCAGTAACCTGACATGACTTATATATCAGCATGAGACCTAGCGAAGATATTTGGCTTGGACTAAAGAATTGAGTATGAAAAGGCTATGAGAGGAGAAGAATTTTCACAGCAGATTGCTGTTGGGCAACATCATTTCGTTGTCCCCAACATGCATTATTGCATGTCTGGTGAAATGAAAGCATATATTCTACTTGTTGATTGCTGTGTGGGGTGATGGACAGAATTTCACAGCAATGTGCTGTTGGATAGCTGCTTCTGCTATCCCCAACATGTTTATGACATGTTTGGCGAAAGATTTTTTTTCTTTTTTAGTTAGTGCTCATTTATTTCAATTTTATGCTGATAATTCGTAGGCCCCCACAGACAATGGGAACTGGAAATGATTTACTGATGGAGGAATAGGATTGAAGTTTACGTGGTTGGCACTTTTTTATTAATTCGCCTCAGTGCTGATATTCTGATGGTTTACATCGTTACAAAGTTGGCCTACAAATCAAATGCAGCTACAGAAAAAGGGGGTGGGGGGAGGAGAAAAAAGTGATCATCACTCAGATGATCAGCATAAGTCGGTGTCCTCATTATTTGTAGTCCATTGGAATTGGACTACAATTACGAACATATGTTTCAAAGGGTCATTTGTCTTGAGCCCTGGGGAGCGTTTCATCAAGTGTTTTGTCAGTGATTTGTACCGACAAATTTGCTCTCAGCCAATCAGATGCAAGGATTTCAGTAGCTTATAACAGTTGTCGGTAAAAAATCACTGACAAAACACTTGATGAAACGCTCCCCTGCTTGTGTTGAGACATTCTGTACAGAGGAAACCCAATAGATTGGATCAGAAAAGTAACCCATAATTCTTGGTATCTCCAATTTATGTCGTTTCAACTGTCCATTGGAGAACAAACTCATTGCATCTTATTACTCCAATTCATTTCACTGTTCACAGTGACCACGATGTCCTCCTTTGCATTACAAAGGTTGACTTTGTAGTCTGTGTAATGTTTTGGTAATGTATAGTTATACACATTCCTTCTGACAAACTTTGGGGCCCTTTGGGGGGGGGGGGGGCTCTGGGGGCCAAACCCAGCAGCTTTGTTCGAGCTGACAAGCTTTTTGTGAATGACATGGATGGTCTAAGTAACTTTAAGGGGTCAAATCTGATATATAAAATGTACAATAGTGACTATTTCGGGACAGGCTCCTGGCCTATTGGTTCACGTTCTAAGACATGTACTCCAGCGACAATTGCTTTATGTTCAATTCATGGTAACCCATTTTTAAAGGGAATCGGTAACTTTGTGGAGGCTTGATTTAATAAATTGTTGAATTTTGATATCTGTCGTGTATAATGATGTTCAAGAAGGATAAATAAATAGCCAGGCATAGAAAGGTTTTCAAATAAGCATTGTTATTATTAAGATAGCTATGACTGAATACTGCCACTTACGAAACTGTACGGGGGTACGCTTTAGTCTAACACTGCAGTCTATGGGGAAAATGAGTCTGGCATTTCCGGTCACTTGTATATGTTTACTTTTGTGAAGCACATGATGATTTTGAAGTGCATTCTTTTTTTTCCTGGGCTTCATTTTTACACCATATTACATACACTGATAGCATGTAAGGCCAGGCAGCTCAGATTTTACCAAGCCTCTACAAAGTAACCAATTCTCAACTTCAGTGACGGACCAAACAAACTTCCTAACCCTACACCTAAATCCCAATGGTAACCTTGACCCTAACCCTACTCTGTACATATGATTAAGTAAAGCCTGGAGCAAATATCACAGATGCAAAGATAAGGTCACCGGAGTTCGTCATAGGCAAGTCCCATCGGCATGTACATTTATGATGCTGTAATTGTATATTTTTCTGAACTTTAAAGGCCATTTATTAGCTTTTCTCTATGCTTGACTGGAGTTAGGTATTCCATTTCAATAATTATGTTTTACATTTAAAAAAAAAACATTTTTGAAAGACTACAGATAACAGAAAACAGGGTGAATAGGAATATTGAGATGAATAGGAGTACAAATTGGAAAATTGTTTTCACAATTTTTTTTCCCAAGAATGATGCAGACCCTACTTATTTTTATTCATGATGAATAAAATAAGGGGAACAGTCTGCATCATTCCAGGGGGGGGGGATGTTTTGAAAAGCACTTTCCAATTTTTGTTTGTATTCACCCTGTGTTACGGTAGTCTATCCATTGACAAGGCCTTTTTTGCAGCACTTCACAGCTTGTGTTTATTGAAGATTTCATAGTTAATGTATTCCATTGTGGAATCAATACTGTTGGACTTTTTTTCCAAGTCCCCATCATGCTGTTTGCATGTTTGGCGAAATAAAAGAATGCTATGTGTTTCTGTTATATTTTGCATTATCTTTTCCTCTATCCTCCCCTTTCTCTCTCTCTCTCTCTCTCTTTCTCCCTCTCTCTCTCTCTTTCTCCCTCACTCCCTCACTGTCTCTCTCTCTCACTCTCTCTGTTTCTCTGTGTTTCTCTGTCTTTCTTCTTTGTGGCTTTCCAGATTTCTGTGTGTGTGTTGACCATCCTCTCTCCCCTCCTCTCTCTTTCTCTCCCCTCCTCTTTCTGTCCCCTCCAATTCTTTTTTTTTTCTCTCTCTCCCTCTCCTTGCCTCTTTCTCATTTTCCTTATGTACCAAATAAGCAGTCTTGTACATACATGTACATGTACAAGGTATGTTTTTAAAACAATAATTTTTGACATGTGATACATGATATAACCTCTAGGTCTTTGTTTAAGAGTACAAAACAGAAATGATGGCCACTAGAGGCCTGTGGCCCCTTTTAGCAAGTCTAATTTTCTTATGCTTTCATGAACATGAAAAATGTTCATCTAGTTTGATAGGTAGCAGTAAGCCAAGAGATGTTACAAATTCATCCAATTTGTATGTGCATGCCCATCTGTTTTGGTGGATACACTACTTGTTTAAGATTTAAAATCACATTTGACAGCGTCATAGGTCATTACTCCCGAGTACAAATGACCTTTATCTGCCCATGCGCATGTTCTAATTACAAACTGGCATTACCTTTCCAGCTGAAAATACGCGTCATCAATTATGATGTATGAAAAACAACTGTGATCATACATGCAAATGTTGAGTGCTTCAATCCATTATTAGGAAAAAGAAAATGATTGCAAATTATCACCATAACTTTTCTATCATTTTGCTTTCATCTTGAACTTTCTAATTCTTCCTTTCTCAAATATTTCTTTTTACTTATAAGGAAGAATATGATTTTTAAAAAAATAAAGCATTCCAGACTTTTTTTTTAACATTTTGCTTATAATGCAGTAATAAACCGATTTACAAAAAATATTGAATAATTTGTGTCTGTGCTTTTCTTTACATGTTTGATGTGTAAGTTGTAAAATCTGAGATGATGATGTTTTGCATTCCAAACATGTCAGTTTTAATGGCAGATATCTAATGTAAACAAAGAAATAAAATGGGTTGGATGATTGATTGAAAGACTGGAGGGATGCTTGATTGGTTGAAATATTGACTGACTGATTGATTGACAGATTGATGTGATGGCTGATTGGTTTTGTTGAAATATTGAATGATCAGTTGCAAGATTGATGCATTGGTTGATTGGTTGAAATATTGATTGGTTAGTTGAGCGACTGATCTGGTGATTGATTAGTTGAAAGATTGATGTGAAATTTGATGTTGGTTGAAAATTGATGCGACTGTTGATTGAAGTTTTGATTACATGGTTGAAAGGTTGATGCAGTGGTTGATTGGTTGAAGTTTGGATTGTTTGTTTGAAGGATTGATGTGATGGTTGATTGGTCTAAATATTGATTGATTGATTGGTTATTTGGTTGAGAGATTAGTCTGGTGGTTGATTGGTTCAAGTTTTGATTGGTTGGTTGAAAGATTGATGTGATGGTTGATTGGTTGAAATTTTGATTATTTGTTTGAAAGATTGATGTGATGGTTGATTGGTTGAAATATTGGTTGGTCCGTTGATAGATTGGTCTGGTGGCAATTGATTGGTTGAAAGATTGATGTGATGGTTGATTGGTTGAAAAGTTGACGCATTTCTCGATTGGTTGAAGTTTTGATTATTTGAAAGATTGATGTGATGGTTGATTGGTTGAAGTTTCGATTGTTTGGTTGAAAGATTGTTGTGATGGTTGATTGGTTGAAAGATTGTTGTGATGGTTGATTGGTTTGAATATTGATGGATTGGTTGGTTTTAAGACTACCAGTCAAGTTGGAAAGGAAAGGGGAATGTGACATAGTCAAGAGTCACGGTAGGAGGTTTTGGGTTGATCATTATTTGGTTATTTCTGTAAAACCTGCCAGATGATTAAGCACAAGATATTCAACTAGTCTATGAAAGGGCACATGTTGTTAATAAGGTTGATGGTCTAATAGGCTATTGGAATTTGGACCTAGGTGTCGGGGTCCTCTGTTTTTACTACAAATCCCTAAACATAAGTCTACGTTTCGTGAGAAATCCCTTGACATGGGTACCCTTTTTATGAAAATTTGTCCCTAAAGATGGGTTTCGGGTTCAAGGTCCGGGCCTCACACCCCCGTCAACAAAAAAAAATTCCGAATACCGAATTCTGATAACACATAAAAACAACCAAAAAAAAAAAGGGTTATCTGTGACGAGAGACATGTTTGGGGTTTTCCTCCAAAATTCTTTGATTTGACAAGCAAAAAAAAAAAAAAAAAAAGGTTATCGCCCCCGGATTTGCGCCCATGCTGCATGGTGATATAAAACAAACATGAAATGTAATCTAGTATGGGGTGACTTTACTTCTTGAATGCCAGAGTAATAAGTCCCCTGAAGTGACCCAGTTTCTCGGTGGGTGGTTCATGCATATATTTTCAAAATCCTCGGACATCCATATAAAACCCCCAGAAAATTAATGGAGTTAGCCTTTTAGGGGGTAAAAGCATGGCACCATGCACGGTCTGTGGTTACATCACCAGCTATTTTCGATCATTCGTACAACAAAAGATAAGATCAGCTGACTCTCTGTGCTAGGATTTTACAAGCCGTTTTATTACAAATGTACGTCAAAGTGAACGATAGTATTTATTCGCGAATTTATAAAACGACTTAACCAAAGCCTATGTACAAGCTCCTGTAAATAATCTTTTATTATGGGTTTTGGTGTGGGGCAGGTGTTATCAACTCAAACGTCAAGTAAATTCTTCGTGCACAGAATATTTGGTGAATGTTGCGCATTGCTCTTTAACAGGTGAGATACCGTGTAGGCCTAATGATTAATTGTTATGAATATTTTGTCTCTCTACATATCATGTCTATCACAATATAATTACATGCGCGCCGTTCCTAGACTCGGTCTCGGACCCGGACGGCAGCCGTCAGTCGATCCCTCCTCAGCTCGGCTCGGTCAGCCCTTCGCCCTCGGCAGCTGAAGGCTCTACCTCTGGCATGTCTGGACAAAATTAAAGCAAGTGTCACTCTGGTTGTCCAGGCCCCAGGGGCGGTATTCTGAAAACTGTTTTGATCTCTAATATTATTGTATCTTCACCATTTGGCATTAAAACAAAATTGGTATTCTGAAAATTGTAACTTTTGTTGTAGATCTACATGATCTACATGATCTAGACTAGATCTAGATAAAAGTTAGAGCCTAACGTTGGTTAGAGGATCTGTCTTTTCTCTCTCAGACTCAGTCTCATTTCTTTACTCTGTGCATAATCCTAATTTGCATAAATTGCATGCTGGCAGAAAATGAGATAATTGGTATTCTGAATATTAGTTAATCTGTTTTTGTATCTTATCTTCCATTGTAATTAAAACAAATTTTACAACAGCCTCTATTAACTCAACTGTTCAACAGTTCGAGGCTGTTGTAAATGTAAGTTTTGTTTACTGTTGGCGTGTTGCATCTCATGATGTCGGCATTTTTCTAGCTCATCATCCATGTACTCACACATATATCGTATGCAAGGTTATTATCTCTTCGCCGACGAAGTCGGAGGGGGATATAAACGCTGTCATCCGTCCGTCCTGTCCGTAACAAATCGATAACTTAAGTTGAGTAATGTTTGACGGATTTTAATGAAATTTGATATGAAGGTACATGGTATCAAAATACAGCCTAAGTCCGATTTCAAAGTATTGAAGTCAAAGGTCAAAGGTCACAGCTCATTAAATATGCAAAAATTGCCAATTATGTACATTTGTATCCGGCAAGGGGATGCTATGCTTTACGTTCCCCTTGTAGATAACCTCGCCTCCGTACCTTCATACCACAAAGAATTGCCTCCCATAGCAAATGTGTGATCTGTAGCACATACATGGTGTAAGTGTGCTGGAAAGGAGCAAGATCGCCGGCCAAAAACAGCCTGAAAATTTCACTTGATCAAGATGATAAAGATCTTATTGAAGAATCTGGCAAGAAATCGGATATTCTATGATTTTTCCTAAAATGTAGAAGAAAGTATTTTCTCAAAATTTTGCTAATTATATTGGTGTCTTTACCTCTTCAATTTGGAGGTTGCAACCGCGCCGACATTGACACAGCCCTGCCCCCACATAGTGATGCTCCGTGAGTAAGCATCATCAGACAATCAGACATGCTCAAATACTAGCAAAATGAGACTGTGCGTGATAATTTCAAGATCACATAACTCAAAGCTACGAGATATTTTAAAGAAACTACCTGACTACAGAGTGGGATTTGATGATTTCTCATCAGTATGTGACTTGGCTCGAACAGGAGAGGGTGAGCCATTTTGTGAATTACTTGCAGTCCAATAGCACAAAGCTTCTATAAAACACGTAATTCATAATTTACGCCTGAAATTGATATACACGCAAAGCGCATCGTTATACTTTGACTTAAGGGATGCTCCTATTGGTTTACATACTACACAATCCATCTCAATTGGTAAAGTGGAAGAAATTGGACATGTCAACAACAAAAAAAATGGCAGTCCTTAGATAATATCCTGCTAAAATAATTTCAAAATACCAACTTACAACAATATTTGAGCTGTATTACATGTATAGATCTGCGGAATATACAACAAAAACTTTCAGAATACCACCCAAGGACCATGAGAACACCAGTAAGACTTGACCACTAGCCCAGAGCAGGGAAAAGTAGATATTTCTTATGTACTAAACGAAGGGAGTGGGGGGGGGATTAAAATAGAATCTAGATCTACCGGTACTTTATCGTGCAGCTCTAAAAAATCACAATGTCAATTTTACCGTGAAAGTTGAATGGGAATTATTATTAGGAAGAACTTCTGATAAATCCAGCGACATTGAAGGTCTAGGGTCTATAGTTTATGTCCAAAAACAGAGAAATCCTCTCTGGGTTTTTTTTCGCCATCACATTTTTTATACATTTTTCATGTAGGCCGAGTTTTTGGTTGCTGTCCTTTTCTATTCAGGTGCCACAAGAAATGTTATGATTATTTCTCGTTAATTTTGTAGTAGATCTACATTACATGTATAGTAACACAAAGGGCATCAAAATGTGTAAATGTTGCTCTTGTTTTTCTTGCATTTGTTTATAGTTCATTAAGTTTTTTTTTTAAATTAACTGTTGCACGTCTAAGAGCTTTGCTGACAAATATATTTCTCCAGTGAGAAATATGCAACATTCAAGGAATGTATAGTGCCGAACCTGGAATATAACTTAACATACCAAGACCAATTGCCTATAAAGGCTGACAATATTCTTTTTTTCTCTTTATCTGTCTTAAACTTAAGGTTTTTAGTGGAGTAAATGTGTTGCTTTGTTGTGATACTAAATGATTTGTATTCAAGGCACCATTGTTTTAAATTACAGATTAGCAAAGAATTCAAAAGCAAATAAAAAACTCTTTGAAGATTAATGCTTCTGTTAACCCTTTCGAGACAGTTGGCCACATTTTGTGGTTTGGCTTAATAACTTTTAATTAAGAGCTCTAAAAATTATACCAGATGCATGAGTACAAAGAGCAAAAATTTCTGCACTCATTGCGTCCATTTTTGTTACATGACCATATTGCGTTTGATGCCAGGAATTTTAAAAAGGAGATTAAGCTTTAAAATCTTTAAATTGGCAACACCCTGAGAGATTAATAATCATTGTTTTTTATCGAAATTGGCCATTTTTTCAACTTTTTTACAAAGTTTCTAACCATGTATATTGTTTTCAAAGACATTACATTTTATTGGAACCATGTAGCACTCGAAGAAAAATATTATTGTTGCCAATTTGAAGAACAAAATGTGATCAATTTAGCCCTTGAATAATTCCTGTCCTGAAAGGGTTAATAGTAATCATAAGGTAACATTCTAAGCTATAAAAAGTAAAGTAGTTGAAAGAAACTGTGCTTCTGCCTATAGCACATATTTTAGCTCTATGCACCCAGGTTATTACAGAACTGAAATCAAAACTATGAATTTCAAAGGAAATGGATGCTGTATTCATATATTGTACATGTGCATTATCTACTTTGAGTGCTGTAAAGTTCTCTCTCACTATGTGCCACTCACAATTACTAACTCTTAAAGGCCAAGTCCAGTCTAATATCAAGTTGATTTAAATAAATAGAGTAAAATTAAACAAGCGTAACAGTGAAAATTTTATTGAAATCGGATGTATTATAAGAAAGTTACAGCATTTTGAAGTTTTGCATTTTTTCTTGAAACAGTGATATGCATAACATGGGCAGTATGCAAATGAGTGAACTGATGATGTCACACACTCACTTTTCCTTATGTATTTTATTACTGTATATGAAATATCATATATTTGAGCCTGATCGGTTAGTCACGGACGGACATTTGACAAATTTTGAAAGTTTGAAGACCTGTAAAAAATAAGTTATGAGATGTGTTGAGCTGTTTTATGTTTCATTGTGAAGGGTACCGCTGAAGGTGCTAAATGATGATAAAATTTGGTTGCCATGGTTACCTACTAAAAATAGAATCCATTAAATATTCATTGTCACGGACGGACAAGATAGAAATGGGTTTCTTGACTTATCGGTAATCTTTTGTCTTTTCTATCTAAACAAACTGTCAGTGACAAACTTTTTTGACTGCAAATGTTAGTCCAGTTAATTGATTTCCCTGTCACATACATAGAATTTTAAAGCAAGCTGTAACTTTTGGTAGAGGTCCGAAAACTTTTTGTCACGGACGGACATTTGGGCGTCACGGACGGACATTTTGAGCGTCACGGACGGACATTAACTTAAAAACTGCATGTGTTCTTATCTAAAATTGCGCATATGTACTTCTTGCTTTCTAATTTTTGTTTGAAATTGATTTTATTCCACTATTAAGCAAAACTTAGCATGAAAAACTTAGTTTTTAAGTGGAATCTTTGTCAAAAGTGGATGCCTGTAATTGTATTGTAGTGTATACACAATGTACAAGTGCATGTACATTGTACATGTACTCATGTAGTGTGCAACCGTACATGTACAATATATGCTACAGACCAAAGTGAACATGTTGAGAAGAATGTGATGTAAGCTTTCAAAATATAACCCTTTACATGACAGTCATGTAGGTGGACTGAAATCGAACATCAATATTTAGTATTTTAATTTACTTTACAGCTCAAAGTCATATATTTTGTTTCAAACATAGAGGTAATATAGAATAGGATTATGTGTGATTGATCATTATCATATTATAGGAAGTAAAATTTCTCATCTGGTTTGCAACATCACATACATTGTACCAGTACTCTTTATAACATCTCATATTTTTTTATACTTCTGTTTAAGAGGGTGAAAACCAAATCATGAAATGCAGATCATTGTCTAACTCTAAATTTTTCTCATACCATAGTTTACTTTTTCAGTAATGTGTCTATCACTTTAAGAACAATGTTGGCTTTCTGGACAAAGGCCCTAGTGGCAACAGTTGAGTGTATAAAGCCCATAGAGCCTAATTATGTCCTGTTAGTTGAGGGATTGCCCAACAGGACTAGTTTAAGTCATAAATTATAACTTTCTGACCCCCTTCCCCCCAAAAAACTGTTTCAGGGTTGATGCAACCAATTAAATTATGAGCATTTACTATCATACAGTGTCTAAAAAGGTTTCTTCTTAATATGTTATGTGATTCCATAATTTTTAAAAAATTGTTGGCTGTGTATGATCCTGAACTACAAAAAATCTCTATCTGTCTCAAATGTTACAATTAATTCAAAGCATTCTTACAAAATAGAGTCCAAACATGGCTCTTGCAGTCTGATACCACATCTGACCTCCAATGTTTATAATTTTCAAGCACAACTTGTAATTTAATTTGAATATTGATCAAGCTTCGGTATTAATGTTGAATCCAAAACTTTTACATGTTGTTGATGACCAAAAATATCAGCTACAATAATAGCAATAATAATATTAATAAATAAATAAGTAAGAAAATAAGTATTCACCTTCTGTAAACACCTGTAATGGATGTCTTTTGCAGACTGACGATGCAGGCTGGCTCCCATTAGAGCCATAGCAAAAATCATTAGGTTTTTATGACATTTATTAGCTTGAAAAAGAAAAAAAAATTGGGGTGGGGTGGGGGGGTAATTTTTGCATTCATATTGGGATCACAATACAGTCCAACCTGTTTTAGCGACCACCTAGACTACCTGTCTATAAAGACCACAATTTTTGTTTCCCTTTAAAACTGTTTCTCATTGAAACATGTATTAAAGGAACCTGTACTTAAAGACCACCTGCTCGTAAAGACAGTTTTCTTGTCCGTCTTGAGCGGTCTTTATAGACAGGTTTCACTGTACGTGATATTTTGGATGAAATATGTTTCATGGACCAATAAACAATAAAACAATTCACTGAATTTGAAATCTCACAGCATTTACCATTTCAGTATATTGGATTGTCCGTCCGTGACAAAATTAGTGTCCGTCCGTGACAGTTTTCAAATTCAGTTTTAGTATATGTATATTTAATTGATCAAGGTTTTATTTATACATGGTATAGGTCTCTAGCTAGTGAGATAGCTCAGCATGGTTTTTGTTTTCACTTTTGCCCCACCAATGGAAAAAAAAACTTTAACAATTTTTTTCTGTCACGGACGGACAAATTTGCATCAAGATGTGAATGACCATGCAGCACGACCATTTCTGTACAAATATTTTCAAATATTTTTCTGTTTTCAATGGAATGGTGTTTGATCTATAATTATTTGCTAACAAAACTTAAGAAAGTTTAGAGAGTATTAAACTAGGACCAACTCAGTCTTTCTAGAAAATGTCCGTCCGTGACATTAGTGTTCATTACCCCTGTTGAAAAATGGGCCAATCCAATGACTTTCCCGACCTTGTCAATTAAACAAATATGAATTTTAGTAACTTTAGATATTAATGAAAAACTTGAAAGTGATCTCATCATAAAAATCTGAAAATTAAATTTTCACCTCAATGCTCACTCTTAACCGATCAGGCTTTTTGCTTCAATAATGTAAAACATGGTTTGACTCCTTATGGAACATGTAAAATCATCATTATTTTAACTTATTTTGATACAAGGGAGAGATTCTTTATTATCGCATCCATAAAAATTGAAATATTTGAAATTTCATATACATATATACATAAGGAAAAGTGAGTATGTGCATATCACTGTTTCATGAAATAATGCAAAACTTCAAAATGCTGTAAATTTCTTATTTTACATCCAATTTCAGTGAAATTTTCACTGATATATACTTGTTTAATTTTACTCTATTTATTCAAATCAACTTGATATTAGTGTGGACTTGGCCTTTAAAAAAAAAGAGAAAAAAGGACTGTACACAATGATCATGATGCACCACATAGACAGAAAATGAAATGACAGTTTATTTCCGAAATCTTTTATTTGTCAAAGAATGTTTTCCAACATTGATGACTTGCGTTGGTTGTAATTTAGTTATATAGTGTAGGTGTCTTTTAACTAAAGTACATGTAATGTACATTGTAGGTATCTTGCAGGGTCCTTTCCTATTTGCTCTGTACTGAAAATTTTACAAATTAAAGAGTTTTTGTAGTTGTTGATTAAAGAAATATTTGTCCAATACAAGGGGTTGTGTAAAAACACAAGTACATGGTACATGTATGATTACATACATTTTCTTTCGAGAAAATACATGTAGAAACAGAGTTGCCAATTTGAGTTTTATTGATTACAACTTCAAAAATTCAGAACTTTCTACCTTTTATCAGATTTTGCTCTAGCTTTCACTGATTTGTTTCTCTAATTTTTCTCCTATGAAAACTAATAATATATCAGGTTTTAGGCAGTTTTATTCTAGGGTTTGCATCAAGTGGCTCTTTATTATGTCATTGTCTGAATATTTGCCATTTCTACCTTTTATCAGATTTTGCTCTAGCTTTCACTGATTTGTTTCTAATTTTTCTCCTATGAAAACTAATAATATATCAGGTTTTAGGCAGTTTTATTCTAGGGTTTGCATCAAGTGGCTCTTTATTATGTCATTGTCTGAATATTTGCCATTTCTACAATTGTCAACATTTGTTGTGAAATATTCATAACTTATTCTTAACTAAAGTTAGTTAGAGGTCTAGACTCTGTACTGTTTGAGAAATGGCCTGTGTGGAATCTCTTGATCACCCTTGGAATCATCAGTATGTGTGCTGCTTGTACAGTTGTATGTGGGGGTGGCGCGGGGGGTGGACCAGCCTGGAAAGGCCTTCTCATTTATTTATTTAAAAAAAAAATCCCTCTATTCCAATTTCTTTGACAATTAAACTCCCCGCCCCCCCCCCCAAAAAAAAAAAAAAAAAAAAAAAAAAAAATGATGATCAAAGAAGGACAAAGAAAGGGGTACAATTATGATTTGATACTTTTTATTTCAAATTTCATCTTTGATAGTCATTGTCATTATTATTATGATTATAATTATTTTATTTTACCTTAAACCCAATGACCTGTACAAACGATTGCAATCAGATGGGACCAGATGCAAAGTACCATGTCCTGCAAAGATGCCTGGATATTATTCTAGATATTATTTTTCTGTTTTTATTTTCCTCATTCATCCCTCTCTAACTTCAATTTTCATCTAGGACGATTATTTATATGAAAGCAAATGTCTTTGAGTGTGACATTGACATGTTTGAGATTCAACGTTGCATAAAAGTTTAATAAACTTGGCTGTCGCATGAGGTTAATGATTAGCGGGTAGAGAGGAGTCAGAGGACCTTTGTACTTCCATGTCAAACAAACCCACCAGAGGTGGTTCCTTAGAAGAGAACTAATTGACTAACTTCAGGCTTTATGATCCAAAAATGTCCTTGTTTAGCCTAAGCAAACAGTGGTTCACGTGTAGTGACACAATATAATCCATGCAGCAATGCTCCTGCATACGTACATGTACATGTTATGACTTTTGGTTTCATGAAGTTCTCGCATCGTTGTGCTGTTAATTTGGTATGGAGGGAGGGAAATATTCTTTCTTATTCTAAATAAATCTACATGCCTTTTCACATCATCTTTTCTTTAGTTCTTTCTCATTTTAGATCAGTATTGTGGACTGGTACTCATATACAATGTATTTGTAGTCATTTTTAATTTTTGATAACATGTATGTAAGTTATACATTTTATAAGGTGCTTGAAATTATTAAATTCAATTATTAAATTCAGTTATTAATATTAAAATTGATTTTTTGGAACTCATTATTTTGCATGTATGTCATGTAATTGATAAGTATTATTATTATACCAATCAATCTGTCATGATGTCATAAGGTTTGTTTCTTTCCGCCTTTCCCTCTGTAGGTGCAAGACCATGTGATGTTACAGTGACATGCTTGATGCTTGTACAGTGCAATAGAGTTCTTTCTCTCACCTTGATTGCATGGTTTACATCTACTCCAACTTCATCTCACTAACCAACTGCTGCAAAAAATGGCCCGAATCCTTAGCCAGTTGCTCCTTCTCCTATGGAAGAACTTCCTCCTTCAGTTCCGTCGTGTGATCGCCACCATCTTTGAGATTCTCATCCCCGTACTCTTTGCCTGTATTCTCATCGGCATCAGGCATGCCGTGGATTACACCGTCTACTCCAACTCCACCATCTACGATACCTTCAACATCAACAACCTACCACACAACCTGTCTCTCACACCTATCCCTGTGACCGTGTGGCAGATGGCCTATGCTCCCAACACAACCACAACAAACCAGATCATGTCGCATGTTGTGAAGAACCTGGGCAAGCCGTTTATTAATCTCGCAGATGGTGAGTGACCAGTATATTATGTGTGGTTTGTAAAGAAGTTGTGATGTGAAAAATAGTTTCTGAGATTTCTCATTCTTTATATATGTCAGTTTGCGAGAATATCATAGAATAAATGTTGCCTTAAAATGATTGCTCTTCAAATGCCCTCATATTCAAAATATGATGAGATATATAGTTTAAAAGTTTGGACCAAACTTCCATGCGACATGTGTGTGTACATGTAGTCCCATGTACATGTACACATTTCTGTGTGCAGAGCTAGTGACTTTCAACAAGACTGAGTCTATTTCCTATCATTTTGACGATTCCAAAACCTCACATTTCTCATACTACATAATCAACTTTTCCTAAAATATTGCTACCCTCCAGTTTCTTTCACAATGTACTCAGAACTCGTCTTTACCTTTAAAATCTGTCTTTGTCCTGTTCATTTGTATATGTTTAAATAATGTTGACCTGTTGGTTCTAGCCTAAGTTATTTGAGCCTAGACATACATGTATGCAATGGTTAAATTGTTGGTTGTTTGTTATGAAATGTTTCAACTTACGATGTAGTAATCAAATATTACAATCATTTCAAATTCTGGACAATATCTAGAGGTAATACAAGGAAATGACAATTTTAAAATGAATACAAGTATCAGTTATATTATTCTCTTCAAATCATGTCGTACTCGTACATGTACGTACATGTATGTACTTGAAAATACACTTCTTTTTTTTTGCTTAATCATGATGTGTAATAAATTAAAGGTGCTTTTTTACATATAATTCAGTTTAGATGTGTATAACTCATGCAATATTGTCATTTTTGTGTGTTACTAATTTGGTATCATGTCAAATCAATATTCTGGTCTTCCCAACAATTATCATTCAATGTTCTTCAAAGTCTTCATTGTGAAATTGCTTTCAGATTATTATGACAGTGAATGTGAAAGTTAGATTTCATCATCACAAAGATACATGTACTTGTACAAGAACTAGATCATAATGTACAGGTAATGATTCCATTTGTTAGCTTTTGTCATAAAGCAGTTTTCATATTGCGTAGAGTAAAGTATTATAATTACATTATTTGTGAAAAAAATTTGCTTTCACTTCGTTAAAGGTTGTATAAAACAAAGATATGGTATATAGATGTATCTATTTGTTTGTACTTTAGCCCAACATGTTTATGAGAAGTGATAATTTGAAGTGGCATTGACTATATTCTGTTAAAGATAAATGAAAAAACAACAATTTAAAAATCCACTTTTTGTATTATCTACAAGGTACATGTATATACATGTACATGATAGACAGTTTGATGAATTACCATATATTAGTGACACTGATAGCAATAATGACTACATAACTTTTGTGTGAACTACATTTTTGTATCACCTTTTTGTCATCTTTGTTTGCATGTAAAAACAGGTCCAGGTTTTCCAACTGAAGAGGCTATGCTGGAGTATTTTGCTCAGATCAACAATACCAAGTTATCTCCCTTGCTGGGTGGCATCACATTCCACAGTGACTTCCCAGAGAATGGTGACTTACCATCCAGTCTTAATTACAGGTAAAAAATAGACAATATCCCATTTCACATACATGTGAAAGGCCACAGCGCATCCTACGACCAGACTATGATTTGATTTTGAGAGGAAAAACGGATACGATATGGAAAATGAAAAATGAAAATTCTTCCTGATTGAGGTCCCTAGTTTTCATATGAATAGTAAAAAGTTCAGGGTGTTATAAGCCCTCCAGTCTGAAAAAAGGCTCAATCGGCTGCATATTGTAGTATTAAACATTATAGCAATCACATGACTGGCCATCCATGGGTAGCCCATTCTACATTTTCTCCAACTGGAAGGTTTTAAATACCATGTAATTGCAATATTGATATTAATGAGCCATTTGGCACCAAAGACCGATGATGATTTTCACTCGTGAAACTCTATATCTCATTGTATCGCCATTTCTTTCAAAATCCAGTCATAGTTGCATCGAAAAGTGTGAAGTGGTATAGCGTAATGCTTCATTGGACACACCTTTCTCAGGTTGTCTTGCATGTGTGCTTGTGAAAATTGTGTTCATTCAAGGCTGAATGCTTATTGTATGAATATATTTGAAAGTATAATAATTACTCATATCTTCACTTAATCCAATATTTCTTTTTAAAAAATAGTCTCCAAAATATTCATACCATCTCTCAAATTTTTGTGTTCTTCAAGCAGATTGTACATGTATGTATTGCATATAAAGATTGATATATAATTCTAATTATTAAGATGGTATAAGTCTGAGATGCATGTTTGTTTGTTGTTGTTTTTTAAATGCACAATTCACAGATCAGGTTTGTGTTGATAAATCTCAAAATACAAAAAAATGGTGAATTCCCAAAGGACAAGAGTGTATTTCAAGGGAAAACAGCTTTGTCCTGCAGTTTGGCTGCAGTATCATCCACTTAATCATCACTTACATGTATCATCACTTAATCCAATATTTATTACAAAAAAGTCTCCAAAATATTCATATCATATCAAATTTTTGTGTTCTTCAAGCAGATTGTATGCATTGCATACAAAGATTGATATATAATTTTAATTAAGATGGTATTAGTCTGAGATGCTTGTTTGTTTGTTTTTGTTTTTTAAATGTACAATTCACAGATCAGGTTTGTGTTGATATATCTCAAAACACAAAAAAATGGTGAATTCCCAAAGGACAAGAGTGTATATCAAGGGAAAACAGCTTTGTCCCACAGCTTGGCTGCCGTATCATCCAGCCCAAAAAACTATTCTAGGATGAACTCTTCAGACAAGAACTTAATTAATGACTAAACTACATGTAGCTTTGATTCACTAATTATGACACCCATTCTTATTCCTCCCATTGCAGGAAAAGGTTGTTATCTAGCCCAATGAACTTTCCTGGTTTAAGCTCTCCATTTTGATTTGTTCCATTGCAGTAAAAGGCTATCATCGAGCCAAAGGAACTTTCCTGGAATAAGCTAGATCCATTCTTATCTTTCCATTGCAGTATAAGGCTATCTTTGAGCCAAATGAACTTTCCTGTATAACATCTCAATTCTTCTCTTTTTGTGTGTGTCCTTTGCAGTATAAGATTATCATCCAGTCCAAGGAACTCTCCTAGGATGAGCTCAGATGAGAACTCCTTGAATGACCAGAAGAGTGAATGGAAGACGGATGAGCTTTTTCCTTTCATCATGACCATGGGACCCAGGGCTAAACAATACTCATGGGGTGGAGATCCTGGTAAGATGAACTCACTGAATCAAACCATTACTACTTAAAGGGAATCTTGAGTTCTGAGAAAGGTGACAAATAATTTGTGAGCTTTCTCATTTCTTTTGTGTCAGTTTGGAAGAACATGACAGTAGAAACATCCCCTGAAAAGGATTGCTCTTCAAATGCTTTTATATTCGAAATATGACTAGAAATAGCTGAACTGTTCAGGACGAACATTCATGCCACTTGTGTGTGTAGTCCCATATACCCATTTCTGTGTGCAGTGCATGTGCTTTTTAGTGAGATTGGGTCAATTTCTTATCTATTTTGATGATTCCAAAACAACACAGTATAAAACAATTCTTATTTAGACATGGTCAACCTTTCCCAATTCCTTTGAGACAGTTTCTTTCACAATATAATTGCATGACCAGAACTCTACTTTTTCTTTAAAGTGTACCAATCACCTGAAAAAATAATTTGTGTACAGCTAGAAAGTATAAAATCAATCTTGAAGAACTTTATCTGACATTCTATCGGTCAACAGTTAAGGAGTATGAAGGAAAAAAAGGATAACATGAAAATGCTCGTGCGGAACCAAACTCCGAGTTTAGTTCCGCGCGAGCCCTTATCTTGCGAGCGTGTACACGTACGTCGAGTAGTCTACTCACGAGTCGGTTTTATGCTTATAGAGAGTGTAATCAAAATTGCATTATCTCTTTATAGAATAAATATTTGAAGCCAATATTTTCAATATAGTATAACGACATGAACCCCCTAATATACAGAGCAAAATACATTTTGGTGGTTGGTACCCTTTAACCCATTGACTGCCGGATTATCTTATTTCCATATAGGTTTAATACAGGGATGACCCGATTCCAGTAGGCAATGGGTTAATGTGTTAAAAATTGACTCTGAACCCTTGAATGATTCTCATGGGAACAGATATGAAATCATACTCAGTTGGTTCGATAATCACCCACTGTATATTAAGGTAGACACTAACTTATGGACGAAGATAAATGCCAATGCAAGTGTATTTTGCTTTTGTTTAAATTGTTGGGGTAGGACATGTGCGCAAAGTATCAGCACAATACTTAATAGCCTCTATTCTGCTTAAATTCAAACCCGACCATGGGTCTAAAGTTGAATTTTAACAGAGGAAATGAGACCAAGGTCTAAGTTTTCCTTTTGTTAAAACAGGATTTTAGACCAACCGGCAAGTTTGACTGAATATGCCAGTTCGTAATTAGTTCATGGTTCATGAAATGATCCCAACTTGCACAAGCACACGCATTTGTTTTAGTTGACGCGCTGCTTGTTTAACCTGTAAAATCGTACTGGTCCGCGCATCGTGGTGCATACAAAATGACACCATATGAAGGTCTACATACTCGGTACAAATGACCTTCATCTGCACATGCGCAAATCGTAATTACGAACTGGTTTATTATTAGAATACCAGTCTAAGTCCATTACCTGTAGAATGTATGCATCAAACAAACAGTAATTCCATTAATTCAATACAATAGGCTACTGGGTTTGACAACCAAATTATCTTCATGAATCAGAAACGTGTTGATTTTTCATGAATTTTGTTCCCAAGGGAGATATTGCATGTAAATTGAGAGCTGACCCAAAAAATAGACTCCCGTGTTAGACTCTTCAAAGTTTATTAGAGGTATTGGTTTCTTTTTGCCTATGTGTACAGGAGGAGTCATGGTGCCTTTTTAAACAGTTAATCTTTCTTTTATTTCATCATTCTATACAGGGTACATGAGAGAAGGGTTTCTGTCCCTCCAGCATGCCATCGACAAGGCGTTCTTGCAGTACGTCGACCCAACCCTGACAGACCAGTTCAGGATTGAGATGCAACGGTACCCCTACCCACCGTACCTAGATGATCTGTTCATCTTAGCTATCCAAGCTCAGCTCCCATACCTTCTCTTCATCAGTCTGGTTTATCCAATGATCAATATTGCTAGGACAATATGCTATGAAAAGGAGAAGAGACTCAAGGTGATTTCATTGGTTCTCTGTTCATGAAAGAGTTCATTTGAAGATGGTATTAGGACATATGCTACAGTATGTTCAGTTCATTTATGCCTAATGCACATCTTTCACATTTGGAAAGGAAATGCAAATTATAATTTCATAGCCTTACCAGTACTTTAATGTTTAATGCTTTATTCGATATGGAATGAAACCCTAGACTGCCAAATTGTTAAGAGTATATGGTACATATACACTGTATGTTCGATAAAAGTCAACTGTCTCATATCCCTGTTTGTTCTATTAGTCAACCAAAGCTCTTAAAGAGTTCAAAGCATTGGTGAAGATATTGGCATGGTATGGGAGGGGTAGCGGACAGATAGGTCAACCTTAAAGAAGGTTTTTTTCTCTTCTTTTCTTTAGGGGGAACACCGTGTTTAAAATACTGGCACATAAATTTTGAAGAACTGAGATTATAAAGAATACACATTATCAACCAGTTGCCCCATGCTTCTTGAACGAGCTTCCTGCATTTCTCAGAAACAGCATTTCACTGAACTACATGTACTGCAAAAGCCATCAGAAAACATACCTCTACTCTTCTACTTATTTGTAGGCTTTGGGACACCACCTCTTATCCTATGGCTCTATAATATAAATCCTGTTATTACTATCTTTATATGTTTATTACTTTTCATCAGGAGTCGATGCGTATGATGGGTCTGAGTAATTGGCTCCATTGGACAGCCTGGTTCATCAAGTTCTTCATCTTCCTCCTCATCTCAACCATATTCATGACCATCCTCTACACTGTCCCCGTCGGACCACAGGGGGCGATATTTAAAAGCAGTTCACCCACAGTTATCTTCGTCTTTCTGCTCCTGTATGCTGTGTCCACTATTGCCCTGTCGTTTGCGGTCAGTGTCTTCTTTTCAAAAGGTAAAACTCTGAATCATAATCAGATTAGAAGTAAAGCCTGCAATATCACTTTTTGAAAGTCACTCTGTATTACACTTTCGCTGTTGTTGACCCACTGGCTCAAAACCACTTTTAAGTCACCAAAATTCACTCTTGTTTTTTGTATTTCTATAACTAAAAATCCAAAAAAAATTACACTGATGTATCCATGTACATGCAGCAGTTGTAGTTTTCCAATAGTAGAACCAACTTACATGGCATTTTATACTAAGAGCAATCAGTAACATCTACACATGTATTTAGAAGGGAAAAAAACTTTTGCCCATTTGATGCATTGTCAAATTTACAACTTATTGGTGGTTTTAAGCCACTGGTTCACATTTTTCCCTCGCTACTTCACTGTAGTATTTACATTGATGGTGCCTGTAAATATATTTGTATGAGGTACATGTAATTTGAAACTCCAAACAGACTTGTTATGTCTGCTGGTATGTTAAATCAATCATGTGTTTTGTGCTGTCTGTAGTTGATTGATCGCATTCTGAGATTTTCACTTGTATTTTGAATATATGCAGGATGTCTTGATACAAAAGATTAAATCCGAGCCATTTACCGTTTTGTATGAAAATATTGAATTATTTTGGTTTAGATGATAAGAAATTTGAAAGAGAAGATTAATAATTAAAATAAATGCATGGTAACTACATGTACATATATATTTTAGTATTTTGTATTGTATGATGTACTTTATGTCAATATCTAGACATAAGTAATTTCAAGTGTAGTGCTGAATGTGTGATATACATGTAATGAGCAGCATTGTACATGTACATGTACATACAGTTATCAGCCATAAGTGTTAAAACCTACTTAAAGATTTGGACTTTGCTCTCATCACAGTGTAGACAATAAAATTGATAATGTAGATGTGAGTCCAAGTAAATATATAAATCACCTAGCCTTTTCTAGAGTTTGCTTTACCTCTCATTAAATGGAATGTCTGGTCATAAATAGTTCTGCAAACTTTTGATTTTCAATGGGTATTGAAAGAGATTTTATGAGAGAGAATAATTTAAAACCTTGAAAGATTGATATTTCATATTTTTTTACTTTATTCAGGATTAGCCACTAAACAATCGAATGAAAATTTGAATGACATTCAGGTGTAATTTTTTATAATTCTCTTCATCTACATTGGTGAAATGTGACTTAATCTACCACAAAAAGTTTTGTTTAATTTGTAGCTACGGGATAAGATATATCCTGTAGCCTTTCCCCCTGTTCCTTGTATATAGATCATTAATTTTGAAATTCTTAAGTTGCAATCGATTCCGATCAGTTGCAGATTTTCATAAGACGTGGCCCTGGTTAATTGTATTCCAGCTTCTGATTTATCTTTTTGTTTCTTTACTGTGCAGCCAACACTGCCACAGCAGCTGCAGGGATCGTATGGTTTCTCTCGATTGTACCATACTCCTTCATGTTTAACAGCTACAGCTACCTAACAGCAGCGGAGAAGGCAGCAGCATGTCTACTTTCAAACTCAGCCATGTCTGTTGGTCTCCTTCTCATCGGAATATTTGAAGGAACTTGTAAGAGTACTATCAATGCTTCTTGTTCTTTTTTTGGTAGTGATAAGTTATAAAGGTTTGTGACTTTATAACGTTTAGATTAATGGGATTGATTAACTTTGTGAAAAATTGTGAAATCAGTTCAAATGCCAGTGAATTGTGTGCAATCCTCTAACTACATATATAATTAAGGATATGTGAAAGTATGAGAGAAAATGGAACCCGTTTACTATCCTAAAAAAGAGAAAAAAGCTAGCTAGGTGAAAGGTATCGCAATCGATCACTAGCGCAAGTCGCTCGGCTTCTTTGCTGCCTGCAGTCACAAAAACCAAGCGCCAGCGCTTGGTGATTTCAGAGTGGGTTTCCAGCCCGTGAAGAAATGGGGATTCATTCATTGTACGGTATTCTGTGATAGAACCGTAAGAGTTCTTTAGGGTTCAGTGGTACTCTATCCTGACACCAATGTTCAAATGTAAATATCTTGATATATAAACGACCGATCAGCTTATAAAACTCGGGCGATTCCTGTCTGACCTAAAGGTTTGCAATTATGATTACAGCATTAGCTGGAACAGTGTTGTTTTTTTTTCAATCCTGGGCAAAGTTAATCCCTTTAAATATATATAAGCATTGATTTGCCTCAAAGTTTTTGGGTTTTTTTTTTCATTTGGGGAAACTACATGTACCTGTCTTCCTAGAATGATCAAACATAGAATCATATCATGATAGTCATGTTGTTCAGTTAATCATTACTTCTTTCTGATATTTCAAAATGTCTTTTATTTTCTTCAAGTCAGTTTGGTTCATTACATGTAGATAATGTGCCTTTCTTAAGTACATACGTGAATATGTATTGTTTCCTTGTTATAAGTACTACTTCTCAACATCTTAATACATAATTCCATACTCTTTAAGTCTTTAATGTTTTTATACTTTTTGTTTTAGCATGGGGATTATATATTAGGAAGTTGTCATAAGTGGTCATTACTATCATAATAAGTACTTGCTTGAATCCAGTAGAACAATTCTGGTATACATGTATATAGAACAGGATATAAGATGACTTGCATGTATTAGTGTAGTTATCGATTTTAATAAGTGCCAAGATCGCAGCCTTGCAAAAAGAATGATCAACAGTGAATAATAAACTTGCACAATGTATTACTGATTAAAGCTTATCCATCCATGTACAGTCAACCTGCTGTAACAACCACCTGTATATAAAAGACCACAATTTTTTTTCTTTGATATATGGATGGATACGATGACTCTAATTCTTGTGTTTGTTCTATTTTCATCAGCTGAATAAATGGTATAACGCTAGTATAACGCTATATCGCTAGTCCAGCCAGTGCTGATGATAAATTCTGCTTCGTAGTGGTACTCATCATGCTATTAGTTGTTACTATCCTCTGTTCCCTGACGTACATGTACATGTATCACACTATCAGGGCTCTTATTACATGATAGTTCAACTATTTCATTCCTTCTATTTCATCAGCTAAAGAAGCCCAAAAGTCTATGATTGCTCATCCAGCCACTGCTGATGATAAATTCACCTTTTTACATGTAGCTGTACTCATCGTGCTACCTGTTGATACATACAGAGAGTTGCGGCACTGGTGGTCACTTCTGATTGGTCCGTCATTTCATGGAGCTTCAAATAGTTCCCTCCCATAGAGAATGTACGTGAAAGGGAACTATTGGGAGCTCCATGATCTGCCATGTTTTAAAAAAAGACCGCGTATGCGTAGGCTTATTATGCGCATATCACAACTCTCTCTTTCAACGCGCACTGGTTGATACTATCCTCTATCTCCTCTTGTACATGTATCTGAGCCTCTATTACATGATAGTAAATAATGTTGATTTCATTCTGTTTCCTCAGCTGAAGGAGCACAATGGTATAACATTGCTCATCCAGCCACAGCTGATGATGACTTCACCTTCCTAGCTGTTCTCATCATGCTCCTGGTTGACACAGTCCTATATCTCCTCATCGCCTGGTACTTTGAGGCTGTTTATCCAGGAGAATATGGCATCCCAAAGCCTCTCTACTTCCCATTCACGGTGAGAAAACACCTTCCTGTATATACAGCAGGAGTACTACATACACCTGTCCAATGACATAGCTAATTTTGTAGCTTGTGGCTAACCAAGGACGCTTAAAGCTTTTTTATTGTCGGCTTTTTTATTGTCGAATTGGTCTTGGTTTTGAGCCTACAATAATGCATTAGTGCCATTTAGCAAGGCAACAACACTCTCTGTTATGTTTTTAGGATTTATTAAATGTAGATATGTGTGTACTTCCTCATACTTTAGGTTTAGATTTTTAGGTCGGGATCTTCAACAATCTTGTGTTCTAATAATGTTTCATTCCAAATGTTTACAGAGGAGCTACTGGTTTGGACCTAAGAAAGGCAGCTATGATGTAGATGTTGAGAGCTCACCTGTACTCAATGGCTCACCAAACTATGACTTCATAGAAAGAGATCCTGTAGGGATCAAGGCAGGAGTTCAGATCAGAAACCTCAATAAGGTGATTAGAACGATGACGATGATGATGATGGTGGTGGTGGTGGAGATGATGATGATGATGGTGGTGGTGATGATGTTGATGATTATGTTGATGATGAGGATGATGATGATGATGGTGCTGATGATGATGATGATGATGATGGTGATGATGATGATGATGGTGGTTATGCTGCTGCTGCTGCTGCTGATGATGATGATAATGTTGATGATGATGATGATGTTGATGGTGATGATGATGATGATGATGATGATGATGATGATGACCAATGTGTTTAAGGGGAGCCTTAGGCTGAGATCTGTTTACCTTATTGAGATTTTTTAATTAAAAAAAAATGGTGATGGCTGCAGCAGTCGTGGTCATTAAGTCAGTGGCGCAAATCCATTATGAAATTCGGGGGGGGGGGGGGGGTCACCACATGATTTAACTTTTGTACCTGTCCGAAATGTCTGAAATTTTTTTCTGACAACCAAAAAAAAAAAAAAAAAAAGGTTTATCACATTTTTGGGGTCTACATTTCTTCCAAAATTCTCTGACAAGCAAAAAAAAAAAAAAAGGGTTATTCAAAAAGGTGGGGGGGGGGGGGGGGGGGGGAACATTCACCTATCTTCAAAAAGGTGGGGGGAGGACATGTCCCCCTGTCCCCCCCCCCCCCCCCCCCCCCCCCCCGGATTTGCACCCATGCATTTAGTGAGTACATCTGTGTGGTGCTGACAGCATTGAAGATGGATTTTGGAAAAAAAAAGCTACATCGTAATGATCCCCCAATTATTATTTATTCATGTACTTGCAATGGGCAACATGTAACTACATGTAGTAAGAGTATGGTGAGAATAAAGGAATTCTTCTTTCCTGATTCAAGAAATTTCAGTGAGAAAATCAGAAAATATTTGATCATAAGAAGTAAAATGTTTCCATGTTTCTGAAGATGATGTACAGGACTCTCCATTTTCATATTTTTGTCGTCATTCCTCTACCTACAATGTATCTCCAATTTACCCACAGACATTTGGTAAGAAGGTTGCCGTGAACGGTCTTTCAATCTCCATGTACGAGGGTCAGATCACAGCTTTACTAGGTCACAATGGAGCAGGTAAGACCACAACCATCTCCATGCTGACAGGGCTCTTCCCACCAACATCAGGCACAGCAGTGGTCAACGGTCATGATATTTGCATCGACATCGATGGCGTCAGGTCTAATCTGGGTCTTTGTCCTCAGCATGATGTCCTCTTCGATGATATGACTGTGGAAGAACATTTATATTTCTTTGCCAAGGTAACTTATAATGTATATAATGGGTATATATTGTGTGTTTTTTGTTTTTTGTTTTTTTGTAGATGTTCGTTATGATAAATAAATGGCTTTAAAAATGATACCAAACATGTAATTTTTTATTGTTGAGATTATGAGTTTGTTTATTTTTGCTCATCAAAACAACTAATTTACTACATGATTAACAGTTAGAAATTCCTCTGCACTACTTTCTCTCTAAATGCAATTCCATTACCAGAACTCAGATAAGAAGGAGATAGAATGATGAAAGAGTGACTCTGTTGATGGTTAGACACACTAGATAAATTATAAGATATTATCTACATGTAAGTAGTGGTTTTTTTTGGTTTTCTTGGCTGTACCAGTGATCATAGTTTCCCTTAAATTACATGACTTGAAATTCTTTTACTCTGAATATTTTAGACTTTCTCATGCATGGTAGAGTTACTGTTAATATTGAGGAGGCCATTGGTTGAAAACAAGTGATATGTGACCCTTTTTGTTAGTGTGTGTGATATGCCTCCTAACTAGATAACACTATTAACAGCTGCATTCATGCACATATGTAGATTTTACTGTCTAATTTGATAAATTTCTGATAAGAAACTAGCCTGCCATAAACCAATTGCTCCTACAATATCTATCTTAAAGGACTAAGCTATAAACGTGTAGATAAGATTCTGTCTCGTATTTGTATAAGATAATGCTCACATGTCTATGCATGTCTTAGAGAATCTCTTATGTACATGTACATGTATGCATGTTTATTTTAATTAGTATTTACATTAGGTAGGATTTATATTAAGGACTTAATCACACTTACATTGTAGTATTTGCTTGATGAGGCAGAAAACCACAAATGAAAGAAATTTTTGTATAAACAAACAGACAAAAAATTAATACTACTCTCTTCACATAACACAATAAAAACTACTTTCGAAAAATAAACTCATGGGCAATTTCAGAGGCCCATTGTACTGCCCATAGAAATCAGGTACAGATTATGTAGGTAATACACCATTGTAATGTTCGCACATTTCTAAAGGTGATAGACAGGGCTATTGAAATTGCCTTCAGTTGCTTTTTCGAAAGTAGTTTTTATCGTCTTTTATACTGAAACTTATTTCTCTTTCAGTTTTGGTGTATGACATATTTATGATAAGCTAATTTTTATCGGTGGTTTACTACATGTACTCTTTTCACATACTGAAACTTATTTCTCTTTCAGTTTTGATGTATGACATACGTGTACTTATGATATGCTAATTTTTATAGTTATTGTGGGTTATTATCACAAATGCAATACAATAGCCATTATTAAACTTGCACTGTTTTAATAGTACTGTATAAAACAAAGGTAGTCACATGCTGATGAATGTTTCCTCCTGAAATTGAAACCATTAAATTTGTGCAAGGAAACACTAATAAACCTAGAAATAGATTATTAGCTATGTGATCCTTCCTGTTCAGAAAGAATTATTGGCGCAAATGTCACTCAGTTGCATGATTTATTTCCCATATGTACATGAATATCTTATGAATTTGACCTTTGTCTCTACTGTACATGTAGCCTGTTTAAATTGCAAAGAAGCATCTAGACTCATTAAGATGGTAGCACAATTTGTAATATTGGATGACAAAATGGAAAAGTTAAAGTAAAAATAAGAATAACCTGATTACTTGGAAAAATATTGAACAACAGGGGGAAAAAAAATTAGTTGATTATATTTTTCTAGATTTCATGATACAATCTAGTGTAGGGAAAATATAATTGGATTGCCTTGTGCACCTTGCGTGGTGGATACATGCACGACCTTAAAGGTATCGTACAGTAGTGGGAAAGGTGGCGCTTTGGATATTTAACTACTTTGTCAGCTGGAATGGAAATTATTACATATACTGTTGTGAAATGATTAATTTCGAACATAGGTGACGTTTGTTTGAAGAAAAATGGTTTAGAAATGGCTAAAATGTCCAAAAAAATAAACATCGAATTACAAGCGCGGTACCGCGCTTGTAATTTGATGTGAAAACAGTGTGTGTAACAAGTGTGTGCGAACCGCTATGCGCCGTTGAGCCGGGAGCGTCGGGGTAGGTGGTCCTTAGCGAGGGTATAAGGTAACCGTCGATATTCGATCATTTGAATTATTTTACTGAAAATCACCGGAAATCATGAATAGAATACCGGATTATCTCACTCATGTATCTTTTTATTGAAGCCAAACAATATGAGACTATATTTGAGCAGTTTCATGCCAACTTTCATTTTGCTACCACTACTGTTGATTACCTTTAAAGAAACCAATATTTTTCTCATCATTATTATCATACGATTGTAATTTTTTTGCTTTTGCAGCTGAAGGGTTACCCTCATAAAGGTGTACAGGATGAGATAGATCGCTACATCACTTCCGTAGGCCTGGAAGATAAGAGATTTGTCAAATCAAAGGCTCTGTCTGGGGGTATGAAGAGAAAACTGTCTGTCGGTATTGCACTCATAGCCGATTCTAAGGTAAGATAGCCAGCAAATTTTCAAAATTCTCAGTACTTAGCATGTGAATTATCCAAACATGAAACAAGAAGATGTCCGGTTACAAGCAGAACTCTTGAAACACATAATGTACACATGTTCATAGTTATGTAGTAAAAAGTTTATTGTTTTTACGTGGAAGAGATAATATGCATTGCCTTTCCAGAGGCAGATCCAAGCTTTTGAAAAGGGGGCAGGGGGGGGGTGCTCAATTCTGAAACACATCTCCCCCCAACAGAGAAATGTTTTTACACACTATAGGTGTAAATTTACTTGAAAAAAAAATAATTTTGTAAAAAGTTCATCACAGTTTTCAGGTGCCTTTTTAGATCTAAAAGTTGACAGGGGGAACATTTGTTGTACTTAAGCATGCCAGATTGGGTTTTGAAAAAGGAGCATGATCATAACAAAACAAATTTATTTTAATATATACATGTATTCTTCCTCACATAAAAAAAAATATACCTTAATTTAAGATTTTATTCTGTTGTAAGATATTTGTACCCAGTTTTACTATACAGTTGGATTGACCTCAAAATTCATAGTGCTTTTGTGTGGTGGCATTGTGAGCATTAAACTGACCTTCCTGCAATGCACTTCTTGACACAGATCGTGATGTTAGATGAGCCTACCTCAGGGATGGATCCCTCAGCTCGTCGGTTCACCTGGGATCTACTACAGCAGCATCGTAAAGGACGTACCATGATCCTTACGACACACTTCATGGACGAAGCCGATCTCCTGGGTGACCGCATCGCTATCATGGCGGATGGACAGATCAAGTGCTGTGGGTCATCACTCTTCCTCAAAAAGAAATATGGTGAGATAACCTTTAATTCTCAGAGATAGGGTATGCATTTTGTCCCATTCATAATTTAAATTGGGTGATTTTAAATATAATGTAATTTAAATTGGGTGAATCTTACATGGAATTTTCCTTTGTCCCTTATTATTGTTACAGATTGCACATCTGGAATTTGGTGTGTCTACAGAAATGCCATTAGGCTACAGGTTATACATGTATTATATACCTACTTGCAAAATGCTACTTTGGAATCTCTTTTTAGAATATAGCAATTTCTCAGAATGTGGCAACAGAGCTCCACTTGTAAGAGGAAAAAAAGTGATTAATGTAGTACATACAGTATATGATGAATGTGTTTCTGAGTTCATGTATTTGAAACAGCCTAACTCATGCCTTAAGAAAGAGGGAAAAATTGTAGCTTTGCAGTGGTCGTTTAAACACAGACATGTCTAGGAATTTTGATGTTTGATTCATGCACATGTATATATCACAAGTATCAGTCTAAGCAGCTACATGTATGTAACAGAAAATGCACACTGCAATCGCCAAAGCAAGGCATTTTGTTTTGGAAGGTGGTCATAAATGGAAAAATCATAAAATTCTCTCTGATTGCGCAAGAGCCTTAGAATTGGTTTTCTTCATATGTTGTTCATTTACAGGTATTGGATATCACATGGTGATCGCCAAATCCACCGATTGCAATGTGAACGCAGTGAGTGAGGTCATCAAGGAACATGTGTCTGGGGCCCAGATGGAGAACAACGTCGGCGCAGAGCTCTCCTACATCCTCCCTGAGGAATCCGTGGCTCAGTTTGAGGGCCTCTTCTCACAGCTGGAGAACCAAAAGACAGAGCTTGGGATAGATAGCTATGGTGCCTCGGTAACTACCATGGAAGAAGTCTTTCTCAAGTGAGTCTCATGATAAAAAACTATGTATGATAATGACATTGACTTGAAGAAATGTGAATTGCCTTAAGCCCACCGCATACAATACGATCGACTGCAATCGGATTCTTAGAATAAATCGCAGTAGCATTAAATATGGGCATTTTAACAAATAAAATATGCCTGATTTAGGTTTTGAACAATAATATGAATACTCAACATATGGAATTGGTGTGATGTCAGCCTTATATCCGGAATAAGGGCCAAATCAGTTTCAAATCGTAGATAATAGCAGGACTGCTCTGACGTCACCACGATTTGGCATTTCTTCCGACTAAAAGGATCGTAATTAGCCATAATTTTGATTTTACTATATATATATATGACTATTCAGAACCTCAATCAAACACATTTTATGTGTTGAAATGTTTACATCTAATGCTCTACATTTTCTTCCGAAATCGGCTCGCAGACCGATCGTATAGTGTGCTGTGGGCTTTAGAGACAGGGAGTTAAGAAAAGAGACACACACACACTATTTTAAGATGTGATTATGATACAGAGATGAGGGATACGTGTACATTTGAAGAGGTGAAGTTGAAGCTTAAATGATTTAGTTCAAACTATAAAAAAAAAGAAGAAGAAAAAAATCACATTCATGAGTGAAAAAACGCTGAAGGATTTCCTGTTGATAATTTCATAGAATTATCCCGATATCTTTGAAATAATTTTCAAGGCAAAGAGAGTGAAAATTCATGAAACTTTAAAGGGGAAGTCAACTCCAATAGCAAGTTGTTTTCAGTTGTGAAAGAGAAATGTCTAATGAAGAACAAGATGGTTCATGAATTCAAATTTCAATCATGACAGAATGAGATAGATGTACATGTAGTTATCAATTCTGTAACCTATTGCGTTTGTTTGATTTTAGTATATCATGCATTTTTCATAGATCTCTGCCCGAGACTTGTTAATCTGTGAAGATCACTTCACAGTTTGGCGGCTCTTTGATTTCCAACTGTTCATTTGCTTTGTACAAGAGATTTATCAATTTCTATTTTTTCGCCTGAGAAAACGTTCTTGAACTTGTGCCTGAAATATACATGTATGATTTGAAACATCATTGCATTGTTTACATGAAGCAGCATTCTTGAACAAGATGATGGAAAAGTATCTGGACCGAAGTAAATCAGCGCTTGCATGTATTTCTGAGAGATATAATGTGGAATTAACTACACTTTCTATGACAGGGTTGGCATGAACATGGGTCAGGAGGAAGAGAATGAGCCACGTTACAGAAGCACCTCCAACGCTGAAGCCAGCCTGGAAAGCCTACCCAATGGGAAGACCGATACACCTAAAGACGTGAAGGACCAATCCTATGACAACGCTGCCTATGTTATGGAAGAAGCCGAGCATGAATCAGGTACACAGACAGTTGTACAACGCATGCTCCAATGACAGTTGCTCTGCTGTGAATTTCCTACACTAGGCAAATTCCTACCTTCAACCCTGGAACTAAAACTATACCTAACCTTAACCCTAAACCTAAACCTGACCTGAAGCTTAGTTGCAACCCTTACCCTAACTATATGTCTTTGACGAAATAGAGCCTGGGGCAAATGTTCATTAGGACACAAGGATCAATAGCATAAATGTCACGAGAGAAAATGTTGGATTACCACTCAGACAGTTAAAGAGAATACCGGTGTTCAAAGTGTAAGGGGAAAAAAGAGTGGTCTTTCTAATCATCTATTTCACTCAAATGAAATTATATTCAATGTTTTATGATTTTGTTGCCAAAATTTTGTGCTCTCCTCTATGTTTTTGTTATGACCCATTGTAAATCTCATGTACGTCAACTTCTTATTTACAAAGAATATTTTTGAACTTTTTCAAATATATCCCCTTTCATTTTACAGATATAGTTGAGAGCATCAACAGTCAGGGGTCTATAGTTGTCCCTGATCGTAACACTGGTATCGTGCTGTACTGGCAGCAATTCCGTGCCATGTTCCTGAAGCGGGTCCTCCACACGTGGCGCAACCTGATCCTCATCATAGTCCAACTCTTCATCCCGATCATCTGTACCCTGTTTGCTATCCTCGCCTCCAAGTACTTCCCTTCCCCTGGTGATTCCCAGCCCATCACGCTCAACATGGAAACCTACGGCAAGAACACCTTGGCTTCGTTCACTTCCTACGACCCATCCAGCTCCATCATCGATCAACTCACGCAGCAGTATGCAGATCAGTTCATCAACACAGACACAACAGCAGTGAACGTGTCTACCAACAGTACCTACAACATGTTAAATTATTTGATTGACGAGCGTGAGGCGACCATGTCGGAGTTCTTCCGGGTTGACATGATCGCATCCACCTTCGATGATGTGGTCATGACGAACAATGCTACTCGCATGGAAGGTGTAGCGTTGTTCCAGGATCAACCTTACCACACTCCACCTATAGCGCTCAATGCTTATGACAATGCTCTTTTGCGCTACTATCTGAATGACAGCCACCAGATCACCACCATCAATCATCCGTTGCCGAGGACGATTGAAGAGCAGGCTAGTGACCAGCTTAACATTGGTGTGCAGACAGGGTTTGCTATATCCTTCAACATGCTGTTTGGGATGTCATTCCTTGCCAGTAGCTTTGTGGTCTTCCTCATCAAGGTTAGAATTGGGATTTTTTTACCCTTTAGTTTTTGTAAGAATGTAAAACAAATAGATTGCGTGGGAGCACTTTGGTGTATTTGTGATAGCTGTTGAATCTCACATGAGAGGTCTTTGATCTGATTCTCGCTCGATCCTTTTGCATTCTTGGACAAGGCATTTCACGCATATTTGTCCCTCTCAACCCAGGTGTATTAAATGGGTACCTGGCAGTGCTTGAGTGATACATGTAATTCTTCCTGGCCCTCAGGAAGAGCAGTATTTATACTGACGAGACTACCCTGGGTAAATACACCCACACTTCGTTGCTAGAAGAGAAATCCATTTGATGAAAATATATAGTGAATCAAAGAATAGATGTAATTTGCAGCTGATGAAATCACGTTTGCTGTGTAATCCATAAAAACTGGGAATCAAGCATTACTGTATGCATTCTAGACATTTTTGTTAATTTCCTGATATTAGAAAGTGGGATAGTGTCAGGTTTCCCTATGGGTTATTTTTTGCTAACTTACCACTGGATTGGAAATGTGATGCGATTCAAATAAGGTTCTTCATTCCAAATCCTGTCCATATTTTTTTTGTTGCTGTTGTTGTAATTTCAGGAGAGTACAGTGAAATCCAAGCATGTCCAGTTCATCAGTGGCGTTCGCATCTCCAACTTCTGGTTCTCCACGTTTGTCTGGGATCTCATCAACTACTTGGTGCCATGCATCATCTGCGTCCTCATCTTCGTCATCTTCAGCATCGAGGCTTACGCTGGTATCAACAGTCTCTCTGTCCTCCTTATCCTTTTTCTCCACGGCTGGGCCATCATACCCCTCATGTACCTCCTTTCCTTCCTCTTCTCGACCCCTTCTACCGGTTTTGTCGCCCTCACCATGTTCAACATCATCTTCGGATCGACGACCTACATCGCTGTGGAGATCTTGTCGGTGCCTGAGCTGGGGCTGGTGTACATCGCCAATATTCTGAGTTGGACGTTCATGTTCTGTCCATCGTTTTGTCTTGGCTCGGCCTTGTCTGATTACTATAACAACTATCAAATCCTCAAGATCTGCACAGAGAATGCCGTTGCTAGAGAGCTCTGTGATTCTCAGCCAGGTAATTACATGGACTATATCCAGGAGGAAGGCCCTTCCTTTTGATAAACTTTGGCTTCAAAATTCAATTTTTAATTTTCATGTTTCATTTATTGATTTATTTATATCAATATCGTTTAGATTGTGACATTATGGTAATATAATTCACTATACTTCTAAAGTTATCTATGATATTTATCAGAGAAAAAAGATCTTTACAATAATTCTAGAAAGTGCAAACAATAAGACCTATGCAAATTACAAATCAACGATATGTCAAACACCAGTGATAAATCTTGTAAGTAAAATATTGAAATGACAAGACCTGAACAAAAAGGACTCTATTCAACTACAAGGTTGAGCATACCCGCACTGACATGACAATTTTTTTTTCCACTCTGTTCTATTCTCCCTTGATCTTTGGGAGTTCCTATGGACACTAAAGTCTAGACAAAGGTTCTTTCTGTTTTATTGCTCTTCAGGATTGTAGTTTCCTTCAGTTTGGAATAGAGCAGTGGCTGCAATAAGGACAAATGTTTTTTTTTTTTAAATCATAATTATCACTTAGAACTCCGAAGAAAACTTGATAAAATTTTTTTTTTTTTGCGTGTGTGTGTTTTCTGACTTATATATACATATTTATTTCATTTCCCATTGGCTGATCTTTCTTTCCCATTGGCTGATCTTTCTTTAACCAGATGTCAAATACCAGGAGAATATGTACGCTTGGGATGATCCAGGTATTGGGAAGTTTGTGATCTTCATGGCGATAGAGGGGGTCCTTTACTTTGCTCTGGTCTTCGTATATGAGTTAGGATGGTTCAGGAATCTCAGGTACATGCTGCAGAAGAAGAAGGTCATCAATGTGGTGGAAGATACACCATCGGCTAACACTGTGAGTACCAAAGACAACATTGATGATGATGATGATGATGATGATGATGATGATGATGATGATGAAAATGGTGGTGGTGATGGTGATGTTAGTGGTGATGATGGTGGCGACGATGCTGATTTGTTGACTCTGATTGTAATGATGATGATGATGGTAATGATGATGATAATGATTGATGATGATGAATGATAATGATGAGCAATTCACTTTATTGTACTTTGTGTCATTTGCATTAGGTAAAACATGCACTTAAAAAACCTTTAGTATGTTTGGAGATGATTCATATCCATATATATTTCCAATTTCATACCTACATTTTTTCATGAAGGAGGATGAGGATGTTGCCGCAGAGAGGAAGCGCATCCAGACCACACCCAAAGAAGAACTGTTCAGGACCAACGTCCTGGTGATGGAGGACCTGCGGAAGGTCTACCCTGGCACCCGGAGGAAGGCTCCTCTGCTAGCTGTCCAGGGGTCCTCCCTAGGGGTGCCTCCCAGGGAATGCTTTGGGTTGCTAGGGGTCAATGGAGCAGGGAAGACTACTACCTTCAAGATGCTTACTGGGGATGAGGATGTGACAGGAGGGGAAGCCTATGTGGAAGGCTTCAGCATCAAGAATGACCTGCAGATGGTAGGTGCTTCTACTTTGAAATCTGTCAAATAGGCTCAGATATTAGCCTTGCACATGGCTTTATACACAAAAATGCTCATACCTAACTGGACCACAAATAAGGGTCCCAATTTGTGACATTCTAGGTGTCCCACTTACATAAGGAACACACTGGTTTTTTTTGTGGCTCCGGGTAGAGACAAATGGTGGAATAAGAATCACTTTGCAGTCTTACTCCACGATTGGTATCTTACACTCAGAGCCACAAAAACCTGTGTGTTCCTTATGTAAGCGGGACACCAAGAATGTCACAAATTTGTGGAAATACCCAATTATCAAAATACATTTAATATTTAGCGGCGATTTGCGAAAGTTTACATAGAAGCATGAAAAAATAATTCAACGTTTTAATTTTTTTTTGTGCCTCTCTTTGCAATAAGTATGATCTCATATTTATAGAAATTCATCATCTTATTGCACACTTAAGGTACAAGTATATGTACATGTAGCTGAAACTTGCTAGGTAAATTCTGGAGAGAACTAATATGCAATTAACAGTACTGGAGCCGTGAGCACATGACCTTCTTTCTTTCTTTTTTTCACTAAAAGGCATTTCAGTGAAATACATGCAGGTATTCAAAGGAGATTTCAGCTGACTCATTTGCAGATATTTAGTGGAAATATTATTGCTATGATTATGACATCTCCCATGTGCGTTTGTAGGTTCAACAACGTGTTGGATATTGCCCTCAGTCGGACGCCCTTATTGATCAGATGACATGCAGGGAGACACTGTTCATGTACGGCAGACTTAGAGGCATGCCTGAGGTTAGGATACCACCTCAGGTTCATAAACTGCTTCATATCTTCAACCTTCAACCCCATGCGGACAAACAAGCCAAGGCACTCAGGTAAGATCACGGCCCTGTTTCATAAAACTTGTCATCAATGACAAGTTGCAATAACTGTTATAAGCTACTGAAATCCTTGCATCTGATTGGCTGAGAGCAAATATGTTGGTAAAAATCACTGACAAGACACTTGATGAAATGCCCCCATATCTCCAAAGTCCTGTTTCTGGGGATCCAAAGTAAAGATTTTGGGGGTCCAAAGTAAAGATTTTGGGGTCGATCTGTGTGCATTGGACCCATGTAAACATTCAGGAATTTTAAGGGTCTCCATGTTTGCAGGACCCCTGTAGGTTTGCTTTTGAAGTTTACCTATACTACTATAGATAATTACCATTTTGAGTTAAATTTGTGACCACCAGAATCTATTATCCTTTTTTTCTCCCCCCTTCCTTGCACAGTGGAGGTAACAAGCGGAAGCTGAGTACAGCCATAGCCCTGATAGGTGACCCACCCATCGTGTTCTTAGATGAACCATCTACCGGTATGGATCCAGTTACTAGGCGGCTGCTATGGGATGCACTCTGTAAGGTGCGGGATGAAGGAAGGTGCATCATCTTAACGTCACATAGGTGAGAGCAACTATCAGTTATTCCTCCAAATCCTTTTTCCCATTTTTACTAAATTATTAGTCATTTTTTATTGTAATAAGAATTAAAGGAAGGATTGCCTTTACACAAAGCCTTCATTTTACTTTTAATGTGTATGACCATTTTTTGTGAGTTTAATTCAGTATCAAGTGTGTTATTTCTTTGATACCTGAACACGATTCATTGAACTTGATATTGTACCTTTATTTCATGTCCTTATCAAATTTCCTTTTTTAAAACTTATAGCTTGTTCAATTCAATAATTGGAATTGCAATTTTGTATAATGAGAAGTAACATTAATTAGTCATTTTGTTTATCTTTGTTTTTCTTCAGCATTAATGTAACATACCCATATTTTCATCTTCTATCTTGTTCTACAGCCACTAATGCAATTGCCTGCGTTGACATTTGCCTATGGAATCTTAGCTTTCATAAATATTGCACCTCCATACTAGTTTATCCAACTTGGTAGTTCCTAGTTCACTTGTACTGTCAGGGCACTCTGCTTCACTTTATTGTAGTTCCTAGTTCTCTAGCACTGTCGAGGCACTCTACTTCACTTTTTTTGTTGTCTTTTCCAAATAGATAGTACATGTAATAGAAATAATAATGACTCATGCATTCCTGGTGTCCTTTTGCAGCATGGAAGAGTGTGAAGCCCTGTGTACCAGACTTGCCATCATGGTGAATGGAGGCATCAAGTGTCTAGGATCAACACAGCATCTCAAGAGTCGCTTCGGACACGGCTACACCCTCCTAGCCAAGGTAGCCATCACAATAGAGGGCGGTATTCCAGATTTAAAACCTCTCAAGAACTTCATCATGGCAGAGTTTCCAGGTGAGAATGTGATTTTGATTTGATTTGAATGAATATTTTGACTCTTGTTTTTTTATCAAGTCTTTTTAATAGAGATCTGATAAACATATTGTGTATCTGTACGTGATAAAGAACATTATGATTTTTCAAAAATTCAACTATACTTGCCTTGTAAGTCATACACATCAGTTTGATTAATACAGGAGAATTGTCAAAATAGTCAAGAGCTTGACAGTATGACTACCCTCAATATATGAATAAAGGAAAATGGTGTTGGGGAATGTGTATTCACTTGTCAATTGTGAATTTGAGAATAAGTTTTTTTAAAGCCATGAAATGTACAGTATATGAGAAAGAAATTGTCTTGTAAAGTTTGAATTCATGTTCTTATTGGTACCTTGATAGAGCTGAATCTTTTATATTGGTCTTTTATAGAAAATAATTTTTATGACTGAGCAAATAGAGTACCGAATTTAAATATTCGCTTGTCGTCCCGGTTACTGGTTCCAAACAACTAGGCCCGCGTATTGGGTTCACTGCGAAATCATTCAAGCAACGGGCTTGAGCAGGCCAAATTCAGTGTTTGGCTCTGGTGTGATCCACACACCATTGTCCAGCACAAAATTAGTTGGAACCAGCAACCTTGACAGCTTGGCTGGTATGATGTCACACTTCGGTACTCTATATGAGATCAATCTCTTTGACCTGCATGTATCATAATAGTATTTAGAAAAGGAAATAATATTAATCTTGTTCTATTTTCTACCATCAGGGAGCACTTTGAAAGATGAACATCAAGGAATGGTCCACTACCACATCACAGACCCATCACTAACATGGGCTAAAGTATTTGGGACTATGGAGAGGGCCAAAGCCACCTATAATGTAGAGGACTACTCAGTCAGCCAAACCACATTGGAACAAGTCTTTGTCAACTTTGCCAGGATGCAGAGAGAGGACCAGAATCTGTAGAGGCTATGTTGATATACATATATATTATATTATTTTTGTTTATGATGATGATGTGACACAAAAGAGATTATTTAAGAAATAATGATGAGGGTCTTTTTCATGAAATTAGTCACTTAAAATGACTTAATTACCAAAATGCAGAGGGAAGATTAAAATCTTACATGATTATCTTGATGCACCATTATGATAAATACTTTTAAGACACTATGATGACAATTGATGAGATGATTTATATGGTGTCAGGAATGATAATAGAGATTGTGATGACAATAATAATAATGATAATAATATGTCTTGTTTACCCAGGTGAGCCTCATCACTATCAATACAGCTTTCCCTGAGGACACTAGAGTCATATTGTTACCCCTGCCTTAGCCAAGCTACTATAATAGGGGTGCAAGTATTCAAGGAATTTCTTCCTACAGGGTACCCATTTACCTCACCTGGGTGGAGAGTGACAAATGTAGATTAAGGCCTTGCCAAAGGGCGTTAGTGCTGTGGCAGGGATTCGAACCTCATACCTAGTGATCCACAGTCCAGTGACTTATCCACTAGACCACTATATTAATGAATATATAAATAAAGAAAACTTATGAACAGGTGTAATTTACCTTTTTAAAAAGCAGGTGTTAAGGGAGAATTGAAATACATTTATGTAGAGTATAGCTTGATTGGTGCTCACATTAAAGTAGTTGTAAGATTTTATGATGATGATGATGATGATGATGAAGATGATGATGAAGATGATGACTGTGATGATGAGGAGGATAAAGAGACTATTTTTAGGATATTAATGATTATTTTTATGATATTGATGATGATGTTCTTGATTGCAATACTTTTAATATAATTAATATGGAGTTGTAGTGATGGTGTTAACGATGTTACCAAAAGATTCCTGAAATGAAATGATATGACGTTATATGAAGGTCAACATTATTAACAATTAAAACTATCTCATTGACTTTGCTAATACTTCATTTTTGTTGTTGAAACATTTCACATGCAAATTTGTATTTAATTCCTGCATTATGTGGAACGAAATTCGGTATATTACTATCAGAAAAGGGTCAGCAATCAATCTTCAAAAAGTTAGCATACTCTTGTCCTCTATGTGCAAAATGTTGATTGTACATATTTTATCATTTTTATATAATAAAAAAACAGTTTATCTGATATTTCTTGTGTATAGATGCCACAGACTTCATTAAGATATTTCTAGACTGCAGCTTTAGATTTATATGCATTATTATTTTATTATATTATATATTAAAATAATATATTCATTCTTATAGTTTATATACATGTATATAAAGTATGTTTAGAATATATAGTCTCCTGAGAGCCAGGATGGTGTTAACTCGATAATCATATGAAAGTACCCGAGTTGACACCTTTCGGATTTTCAGTAGATACATGTAATATAATCCTATGTCTCAGTATTTTTTTTTCCTCATAATTGTTCATAGATTTAGACTTAACTTATTTAAAGAGTACCAATCACCTAAAAAATAATAATTTGTATACAGCTAAAATGTGTAAAAATCACCCTCAAATACTTTATTTGACATTCCTTGAGTTAACAGTTAAGGAGTATGAAGGAAATCAAAGGATAACAGAAAAATGCTTGCTCGGAACCCACTTTGGACTTTTGTTCCGTGAGGGCCCTATTCTTTGCACGTGTGTAGGGTGCGTCAACTAGTCTACTCACACGCCTTTACATGTATGTTTACTGAGAGCAGGGTGGTCCACAAGGGGTTTTAACATGTAACAGCGACAGGTTTGAATTTTGAAACTACAGGTTTGAAAATCAGTGACAGGTTAAGATTTCTTAAATAATCATTTTCAAACCAAATTATTTATGAAATATTTGTCATAAATTTGTTTCAAAATGCTTCAAAATATGCCCCAGAAAGCCTCAGAGAACCACAGAACTTCAAGGACCCCCAAGCTGGCTCTGGACTCCGGCCGCAAGGGACTTTGCTCTTTGCATACATCAGTTTATACTTCTTCCCAGTTGCGATTTTACATGTTTGAATTTTTGTTTGTGGACCACCCTACTGAGAGTGTATATACATGTATACTTGCATTATCTTTTTATACATTGTATTTGAAGCCCATATTTTGAATGTAGTACATGTATGGTGACATGGAACCCCTTCTAACATAATGAGCAAAATATTCCTTGATGATTGGTACCCATTTAGTCTTAAACATTTAGTCTTAAATTATGCAAAAATATTTGAAAGAAACTGTTTTGATTATTCCTTGATTGGTGCAGCTGAAATTATCTAGATATAGTTGCATGAAATGAAATAGCGATAATTACTCAGTATTTATTAGCACATATGAATTAGACAAAATATAGAGCTTGTATGCAATAACTTGACATTCCAAACACACCAGTACAGTACAGGTCCAATTATGCACTTGCAGGTGATATTCATAGGACTATCAAAGTGAAAATTGACGTAGACTAAAGCTTTTTCTATTTTTCATCACCAAAGCTGTAATGTATAGCTCAGAAGAAACTTTTTTTTTTAAATAGCATTCTTATTTCTGCTTATTTTTACAGTTTTTTGCGACACCATTTTAACATTATATTTATACCCAAAGCAATACATTCAAATCTCTTCTGTATGTTTTTGTTTATTTCTCTGGTAGATCTGCGTAATTATTGCAGAGACATGTTCATACATTGTAAGGTTTCCTCAACAAAAAAAAAACAAAAAAAAAAATGTAAATGATTGGTAACAGTGTTATAGCTAGGAACTTTTTAGTGGTGGTTCAAATTTCCAAATTTCCAAAGAGATCGATGGTATGGCGACAGTACAGCTGTCAGAACAGCAGCTTCTGGTATACATGTACGCTACGTAAAACATGATATCTGTATGTACGTGCAAATTACGGACCGTAGTACAGTATAGTGCGTAACAAAAGACAATAAAACTCGGCAAATCTTTAGTAAATAATCATTTATTGTCAAATTGAAAGCATGATTCTCGTAAAATTGCAAATAAAACACGATTAAAGATGGAAATATGAATGTAAGTACCACGTTTCTTCACAAACAGTTACGTTTAATGCAGTTTCTTATGTGAAATTAGTGCCGGTCGGAAGCAGTGTTTTTCACCCGGAGTGGTGGACGGAAATCCCCCGTGCTGGACGGGCCCGTCCACCGCCGACCACCGTAGCTATAACACTGATTGGTAATACAAAGGTGAAATGAAGATCCCTACACAGACTCACTGATCTGATCTGTGTGTTATAATAAATACATCTTTTTTTCTTTTCTCTTTTGAACAGGGTTTGATCTGAACCCTTTTTGGACAGGAATTATTTGAGGGCTAAAATAATATTTTGTTCTTCAAATTGGCAAACAATATTATTTTTCTTTTAGTGCTACATGTTTCTAATAAGGTGTAATGTCTTTGAAAACAATATACATGGTTAGGAACTTTGTTGAAAAGTTGAAAAATGGCACATTTTGATCCTCTCAATGTGTTGCCAATTGAAGGATTTTGAAGCTTATTCTCCTTTTTAAAATTCCTGGCATCCAACGCAATATGATAATGCAGCAAAAGTGGACACTGTGTGCAGAAATTTTTGCTTTTTCTACTCATGCATCTGGTATATTTTCTAGAGCTCTGAATCAAAAGTCATTGAGCCAAACCACAAAATGTGGTCACTTGCCGTGAAAGGGTTACTAACTGTTGTCAAATAAGTTCTTTTGGATACTAATTGAAATTTCTCTTCTAATCCTTGCTTAATACCTCGTCAAAAAAAAACCTTGAGTATGTCAGTTTTCATTGTGGTTCATCTCCTGATTTTAGCAACTCCCAAACATTTTTTGTTCCCAGTATGCCTGTCATACTACAGTGAAACCTGTCTATAAAGACCACTCAAGGGAGATGAGAAAAGCAGTCTTTATGAGCAGCTGGTCTTTATGGACAGGTTCCTTTAATACATGTATCAATGGGAAACACTCTTCAAGGGAAACAAAAATTGTGGTCTTTACAGACAGGTGGTCTTTCTATGCAGGTGGTAGCTAAAGCAGGTTTGACTGTACCATTTTTTTTTGCAGTGAATATCAGTAATACTACATGTAAATGTAAGTGATATAGTAGATTCTGCATTTCAACATGCTTTTAATGTGCCTTTTATTTACAGTGGCTTAGTAATAAAGATCAATTTCCTTTTGACATTTTGTATCATCCAAATTAGCTTGCAATGTTATGTATATATTTGAAGAATTATGGAGGAAATGCACCTGTAATGAAATTACGGATATTATTGTTTATATAGTTATGAATATTATTACAGTAATGTATTTTATATAGCTGTGCACATGTGCGTGGTAGTTTGTTATATGTGGAACACATGGGTACATTGAAATTGCAAATGTAGTAATGAAAATGTATTTTCGCTGGTGCAAGTGTTGGCTTTATGAGCTTGCTGCTCTATATGGAAGACCTGGGCCCCGTTGCATAAAACTTACTACATGTATTAATGGTAACTCTGCTATCAATGGTAACTACCATGGTAACATTACTCTACATCCAATCAAAATCAAGGTTTCCATGGGAATTACATGTACCATTGATGGCACAGTTAATGGTAAGTTTTATGCAACGGGGCCCAGGATATATTAGAAGAAAAATATCAAAGGTAATTGTTCATCATTGATAGAGATTTATGATTTGCTTTTTCATCATGCATTTCCTTTATTTTTGTTATTTGTCATTTTAATACTGAATCAACCAAACTTGACCAGATAAGGTGTATTCCCCAGTCCAAATTACAGAGGTCAGTATGATTTTTATTTTATTTGTTGTCATTAATGGAAATTTTGTTTTTATTATGATATAGCAATGAATAATGCATTTGTGTTCACTTTATGCAGTATTTGATACTTTCATGGGATATATTGCATGAATATACATGTAGAATATACTGGGACAGTATACATGTCGGTATAGGTACATGTATTTGTAGATATACCCAATTTAATGGCATAACAGGTTCTGTGATATAAATCAGTCCACTTTTGAAATACTTGAAATTATTAATTCTCAATCCCATGTAAAATGTATTTCTGGAATAATGTAGTTACAAAAGATTACTAGGTATACTCAGTGTCCTTATTTCATTTTATAGTCTAAAACAGGGATGAAAAATGAGGCACGATACATGAAGGATATTTTTATATTGATTTCTTTTTGATGGAACTTTTGCCAAGTTTTTAAGATGTGAAATAGTATATTGGTTATTAAAATCTCTATGTTTAAGAGGAAGTATTCCTTGTTTCATTTTTGCCAGTGTTGTACTGCGGTTCAGTTGCTTACATAATGGGCATGTTACCTCCTTGAATCTGTGCATTGCTACATCAGTGATATACTATCAACATCATTATCACCACCATCAGCACATCAAAATCACCAGTCCTACTACCCGCACCACAATTGGCAAAACCATCCTCATCATCCGAGGCACACCCCCTCCCCCCCCCCCCCCCCCCCCCCAATCGAATTATCAACAATAGCACTAGCACTACCATCTACAACACCATTATTCAACACATCTATTAATTGTACAACGCTGCGGCATCACCACCTACAGTCAATATCTAACATGAAACCAAATTCCTGGACCCAACACTATAACCCTATTTGTTCATTTTACAACACAATCGTACTCTTTTAAAGAATAAAGCTGGAGCAAATGTCGAACCGACCATCTATCATTCTTTTTTTGTAGGGAGATGAACATAAATTACAGTCGAGTCTGGTTAATCTTTTTGCAGTACATGTATTTATAACATTTCCGTCTACGAGTCAATGATATGGATAAAAGAATTGTACATTGATAAAATCTCATGATTTCTCTTCCAACATTCACAAAACAATGATACATATCATACATTGTAGCTGTCAATGACCACAACAAAAACTGTGAAGTACATGTATATTACATATACGTGTACCATGTATGTGTAGTAAGCATCATAAACATTTTTGTTTAACAACAGATAGGAGAAACAGGTCACCTGACATGTCTGACTTGTACTTCAAGTTGCATTACTTAAAAAATGCATCCATAAAAGAAATGTCATTTGGAAACAGAACCTTGTGGACAAAAAAATTCCCTTCAGTATTTGATGATTTGTTTTCTAGATGTTCACAAATTTGTAATTTTACAGCATGTTTCCAAATATTTGTAAACTAGAATGCAGAATTCAATCACTTCCACTTCATTCTACTTAAGGTGTTAAACAGCATATTAACTCAAAACAAGGAAAAGTTAAAGAGAACCTATATAAAGCGTTGAAAGATGTATATCTATTATTCATAAATTGGCTTGTAAAAATGAAATTCTGCATGTCCATACATATACGCACATGAGGTGAATTGGTAACAATACCTACATGTATATTTGTCACTGGAAGATACACCTATTCGTACTAATACTAGAATTTCTTTTATCTAAAAAAGACCTTTGCTATAAGTCCCTAACCCCCTCCCCTCCCTGAAAGAAGAAAAAAAAATCAAGAAATTTTTTCAAAAATGCTGGTAACACTAATATTGAAGGAAACCCCCCAAAAAAGTGATTGGTCAAGGTCATTGATTTTGGAAAATGTAATTTGTCATTCATACTGTCAACAACCACAGCCATAATTTGTTTTTGTTTTTTTTTATATGTAGACTTTTGTACACCTGTTGATGATTTTCCAACCTCGGAGGTGCATGCGCATGTATATCTAAATATTAACATAAAAAATGGCAATTTATATTTCACCTTTGTAGCATGTTTACCAAAACTGCGTCCTAACCACAAGAGGAAATCATGCAAATGAAACTGGAAGCCCTTTCAGCATCGAGTCTAAGGAATGCTATCGTTTCCTTCCGTCCATTTTCTTTCCAAACTTGCGCTTCTTTCCACCTTTAGGGACAGAGTTGAACCTTTCCTGTAGCTCCAGATATTTTCTCTTGTTATACCTGTTGGAATAAGGAGACACGGGTTAGTTACATGCAATTATATTCTACACCATGACTATTGTGTGAAAAAAATACAGTTTTACATGCATACTTGAGAACGAACAGGTGTAAATAGGTAGAAAACTTCATGCAAGATTTTTATTTAAGAAATTAAGAAATGCACCTGGTCAATCATCCAATATTTTTTCTCCGACCTGGGATCTAAATAGCCAAAGCTGGCATACACCAGAAAAACAGAGAAGTTCATCTGAGGTATGTGCATTCCTGTCTTGAATATGGAAAAAAAAGAATTACTTTACCTGTCTTGAATAAGGAAAAAAGAAATTACTTTTCATTGGCCAGATGTATTCATTTGATTAAAATGCAACATGATAGATATACTACATTTTTACTTGACACGGCACACCTTCCAACCAGACTACAACTATATTTTTGAAGAAAATTGCAATAACAAGATGTCAAAAAAAATTGAATATTTAGAGCTTCCTAACTGAGGTTCTTTAATGCTCATGTAAAAAGAAAAATTGACATTGTAGTGCATTAGAGGCCATTTGTTGGAGAAAGGGCTAATCCTTCTACATACAGACACACTGGAGTCTTAAATATAAGCACTCGTTCTTTTTCCAAATGGAAATGTTCTGATTAACTGACCTCCTCGTCTCTGAATCAGCTAACAATTCATCCACCAGGGTTTGCTTGCGTTGTTTCTTTGGAACACGAGAATGGTAGAAGTCGACAGGGTTGTCCACAACTGTACCAATCTGGTAAGAATAAGAGAACGGTAGATTATGCACCGATACATGTACATGTACACGGTACTATTCAGACAACATATTGGGGAAATATGCTAAAGATGAATACCAGCATGAGATATCATTGTGAAAGAAACTGCTTGGAAACTACAGTGTATTGGGAAAGGTTGGGCATTTCAGGAGCAATCATTTTCATGAGACCTTGCAACTATAAGAAATAAGAAAACTCACAAATTATATTTCACCTTTACGGTAACTTCACCTTAAAGGGAAGGATGAGTTCTGGGAAAGGTAAAAAATAATTTGTGAGCTTTCTCATTCTTATTATGTTAGTTTGGAAGATTATCATAGTAGATACATGTATGTCCCCTGAAAAGGATTGCTCTTCAAATGCCCTCACATTCAAAATATGACAAAAAACAGCTGAAATGTTCAGGCCGAACATTTGTGTTTAGTCCCATATAGACAATTTTCTGTGCAGTGCACGGACTCTCAGCAGGATAGAGTCAATTTCTTATCATTTTGGTGATTCCAAAACCATACAGCATACACCAATTCATATTTGCTATATAATCAACCATTCCCAATTGCTTTGAAAAAGTTTCTTTCAAACTCAGTCTAATGACCAGAACTCAACTTTATCTTTAACTTTACGGCATGAGCTATCTATAGATCAAACAGCATCAATAATGATAGTACGCCTCCAAGCCCTCAAGCAGGTTTGTGAAATGTACTCACAAAAATGACAAAACAAGGAAATAAAAGAGACAAAGCCCGGGGAAAGGGAGGGTATGTCTCATTGAGGCCTGTACAGAATCCACGTCCATGAAAGCGAGTAAAAAGGGTTAAGAGACAGGTAACCCAGGTATCTCGTCTAGGGTATCAAAAACAGGAAAATTCTGAAAAAAGGGTATCAAATTCACGAGTGATGAGAAAAGATCCTCGAAAAGGGTAGGAAATTTAAATTTGACAGTATTTGGAAGCCGGCCAGGAGCCCAACACAGTATATACGGTACGGTACGGTACATGATGAACAACTGCATGCTGTCTTGGGAATCTTCATTACTAGTAGTCTGTTTGGTCTATTTTCTGCAGAATTGGGCTGTTTTTCACTCGAATTCCATGAAATAGTTTTGAGCAAAGCAAAGGGAATCCGCATCCGCTAGTTTTTACATGGGTTATGGCCCTGGTTTCAGCGAGATTTTCATGGTTTGGGGGTTTTGTGCTATGGTTTTGTGAACGAATGAGCACGCGCAGCAACGAGGAAGAGCAACAACATCATCTCTGCTATGGATTCTATGAAAAGACTGTAACCTTATCATGGAAAACTCATATGACATTTCCTTTTTGTGCAGTCAGGAACCAGCTTTAGATCCAACAACAGATAACCCAGCTTGGGGAGTTGAACCTCAAAAAACAATAGCAGGGGTCCGTTGAACGCAACTATATTTTCAGCCAATCAGAAGTATGCATTCAGGACTTGCGTTTGATTTTAAGAGTTGCATTTAAACGCAACTCTTTGCGCAACGGGCCCCAGAGCATGTTACAGGGAGCTATTTAGTCGGTACTATCCGAAGTAGCCTTTGCACTGGAGCTACTCATGTGGACGACTATATGTGTTATCAGTGTCGGCAGATTCCACAAGTACCAAGTATACATAGGCGCAGCTTGAGAAAAACTGCAGCTTCCACTCCAACAGCAACAAGTCAAATGAGTCACACAAACAATCGCTATTGAAGCGAATCAGAGAAAGAAGACAAACTAAAATCATAACGCCAGAAATCAAAAAAGCATGAACATCAAGCACTGAATTTAAGCAAACATTTTGCCAGGGCCAAAAATGCAAAAATGAAATTAACTAACAAAATAGAAGAAGATTCGTTGGAGGAATATAAAACAAATATATCATGCACTGTTTCGAGCCACTAGTGAAATTATGGATTCCTCGGCACAGAAACAGCACTATTGTTTGTGTGCACATGGTTTTTCCAAATATCCAGTTCTGCAAGTGTTTACATGAATATCCTCATGGCCCATGTTTATCATTGAATTTGAATGAGAGTGTGTTGTTTTTGTACCCCCTCCCTATCTTTTCATTTATTCCTGTTGTGACAGGTCCAACTGCTAGCTTTATAGACTAGCAAAATAAGCGGTATCTGAAATCTTCCCGTGGATATTTTTTTCATGAATCCAAAAAGGTTCTTTTCTATTCTTTCAATGAAAACATTATTCTGTAATGTGTTCCAAAGTAAATATTTGCCTTTAACTCTTCCTTTTTGGCCAAATATGAGCCAAGAAGAACCAATCCTCGAATAGGGTGTACAATACTTTGCAAAATCTAAAAAATCCCTGTTAAGGATCTAAAATTCTGAAAATTTTTGCGCGTTTCCCTGAATAGGGAGGGTATCAAATATCTTCGACTTAAATCCTCGTTTAGGGTGCTTTTCAGAAAGTCACAGACACGGATGCCATACCGGCCTCCATGAGACATACCCCCCAGGAGACAAAGTTCTCTTAAACCGTTGTATACTATGCCCAAGATAACTTGTGTTGTGTCTATAGAAAAGAAGTGTTACATCAAAATCAAATTGTACCCAACAGGTTAAAGAAAATCTTTTTGCTGGAAACTTTCAAATATGCTATATCAAGCAGTTTAAGAAAGATTTTACGGAGAAATTAACCCATTTTCTTTTGATAATAGGAAAGGACAGTGTGCAAAATCATCCTATTACACAAATACAAAATATCACAATGAAAATGTGGTACATACCTGAACAAATTTAGGGATAGCTGCCATATCATTGCCTTTATAGAATCTCTTAGGATCGAGAGTAGATCTCATACGGATAACCTTGATATCGTTCCGGAGCTCCTCGGTCATCTCAGGAGCCTGCATGTTGAACCAGCCATCTCCCTTTGTTGACTCTCGCTCCTTCTGTTTTGGGCAATGTCGGTATATATAAATTAACAGAATGATTGAGTATGTACAGTGTTGAGATGAAATTCAAAATGATATTTCTTACATAATTTTTCAAATGAGGACTAATTGAGATTTTTTTCTAAAAATTTAAATATACAGTCAAACCTGCTCTAGTGACCACTAACTGTACAGACATCTTCTCCAGTTCTATTTATTTATTTATTTTTTTTTTTTTTTGGGGGGGGGGGTCATTCTGTTGTCTTGTTTTGTTTTGTTTTCTTAAAGTTGGTGTTTTTTAATTTATTTTTTCCCCCTTTTCAAAGCTCCCATGTATTTTTTGCTGCCAAGTTTTCTGGTGAAACTGATACTCAAACAGATTACTACCACATGTAAAACTTACCAGTAATACAAAGAAACTACTGGTTAAAGACTCATAGTATAAGAAAATATTACATTAACATGTAAGAAAGATATGCAGTTGAATGTCATCAACAGCCAGAGGATTAGGATTTAAAAATGAAGTTCAGAATGTTTCAGCCAATGATGAAAAAGTACACTTTTCACTCACCAACACAAACGGCACATAGCATATAACAACACCACAATGGAGTATACCACAAGGAAAGAGAACTTGAGCAGTATTTTACATATCATTTTACCTTTCTCTGCTTCTTTAGTTGCCTGATTCCCACTTTGTATGGTGGTATACTGTGCTTCTTCTCAAAATCTGGAGTCAACACACTCTTCTTTATCAGCTGCAAAAAGAAAAGACAAGTGAGTTCAGAGACATCAACTGATAGTTTGATACCCATTCATCTTGATCTGTGCCTGATTCTATGTTACTGTTCATGATGCCACAAGAGAACTGGCACTTGTCACTGATTTCTTTTCATTTTGTCTCTGGTATCTAAAGATAAAGTTGGGCTCTAGTCATGCAATTACATTGTGAAAGAAACTCTCTCTCAAAGCAACTGGAAAAGGAAGATCATGTCTACATAAGAATTGGTGTATACTGGGAAGAGTTCTGAATCATCAAAATGATTAAGGGAGAAAACTCACAAACTATTTCTCACCTTTCCCAGAACTCAATCTTCTCTTTAAAAATCTAAGGCACTCATGCACAGTGTGCTTAACCTTAACTGTAAGCACATCTATGAATTTTAAGAATGAAGCAAACAGACGCGAGAGAATGCAAAGAATAAATATGAAACTAGGGAATTTTCAGGGAAACTGACTCACTTGTATACACCCCCCCCCCCCCCCCAATCTATAACTCATCCTTTTCTTTTTTAAATTGGTTGAAAACAATCATCTCCTTTTTTGTTGAAAATATTGTTCATAGTTGAATCCTGCATTTACCTCATCTTGTTGGCTCTTCAAAAGAATACTTTCCACAGCTGTTTTGCTTGACATAGCATCCTCCCCATCAAGGTTGATGTAACAATCTCCTAGATCCAATCCTACATCAATCTCACAAGGAGCATCTAATGATGGAGGACTGGAAAGAAAAGAAAAGAAAAAAAAAAACAATCATTTTTTTTCTTTGATTCTGATTTTTTTTTTCCTAATAGATAAGGTAAAAAAAAAAATGATTCCTGTTTTCTCATATCCAAAATCCAGATTTTTAAAAAAATATGTTGCTATTTTCCTTGCACACACGTTTAAAGGGATATTTTGGTGAGCGTGAATGGGCGATTTCCGATGAGAGAGGAAAATATACTCAGAGCTTCGTGTCACTTTCGATACAAGGACTTCCATCACACGTGCTAAAACATGTGATTCATACTGGATCACCTCTGAGATAGGTCGGTGAAGACTGGCTTGTGTTTTAGATTTCGCGCTATGGGAAAGTAATCAAACATATGGAAAAATAATTACAGAGCCAGCTCTCTGGTAGAGCATGGGGAAGTTACGTAATCGTGGCGACAAAGCGTCACGGCAGGGCAGTGCAGAAGTGATGGCTAGACTAATCAACCAGAAGTAAACCATGTTTTGTATTTGGAAATATTTCAGCATTACACTAAACTTGTTGGGGTGAACGAGGTTACGACCAGTTACAAGACTAAGGGCCTGGGACTGGTTAAACCCAAAGTATTCGCCTAGCTCCAGTTCGGTCAACTTCGTGCCGTCCGATCATTTATGGCATTAGTCCGACGGCCTCGCACAACGGGCGTGCTGTGTGTACAAGTAAACGAGCCTTTTGCAAATTCCGCATGATTTCATTTCCCTGTGAGTTCTCAATAGACTGGCCCTTTATAAATATAGAGTTCATTTCAACACACAAATTAGAATTTGATTTGCCAGAGGGTCATAACAAGTTGAAATTTCACCAAACTTCTGATTTTTGTTACATTACAAAATGATTTCCACCTTGAACTGATTCAACAACTTCAAATTTAGACGGCAAAATCAATCTCATCTCGAGGGTTGTTCCACTGAAACTAGACTCACTGAAACTCCATCTAGACTCACTGAATGCCTTATTTATGGAGTAGTTTGACAAATGTCATGTTTGTTTTTAGTATTACTAAAGAATAATTTGAATAAACAACCCATCAGACAGTCATTTCAGTCTACTTTAAATTCTGCTCATCAATCATTTTTTTAAAGTTTAAACACACCTACCCTCAATCCTCATGACACCCTGATTCATGACACTCTAGACCGAAAAATTCTGTCTCTCATTCATTAGCCTCTTATTTGGGTAGGGTTGGCTCTACACTTAGAGACAGAAACATGCCTATCATTTTGCTGTGCAAACTTACTGATCGCCCACGAACAGTTGGCATGTAGTTGGAAAAATCTGTATATTTCAATTTTTTATATATTCTTATAAATTAAATAGATTAGGCGCAGTGGAAACAGTTTGAATACGGCTGCAAGATTTTCAAACGGAGAATAACTTGGACCCACTTATACAAGCTTATCTGAAGATAACCTTGTACTCAGACTAGCTCTTTTATGGGTGAATAGGCTTCAATAGCTATTGTGTGTATCAGCAGGCCCTTTTTCAGGCTAGATCATTCATACAGGAGAGAAAAATAATTATTTAAAATTTCACTTTCAATTCTGAATCCCCTAATTTGTGGCACATTAAGAGTGGAAGAGTCCATGAATCATGTAATCTAGCAAATTTAAGAAAATTAAATCTTGCTTAGAGCAATTTTGTTGTCTGTTTTTGACTGCTGCAACAGTGAATGTTGGACACAGTCCCACATAGGCAAGGGCCCATGAGTGCCTTGGACCCTGAATTACCTGAAATAGGAGCATTAAACAGAATAAAACAGTCAAATTGGTAAGTTGAACAGATTAGTTAAGGTATAGATCCTAGGCCTAATCTATTTAATTTATAAAAATATATGAAAATATAAAAATATACAGATTTTTCAACTATATCATATGCTAACCATTCGTCGGTGATCAGTAAGTTTGCACAGCAGAGTGACAGGCCCATTTCTGTCTCTAAGTGAAGAGCCGACCCTACCAAAATAAGAGGCTAACGAACGAGCGACAGAATTTTCGGTCTAATGACACTCCAGAAAGTCCAGTCTTTATTATACAAGAAGACTACAACTAAGTAAGGTTTACCTTTTCTTCTCTAGAGACTCTTTTTGTTTGACATGTTGTTTTCCACTTTTTTTCTTTGATAAATATGAATTTTCACTATGTTCAACATTCTCAGACTCTGTCACATTTGTTTCAAATTCAATTTGTTCATGATTAAATCTTGATGAGGTGCCAACTTTATCTATCACAAAGTTCATGCCATGAGGTGGAATTTCAATATCTGAGTCCTCCTCCTCATCTCCAGAGTCATCATTATCCACGTTGAATCTAAAATCTGGCTTTGAGTCAATGACAAACTGCGGGAAAGAGTCAGGCGAGGCATCCGAATCTTCGTCCTGTTCCCCTGTCCTCGTATCCCCTCGCTCAACATCCTGCTCCCCCGAAGTTTCGGCTGCTTTCGCAGCCATCGATCCCTTGCGAACCGCGGGCGTTCTGGGAGATTTTTGAACAAATACTTCTGTATCCTCTCCAGTTTCTAATCCTTTTTCACTATTTTTATCCTTCTCGTTTGATGATCTGGAAACATCCTGCTGAACTTTCGATAAACTATCTCTGCCTTTTCGCGTTGATTTTCCTTCTGTCTTTTTCAGACTTCGTCCACGTTTTGATCTTGTAAGAGCCATGATTTCAACTTTATGGTATCTGTCAATATCGAATTAGAGATGATTTTTTTTTTTCGCCCACCTTGATGGCTCAATCATCTGGGATACCTTTCCCTGGACAGGCTGGACAGTTGATAGCAACTTGTTTATAGAATGTATTATAATTTAAATGTACCTTTTCCTTGATATAATTTCTGCCAGCTGATATAACACGAATTCTTTGCCTACAGACATAGTTACGGCATCAAAAGTAAAGTTAGGTCTGCATCGCATTGCGTTTGCATGCATGCAAGAGGAACATCCCCACTTGGCACAGCACAGACACAAATATTAAGCCTATCTACTATGTTAAGTCTTGATCATGCAATCCATAATCAGTATGCAGTGATTGCCAATACATCTAAAGGTTTATCAGAAGGCAAAGATTTAACATGTTAAAAGTTCTAACCTATGGATGGGAATGGGATCTTCTTCCCAGTTCCTCCACCCATCCCGTTATGGTGCCAAAGAGATCCTCATTATCACATAGGATCAATCTTGGGCAATATATATTTTTGAGGGAACTAGGCTGATATGATTATGTGTTCAAAAGTATTTTTTTGTTTTGTTTTGTTTTGTTTTGTTTTGTTTGTTTGTTTGTTTGTTGTTGTTGTTTTTTTTTTTTGGGGGGGGGGATCTACTACGATCCCTGGCAAAATAAGAATTAAGGAATTATATCCGAAGGCATTTCAAATCGTGATTATAAGGTAGGCTATGCCTAAAAGTACTATATAATACGAAAATTTAATATCGGTTGGTGATATGTACAACTTAAATAAAGAGAGAAATATTCTTGGTTGTACCACTCTCTCGCATGATAACTGTGGAAGCTCTATTTACTGCGATGCTTTTCTTATGCTTGATCTTAACCCATTACCTATATTAAGTCTGTGGGAATTATAGAGAATTCATTACTCAACCGGTTAATGTAGGGCATAATTTCGGAGCCTTTGCTTGTGTCTAAATGTGCTCTTTAATGCAAAAATAATGTAAGTGTTTTTCGCTCTGTCCCTCGCCCCCTCTCTCCCACACCCGTTCCTCTCCATCTCTTTCTCTCTATATCTTCTTTTCTCCCCTTTCTTGATACTCTATTTTCTTTTCTCCTCTTTTTTTTTTCTTTTCTCCTTCCTTCCTTCCGAGTCTCTTGCCTTCTTCCCCCTACTATTTTTTTTTGTCAAAGGGGCTCGGATGTTTAATCCCCCCCCCCCCTCCCCCCATCACATCATGCTCCACGATCAATTTTTTTATTCGTAACCCAATTCTGATCCATATTACATTTCTCAAAGGAAAATGTACATCTCGTTCTCGGTGTATGACCTGTTTGGTGTAACTGCTTATTTCTGAAATAGCGCCACCTTTAGTTATACAATGAGCGAAATAACTTTAGTCAAGGCAAGGATTTGACCAACAGGAAACGACATAAAGTACTCCGGCGACAATGGCTCCACGATAATTTCGTACACTTACCTAATTCTAAACTTCAACCCTGGACCAAATACAATACCTAATCCTAAACCTAACCCTACCCCTTTGATGAAATAATGCTCGGTGAAATTATTGTCGCCGGGGCATTATGGCGCTAGGAATAGAGGAAACATTGTATCTTGAGATGGATAGATTCACATAGCAGAAGATTGGAGGTCAGTCCATCTATCTATCTATCTATCTATCTATCTATCTATCTATCTATCTATATACCTCTATCTATCTATCTCTATCTATCTATCTATCTATCTATCTATCTATCTATCTATCTATCTATGTCCCATAGCTTGGTTGTCCGATTATTAGTAATTTCACAATTCTTGCGGAGGGAGAAAGGAATGCAGCCTAGTTGGGCTTTTTTTTTTTTTTTTTTTTTTTCTATTTGTGATAGGTCTTTATTATTCTCGAAAACTTTCCTTTGCACATCATTTAGATCCGCGGAAGCGTTACGAAAGTTTTGAATGTTTTGTCGTTGCAATTCGACAAAAAATGCTAGGTTGATATTGTGGTCCAGGTGAACTGGATTGTTGTCATGGTTGTGCTTCGCTAATATCATCGTTAGAGTGGGACTTCGGCTATTTCGTCACAGGCTCCAAGCCGCTCCATGACACTTTGATAGAAGAACATTACCTTCCTTTTTCATTCAGGAATCCCAATGCTCTTCATGGCAAGACAAATCATTTTTAATAAAAGAAATCTATAATGAAATTGATCGTGGTTACCGCATTATTGACCGCCCTGACACAAACAACCTTCATGCCTCCTGGCAGGCTTATTACCTTTCTGAGATTTATAAACAACACTGCCTCTCTGGCTTCTTCTATCATATTATTTCATCATAAAAATGAAAGTATCTGTGTGTGGACTCTACTGAATACAGGTAGGCATCGACCATCACATCGAACGATAGTTTCAAATCAGTAGGATTGATGATCATATTATGTACTGCATAATACATTGTCTCATATATTATCTCAGCACCAGGATTTTACATTTTGTAACTACATAGTCCTTATGCCATGGACTGCATTGGTTCATAACCTTTACCCTGAGATATGTTATGTGTAAGGTTTGACATTATAATGATCACATATCATCTTGAACATAAATATGAAAACAACAAGGGCGAATCCTTGATTCTGTAAGGGGGTACAAACCTTTGATTGGCACAAAAATTAAAAATTATCAAACTTGTAAAGTACTAATAATTATTTACTCTAAAAAATCTCTGACAAGCAAAAAGGGTTACTACATTTTCTGGGCGATTTTGCGTCCAAACTTTGAAAAGAGGAGGCCACAGAAACACAATTTTTAATTTGTGTATTTGGAATTGGGTATGCCATTTAGGTTTTTAAAGGGGGACACGGCTGTACCCCCCCCCCCCTAAATCCGCCAGTGCGCTATGACCTCTCAACCCACATTCTAAGCAATATCCCTGACAAATACTATTGTCCGAAGTATGACACGTTGCTCGATGAATTCATGGCGTATTGCGAATGACCTACAGCCCATCGATTTAAAATGACAAGACTCAATGGACTTCATGGTCCACGAACCTGAGATTTAGAGGAAAAAACTAGAACAAATCATCTCCGTGGGGTGCTCCTCAATTTGAACTTTCAATCAATCGGACTAATGAAGCAGCTCATAATCAATAAAGTAATCACGAATCAGGTTCTATGTATGAAACAATGATCACGCTCGTTTCTCGAAGGTGAATGTATACTATACCCAAATTCCAAACTTCAACATAATATTCAAGCCTTTACCAAACCCTAACCCTCAACCTAGCCTAAAACCCAATTGCGACTCTAACCTTAATCCTATATATCTTTGACGTAATCAATCCTTGAACGGGTTGTGGTGTGATCAATCGGGGGGGGGGGGGGGGGGGGAGGCAAGCGTATAAAACCCTGGGTTTTTAATCCTCTTTTTTTTTTTTTTTTTTTAAGCGGGATAGTAATATTTATGAAATTATGTCTCTTTGCCCGAATACATGGGTATTAACTTTCCGGTTTCTCAATTCAGGGAGCGAGGAAGCGAGGGTGCAAAAAAATTTACATTTTAGTACTGTGAAAATGTAATTTCGTATTTAAAATGCATTAATTTTTAGAATAACAAACAGACCATAACTCTCTGAAAATGAGCTGGGTGGTGCCCGAATATCGGGTAATTTTGATATTCTCAGGGAAAGGGCTGCAGCTCCCAGAGCCCCGCCTCATGCGCCTATGCATACATACAGTAACCGAAAAGGTAGGTGGAAAATCATTAAGATGACCCTTCCGTTCCTCATCTTTAATAATTCTTATTCTTATTTTTCCTCCTTATATTTGTTTTCTTCAAACTATAAGCTGTATGACAGGGTAACAAATAATGATATGCTTTTTTGCGAGCGAGCGACCAAAAAAATTGGGATACTTCTATTCATACCAATAATAGTTAGGATTATGGATGGGGTATCCATATATTGCATAAAACAAGAACCTAACAACCGTTTTGTTTGTTTGTTTGTTGTTTGTTTGTTTGTTTGTTGTTGTTTTTTTTTTTTACCAGAGATCTATATTTTGGCGGGCCACATGAAATCGTCTCGCGGGCAAGTGGCCTATGAGCCGCTCTGTCAGAAAAGGGAAACTTTGTAAACTTTAGGGAGGTCTGTCCTTCGTCCTCACAGATGCTGTATATACAGTTATATGCAAAGGTTAAATTTTTCCTTTCTGTGTAACAGAAAACTCATTCAGTTTTATCCTGATCATAACCAATGTCAATATAGGGGTGCTCCCCTGAAGTATTTTGAAGCATTTTTAGATCACTTTCCTGCAAACTGTGGTATACTTTGGGTCATATACCTACATGGACTTTTTATTTATTATATTCTGAGCCTCCAAGCGGTGGGGGAGTATATGGGCTTGGCCCTATGCTGAGTGATATCATGAAGTTGAATTTACATGGCTATATGTCTGTTGGAGAATTAGGATAAAGATCAGGCTATCGAAAACTCAATCGAGAAAGAAATAATTTTTAAAGAAATAACAGCTTGATCGATATGAAATAGTCACGCCGTTTTCCCCATATTTTTACTTCTACGCTGTCGTCATATTTGTCTTAAAGCGTTCTTTAAAATTACGTACATTATAAACTTTGTCTGTAAAATCACAGTAATTATGTTAGGTCTTTTGGAACTGAATCATATTAACTGAAATGAAATGTCGTTCAATAGTTGTTAGAAAAATAACTAAATTGCATTTTTGTTCGCCCGAGCGAAGCGAGCGAGCTTTCACATCTAAAGTAGACCTATTGAAAATGGCATTTTATTAAACATAAATTTTTGTCTTTGGTAAATGCCATATTATGTCGGTACATCATAATCAACATACCGAAATTTTTCAAAGCTATAATGGCAAAGTATAATTCATAACGACGTTATAGTCCACGTGATGTACAGTACTATGTTCCCATGTTGATTCTTTGGAAATAAAAGTATATTGTAACGAAATGTCATCCAAATGGACAACGACATTTAGACTTTTCTTCGAGCGAGCGAGTTGAGAAAATTGTCCCATTTTTACAATTGAAATATAGTATTCATAAAAATCTTTCACTATTTTAGTCAGTGAATCAGACAATTTGGCGGTATGTGCATTGCATTCTGTTGGTTCATTTCTACCAACAAAAATGTCAAAGCTACTGACAAAACGTACCAGAAGTATTTTTGGGAGGCAGGTAGTTGCCCCCTGCCGTCTTTAGCTATAGCAGTGATTTGAAGAAACCTTGGCGACTTGATGTATATAGCTGTTTCATTTATTGACTAAAACACATCAGCTAATCAACAGGAAATCTCATAACTCATGCCTGTAGTAGGGATCACAACGAAAGTAAAATAGCGCTGTCATCGGCTACACTGCTGAAATTTGCTCACATAATTGAAATCCAATGTAAAATTTCATTCTGAAAGTTGCACGCATCTAGGTGTTATCCAGGTATTATCCAGGTGGTATCCAGGTGTTATCCAGGTGTTATCCAGGTGTTATCCAGGTGTTATCCGGATGTTATCCAGGTGTTATCCAGGTGTTATCCGGGTGTTATCCGGGTGTTATTCAGGTGTTTTCCATGTGTTATCTAGGTGTTATCCAGGTGTTATCCGGATGGTATCCAGGTGTTATCCAGGTGTTATCCAGGTGTTATCCTGGTGGTATCCTGGTGGTATCCAGGTGTTATTCAGGTGTTATCAAAGTGTTATCCAGGTGTTATCCAGGTGTTATCCGGATTTTATCCGGGTGTTATCCAGTTGTTATCCAGGTGTTATCCGGATGTTATCCGTGTGCTCTCCAGGTGATCTCTAGGTGTTATCCGGATGTTATCCATTTGTTATCCATTTGTTATCCAGATGTTATCCAGGTGTTTTCCAGGTGTTCTCCAGGTGTTATCCGGATGTTATCCATTTGTTATCCAGGTGTTATCCAGGTGTTATCCAGGTGTTATCTGGGTGTTATCCGGGTGTTATCCAGGTGTTATCCAGGTGTTAACCAGGTGTTATCCGGGTGTTATCCAGGTGTTATCCGGGGTTATCCGGGTGTTATCCAGGTGTTATCTAGGTGTTATCCAGGTGTTATCCGAGTGTTATCCAGGTGTTATCTGGGTGTTATCCAGGTGATGTCCAGGTGTTTTCCAGGTGTTATCCGGATGTTATCCAGGTGTTATCCAGGTGTAATCCAGGTGTTATCAAAGTGCTATCTAGGTATTATCCGGGTGTTATCCAATTGTTATCCAGGTGTTATCCGGATGTTATCCGTGTGCTCTCCAGGTGATCTCTAGGTGTTATCCGGATGTTATCCATTTGTTATCCAGATGTTATCCAGGTGTTTTCCAGGTGTTCTCCAGGTGTTATCCGGATGTTATCCATTTGTTATCCAGGTGTTATCCAGGTGTTATCCAGGTGTTATCTGGGTGTTATCCGGGTGTTATCCAGGTGTTATCCAGGTGTTAACCAGGTGTTATCCGGGTGTTATCCGGGTGTTATCCGGGTGTTATCCGGGTGTTATCCAGGTGTTATCCGGGTGTTATCCAGGTGTTATCCGAGTGTTATCCAGGTGTTATCTGGGTGTTATCCAGGTGATGTCCAGGTGTTTTCCAGGTGTTATCCGGATGTTATCCAGGTGTTATCCAGGTGTAATCCAGGTGTTATCAAAGTGCTATCTAGGTATTATCCGGGTGTTATCCGGATGTTATCCAGGTGCTATCCAGGTGTTAATTAAATAACATATAATAAACAAATAATTAAATCATTCCATCTGGACTTACAGATTATTTCCGAGAACGGTGTCACGTCCGATCCTGGACGCTTCATCAGCTTCATAGCATAATTAGCATAATGAGTTAATTAGCGTATGTGCAATATATGGACTTTTTGTCATTGTTAATCCAGAAAGCCTGAAAACGTAACTTATACAACTTTCATAGGGTTTTCTATGACGAGGAATTCATTTATGACACCAGGGTGCCGTTGCATAAAACTTGCTATTATAGTAACTTTGCTATTATAGTAACTTTTCATGGAATACTGGATTTTGATTGGCTCTTGAGCAACGTCACCATGGTAGTTACCATTGATGGCAAAGTTACTATAATAGTCTTTATGCAATGGCACCCAGATTTATTTTAAGTAATGCAATTGTCGTAAATAGCATAACTAGCATAGTGAGCTAATTAGCATATGTGCAATATGTAATTGCTATTTACGACAATTGCATTGCTTAAAAATAAAATCTGGTGTGTTTTCCTCGTCATAAAAAACCCTAGAAATGTTGTATTATTTATGTTTTTAGGCTTTCTGGATAAACAATGACAAAGAAGTCCATATATTGCACATATGCTAATTAGCTCATTATGCCAAATGTGCTATTTACGACAATTGCATTGCTTAAAAATAAAAACAGGTGTCATAAATGAATTCCTTGTCATAGAAACCCATATGAAAGTTGTATTAGTTATGTTTTCAGGCTTTCTGGATTTAACAATGACAAAAAGTCCCTCTTTTTTTATTGCACATATGCTAATTAGCTCATTATGCTAATTATGCTATGAAGCTGATGAAGCGTCCAGGATCGGACATGAAATCGTTCTCGGAAATAATCCGTAAGTCCAGATGGAATGATTTAATTATTTATGTTTGTATTATTGTATTATTTATGTTTTCAGGCTTTCTGGGTTAGATTAGCAACATAAATCATTAAATATAAATGCTAATTAGATGATTAATTATGCTAATAAAAAAAAATTGCTCAAGGTTGCCAAGGTGGCAACCAGCTGAATTTACCTCAATACCCATCTAGAACACGAATCGACAAAAAAAGCTTTTACTCAACCTCTTTTCCAGGTCTGAAAAACTTCTACTGGATATAATGAGATAGTCTTTGGATAAAGCGGTGCATTGCGAACATCTAATTGCGATGTCAATATTACGTACACAAGAAAAGGGGACATTGTCACAATTAGCATAATATTCCCTTTTTTATCATATCAGCTTTATATTATTATTCTTATTATGGTTATTATACTTTTGTATTTATATTTTTTGGTGAATCGCGTTTCGACAACGTAAAATGCTAAAGATATTAGAGTGATGCCACTCTTATACTTTTATTATCTTTATACAAGGCTGAGAGAATAGGGGCAGCGAGCAAGAATTTAGGAAATAACCAATTTTAAACCATGAATGTGTTTCTTGATTGATTTACAGAACATGAATGGAGTATTTAACCTTTATATCTCACTTCTAATCCGATCTTATATAAGGATCATGATCACAGCGTGTGAATCATATACAATCATCTTTTCTCGCAGCTCATGGACATGTCATCTCTTAAGCCACGCTGGGTCCCAAGGATTATATACTGGACTTCTTTTTGTGATTTGACAAGATATCGATTTATAAGTGGACGAAATGCAAGCAGAGTTTGCGGACACGTTGAGAATATAGTCTAACAGATGCAGACACTGAATAGTCAATAATGTCTTTCAGCTCTTCTCCGATGAGTTCTTTCCGTAGATCGTCAAAGCATTTTCGAAAATGAAAAGTATGATATATACAAACAATGTCATTTCTCACCAATGTTTTATTCTTATTTCGAAAAAAAAATCGCAAATTGTACCTGATAGGGCGATATTCACTCCCTCCTCTTTATTTTCATGACACATTGTTGTAAAGAGAGGAGAAAATAAATAGCAGAAGACAAAAACGAGAGTTGTGATTGATTGGTTGAATTAAATTATATTTTTTAAAATGTTATTTGGGGACATCTTCTAATTACTTTGGTTTAAAAAATACATATGGACATCGATGAAATAAATTCATTCTTCAATAGACACAATCGGTTTGGATATTCTAATCAAGATCTATAACAATTTTTTTTTAAAGACTTAGGATAACAAAACTTTGTGCAAAAACTACATGACCTAATTTGGAATTACACATCAGCTTCTATAAAAAAAGTTTTGTTATTATTTTATGTTTCACCATACACAAAATATAGTAAAACATGTTAATAATCCATCATACTTTCGACACACCATGATGCATGCAAGTATAGGTTTTGTAGATATATATACTTTCAAGAATATAAATCATTTTGAATATGTAAACGTGCTTGTATAACTTTGTGACGGTATACAAATATTTTGTTTTGTAATAAATGAGCACACCGTCCGTCTGTGAGAGACTAGCTTGATTTTATTGGTTGATATCATCGGATAGATTTCATTCACCATATTGTGTCTGTCCCGCTACCTATTCACTGGTATCCAAGGCATTGTCTCTCCCGTATTTCGTAGGGGCACAGCCCGTCGCGAAGTTCCAACATGGCGTCCTTAGCAACAGCGTCTAAAGGGCAGAGTCCACCAAGCGTGACTATCGCAATGCGGGAGTGCTCCCTGGTCGTATCTATAAACATAAAAGCATTTTGTCGTGCAGAGCGAGTTCACGCGCGGTGCAGCAGCTAGCCTGCCAGTTTATACCAGAATTTTGTCTACTTCGGACAAAATATCACCAGGATATCCAAGAGGACGGAACTTTTCACTAAGAATTGAACTTGGGGAATTATTATCAATTTCCACCAACCATAATAATCATTTTGTCTTCTCGTCGGAGTGTATACTCGCACGCGGGACAATATTTCTAATCGGATTGTCGACAAGAGTCAGATTTCTTTCACCTTCAAGACATATTAACTTTATTTGTTTGGGAAGTAAAGCAAAATCCAGTCATCATGCAGGAATATAGTGGTCAAACCATGACTTCGAGTTACTTCAAGGCGCAACCGACCATTGGAACCAGTTTTCTACCACCCCTTGAGAGCACCATGCGCGCCTCGTACAAGAGTTATGCCCCACCTTTCGTGGTGAGCCAATCCCTTCACCTCCCGTGGAAGGCTTCTACCTACTACCGTGGGGCCCAGCAGTCTATGCCCATGACCCGCAGTGCTCCAGAGATCAACCCCAGCACCCTTTACCGTGATGACACCATGATGAAGGTACCCCCTCTCATGCCATCCGCCAGGACCGCTCTCTTCTCCAAGTACACCCCTCATGACTGGTTCAAGAGCAACAATTCCAACTACCGCACCTCCGACATGACCCGAGGCGCCGCCCAGCGTCTCCGAGACGAGAACGTCCGTCTCTGTCACGACACCGACGCAAGGACCGTCAAGACACAGCAGGAATCCAGTAAGAACCTTGGTGATCGTCTCGCCGACATCAACTTCTGGAAGTCCGAGGTCACCCACGAGTTGGACGAGATGGGCAAGGAGATTAATGATGTCACCGAGTGGAAGAGGCGATTGGAGAATGCTCTGAAGAACACCGAAGGCCCTCTCCAGATCGCCCAGGAGTGCCTCTTCAACCGAGAGAAGAGACAGGGCATCGATCTCGTCAATGATGCTGTCGAGAAAGAACTTATCAGGGTAAAGTATAATATTCTTATATTTTCTCTCTTTTCTCTGTTTCATCTCTTTCTCTTACATTACATCAACATCAATTTATGCCTCAATGAATGCCGTCATGGTTATCATTTCTATAAAATCTGTTTTCAAAATCATTGTTCATATCCTGTTAAATATGTACAGATATAACATTTATACAGTTGCCAAGTAATACAATATTTCGCTAAATCACTTACTGCAGATCACACAAAATATATAGTGTAGTCGACGATAGAGATACATCGTTAGTTACTAAAAAAACAACAGTATATGTACCAAAACAAATGATGGTCCAAATATGTTTCGCTATATTGAAGTTGATGGAAAATCTTTAACGATCTTAACAGTTTTAAAGCTAGATAAAAAAAATTTATATAAGATTTGAGTGTAAAGACACAAAGCCATTTACATTTACGAGATATCCTTTCATTTTGAATTCGTTGAACAAAATTGTTCTGCCTTGAAACGTCTTCGTATTGCTTTGCCGAAATTGCCTATTTCAAGATAAGACTGGTGGACCAAAAATACACCCGCTTTATTTACCAAATACTGCCCCTCTGGCGAGGCTAAGAAAAGGACCCAACCTGACTATAAATCCTTTTTAAATATATGCTGTCTACTTCCATAGAGCCCCTCTTCAGATCTTCTCTTTATTCATCGGTGTGTCTTTCGGCTCAGAGAAACTCTTTAAAAACACTCGTCGCCTCTCGAATACATTATGTCAACAACTTTCCCTGATGCCTGCCATTTCAGTCTGTGTTTATGACTCGCGTTGGTCCAGACCCATAGCAAATAACATGAAATGATTTGATCAGTCTGATGTAATTCCATTTCTTAACAGAAAATTAATTATGAGAACAAAATTTGACTCGAAAAAATTTAATTAAGCTTTTTTTTCTTTTTCAATAATAAGAATATGAAATGTTATAGAATATAATTAGGGAAAACACTGTTTGTATTAAATTGCGCATTATATCTTTTCTATCAGAATATTAGCAAACATAAAAGCATAGTCAGAATTCCTGCATCTTGTTTCCTTTTTCCTTAAAATTCATCCTTAAACTTAATTGATTATAAATATGGCTTACAGCTTTATAACATTACTCGAAACGTGTCGCTTTGATAGATTTTTATGTTCTGAATAAGGTGGAGGAACGACGATTATGATTTAATTTCATATGGTTTAATCATTTGTATTGGATTATAACAACACCTACAGTACATAGTGAAGCAGCTTAATTATTATTATTATCTATTCAAAGCATGGGGTCTTCTCAAGAAGTGCAATGCGCATGACGGTTGCTATGACGATGACAATGCTAATGGGGTGGAGCTATTGTGCATCCATGGTACCAGGAACAATAGACATCGTGTCAGCATTGTCTCACGAACATCAACACACACAATATTGTAAAGAGTGTTAGATCGGCATTGAGATACACACATGTGTTCGACAGATACCGCGCTCTTATTGGTCTAATGTCACTGTGACGTAATCGCACCCCTCCTGCAGTGTTCATTCATAAAAATTGAGATGTACCGTATTATGTTCATCAGTTTCAGTATCATGCAGGACTGTATAGGTTATCGCGCAAGTGCAGCATGATAATATTCAACCATCGGCAAAATTAAATAGATTACCCGTTTGTCGAATTAAATCCAAAGCCAGATATAATTTTCTCTCTTCTGAACAAAAATCATTTGACAAGAGTTTTTTTCCCCCCACTTTACACAGGTGAAAAAAAAAAATTACCCGGATTTCGTCCACGAATTATTTGTATGATTATAACATTATATCTGTGCTTATGTGATTTATCGAAGAAATCCCAAATATCTCAAATTACAAACATATGATAACAAATTACGTTTCACTGGTGATCTCAGAACGTTGTTTCTATACACCGACAAATCTTTCCCAAGTCCTTCGAATCATCGCGTTGAAACTTTAGTCGCGCATCAGAACTTTGAAAGGAGATCATAAAATCTCCACATACTACGAAAATATAATTATGCCCATTATCACAGAAACAATGGGTGATTTCAAGTTCGGTGTTGGTGTTGGTGTTGGTGTTGAGAGTGTGAATTGGGCTGCTGAATCTAGCCCAAACACCGAATTTGGGTTTATAAAAATAATACCAATCACATTATTTATAGCTCAACACCTAGTGAAGTCAATCCCAGCACCAGCTTGATTTCAGGTTCGGTGTTGTGGCTGGTGCTAGTTTTGCCCCAACACCAACACCAGCTTTCAACACCGAACTTGAAATCACCCAATTTATGTATCATTAAACCTTAAAGAACAATAATGTGTGGTATATCCTTCACCATGACATACATGTACATGAGTTTAATGCAGTTCACAGTTTTGAAGCAAAATGTGATGAAGGCATCACAATCACATTTTATTGTGCAATGTTTTGTCACAATGAAAATGTTGGAGATTATTACAACGATCGTATGATTTCATCTGGTAGAAGTATAGTTAAACCATCGACCTCTTTTTGCGTTGGTTATAATCGTACTATCTCTTAGGTCAAAGTTGTGTGGAACAGTATTGTCCAGTCGTTATTTTTTCAAAATTGAGCCGAACTCTCAACATTATCCTTTATGCTCTCGCTTTCCTTCTCATCTTATTTTAATGCACTGAATGATAATTGATCGGCCTATTTTTTTTTTTTGTTAAAAGACATATTCTACCTAGTATTCTTTGTTTTATTTTCTATTTTACAGGAAGTCAACACTATCAAGAAAAGTCAAGATCATTTGAGAAAAATGATCGATCGGGCTAACAGCCAACTCAGGTAAGATGAATAAAATAATAAAATTCCATCTCATTAGAATATTGAAACACTATCTTATTAGAATACTTAAACTATATCTTATTAAAATAGTATCCACCACGCTATCCTTTGTAGTGAAATTATGTACTATTACATGACAATCTTTTAAAGAACATACACGTCTTTTGATCAGTTTTTCATATTCAGATCTGACATTAATTTCAAAATATTCATTTTAAAATCACTATTTTTGTGAATTAAACATTATTGATAACGAAGAAAGAAAGTATTATAACTGATGCTAAGTAATACCACGATCAGGATGAGACTAACATTATATATATAAACATTTTCCACTATTTCATTTTTGTAGCCCAAAGTGTTCGGTGCGTTTGTGTTTTCTTTCTTCAGTGCTTGTCTGCTATATTTATATTGTATAATCACTGTTGATATCTATAGGCTCAGTAGTTCAGAGCGAAATATTACTTCACGGTCTAATATGAGGCGACCTTATCAAACTATATATCATTACGATATGGGTGATTATCTATATAACCACTCCAGTCATTATGTCAACAAAACTTATCTCTTAATATTAGAATTCAAGTCATGCTGAAACTTGAATGATAAATCTATACATCATAAACAAACATATCATCAGGCACGGTTAAGTACATTTTTATTCACTTTGAATGAAATCAATAGTTTTATTATCGTATTTGATGAATAATCATTAGGTATGTGACTAGTTGACAAACAAAGTTTAACAAGAAGTCGAATAAAATCCTACAAATATATACGCAATAATCATTTAAATGGAACTATATTGCAGTCGGTTGCATGTTGACTGATAAATGAAATGCATTTTCCGTAGCTACGAAATGCGCCTAAATAATTGGTTATGTCAATGTGCAGATGTTTCAGCCACCTGTTCAGTGCTGTTCGATAAAGGTGAAGGACAAACGTCATTTAGTGTGCTAAATACGTGATCAAAATGACCCGAAAATCTATTCATTTACACACTTTAACACTCGTGGTATACACGTCAAAGATTTCAGACTAAAATTTGTGTTTTTGGCACTCTTTTTGTTATATGAATTGTGTCATTGGTGACGTGTTTTTTAACGTAAGAGAAAGAAAATACCAGATAGATTTTATGAGAAAGGGTCGTTATTTGTGTCTTTCTTATGGCCTGAATAATGATGGGGCTACCCTGTTAATAGAACACGAAAAATATTCTAAAATAGATTAAACTATGTATTCAAACTATAATTATGACAATATTATGTGTCTTCACCTGCACCCAACTGTTATTTCGGGCTGTCAAAAAGGAATTGAGGGGCAACTAGAATTCGAGGTGCGATTTATTCTTTGCACACGTCTTTCTTTTCTCGAGGACTTAAATAACGAATTCCACTGACTTTATGACGGTTTTTACAACACGGTGTTTGTTAGATTTCTTATTGCATTCGCCCTATGCGACTACCCCCCCCCCCCCCCCCCCCCCCCCCCATTAAGCACTCCTCAAGTAGGTGATTGGATATTGTTAGGTTGAGTTTTGGAATACCTCGAGCGTAAACTTAAAATCCGGGTTATGTTCAGTCCCCATTGTATCTAAAGATGGTTTCTTTGAAAAGCAGAAAGTTGGATCGGTTCTTATTCGTGACAGTGACGTAGGTATTTTCACAGTATGACGCATTATTGTCTGCCCTTATCCTTCCAATTGAGAAGCCCCTTTTCTCGAAGATCTAGAACTATCGCTAGTTTTTGTTACTGGGATGTAGGGAAAGACACAATATAGCTACGTAATGAACGCTAAGAAATAAACATAAATAAGTTCATGTCAATGGGTATTATAATTTAGGTATATTATCTGTTTGACTTGACGCCCTAAAATATGTTTTGCGAAGGAAATTGTGCATCACACGAAGTGCGTTCTTCATCATGCGCACAAACTTGACAAAAAGCATTCCGATATTGTTTTATCTTTAAGGTCCAATCACTTCATGTGTCAATCGTTAGGGTGCCATGGCAACGATCGATTATATGTGCCTGAAGTTGACCTAGATCAATTTAGTGTCACATAACTTTGGTATCTGGCCCCCGTAATTGATCCTAATGAGAACTGGGCGAACCCTGAACAAATACCGAAGGGCAGTAGTATAAAAATATGTTGCGATTGTTCTATAATCATTCTTATTAACAAAAATGCACTCAAGGTTTTAAGTGTGTCAAAGCAAATTCGCCCTCGTATTGGGAAAATATATACCGCATTTCAAACTATTTTGAAACAATAAAGACGGCTATAAAGGAAAGAGCACAGTGTTTTTATAGAACCCTATATATCACAAATGTTGTATTGATTCCATGGAAAGGACGAAGGGTATGATATTGACTACTCCCGAATGAGGCCTATGAAGCGTCCGGTATCCCCATGGCAACAGTTTTGACCATGACACATTTAGCCCTTGTAGCTATAACTTCTAGATCTTCCGGACTACTGACCTTCAGGCCTCATTGGTCCAAGTTTACTTCAATAGTATTCTTGAAGGTAGCTTGGTAACTCAAATAATGTCCGCTAGCATGTCATAAAATGCCCTTCTAAAGTATTTGATATTTGGGATATTGACTTCTAATAGCCAGAGTTTTATTAGCACAGATTTGATCGGACGCCCAATCTCCTGTAGTCAAGGTAGTGATGTAAATTCCTATAAGGGCGTCGCTAAAAGGGCCGACTTTAGGGAGGATACCCCCCCCCCCCCCAATCAAACATCTTCTATCGGCAATGATTTCTTAAGCCAGTCAGCAAATCGCGAAAGTTCAAGACCTTTTTCCCCTTGTTCTTGCTTCTTTGACAATTTTTCTGAACTTATAGCTGTCGGCAAATCGTCAAATCTGACGACTGGCTTGTTTTTTGTTGTTGTTTTTTTCTTGCCTTCTTGTCAAAATTTCAGCCAACTTGTCGGCAAAATTGGTCCGACCCCCCCCCCCCCCCCCCAGTTTAGAATGGTCAAGCGATGCCCTGTATACTTACATCGGTGATTGAAGACTCCCTTTACATGTTTTTATTCTCTCCGATCTATCATGTACCAATTTATCATGTTAATCAAGAACTATAGACGAATAAAGTGGGAATAATTGCACTGGAAATCAATTTTGACTTTACTCTCACGTATCCATCTGTCTATCTGTGAATAATTCAGAATGATTTTTTTGACGCTGTCTTTCCCAGCCTTCAATCAATCAATTATGATGAAATTCAATTAATTTGTCAGCTGGGTGAAAAGCCTTCTCCATGGTGATCATGGCGTTTCTCACAAATAATTGATTCAATATTAAAAACGCTGGGTATATAATGTCTCCGCCGGAAGTTTAGATAGATATTTTAGTTGTTGGATTGATTGATCTTTTAGCTTAGCAACACAATCGGCCATAATTCTCTCTCCCTCCCCCACCCTATCAAGGAGTGTGAATAATTAACAGTGTCACCAATTTAATGAACACAACATAGTCTGTTTATAATATAAAACTCATAAATTATGAGGCAGGGTATTAAACCTCTTTGCGTTGGTTTATTGTGGGAAAATATCGTGTGCTGAACTACCATAAATCTTTCACAGATTAAACGATGGGAAGACCTCTGTTTTGGATGTCTGTCCTGCAAAAAGTAAGCCCCAATGATCCATTAATGGTTGTTTGATAGCGGTTTGATTTTATACGTCTATATATTCCACCGTAAATTATTATTTAAAATGAAAGCGCCTTGGGCATGTTAGGTACAGAAACATATATCGTAGAGGAGAACATTTAAACGATCCACTGTTTGCACTTATCATTTCCAGCTGTTAGCATTGAACCTGAACTTTCTTTCCCTCTCGATATGTGCCTCTTATACATAGTAAACTTTGGTTTCATTCACAGTTTAAAAATAAGAGAATATGTCGCATTTGACCTTCAAGACTCCGGGATACCTCGAATCCTTCAGTTTTCACGACTGATATAAACATGATCTGACTTTACCCTCGTCTACTTCGTTTGTGTTTTATTTATCTCACGTCTGCAAGTTCAAGTATCAATTACATTTATATGGCTTTTTATAGATGAAGTTAATACCCCGTTTGCATTTTGATTAGAGGTATATTGATCTCACATTATATAAAGTGGTGTTTGTGTGCTTAGTCTCAAAGTTCGGCAACATGATTAAACAAGAGCGATGTAATTTTTGGTTAAGGTGTGGATAATGTGTCGGTACATATAGGGTGTGAGAAACATATGTTGTTGGTTATGTTAACTCATGTTACATCAAGCATGTCAAGTGAGAAGGATTTAGGTAAACGAATTTGGAGTAATGTTACAGATCTCTCTCTCTCTCTCTCTCTTTCTCTCTCTCGATCTCTCTCTCTTTCTTTCTCTTTCTCTTTATCTATCTCTTTATTTCTTTCCCTCCCTGTCAGTCTCTCTCTCTGTTTACCTCTATCTCTCTCTTTCTCCCCCATCTGACTGTCTATAAGACTGTCTCTCGCTTTCTCTTTCTTTCTGTCACTCTCTCTATCCTTTTTTGGAAAAGGGGCTTCTTTTATTTTAAATTCAGTATAAAAACATAATACTCCAGATATATTTATTTACCTCTCCCTTCTTTCTTGTTCTACTTCTTGTTTCTTTTTTCTCGTCTTTTTATGCGTTTTTTTCTTCTAAATATCTTTCTCTAGTTTTATAGATTAATAATAGTTTGTTTGTTTTTTCTTCATAATACATACATATCCATACTGATATCTTCCAAATTAACTCTACCATCATTTCTTCCTTTTATTTTGCAGTATGGACCGTGCAGCCCAACACGAGTTGGAAAAGGACCTGACAGATAAGTTCCGTGCTCTTTCTATTGATAACAAGTGCCATCAGCTGGGTAACACGTCATCAGGCATGGGATTCTTCCGGGGTGTAGAGGGCGTCGATCAGACGTGAGTATTAAATTATTTCATTCTAGACAAGCCATTTTTTTTGTTGTTATGATAGAAAGGGGCGGAAGTAGGATTTGTAACAATTTTTGTAATTTCATATTGGAAATATGAAAAAAGAATGATGTGGATATTAAAGCAAAACTTTCGCAGGCAAAAAGGTTATATTTCTAATGCCATTATGAAATACAAATTGCATTACTTGACGATACGCCGCATTGTGCTGCAAAGTTATCTACATCGAATGAAAACAAAAATCTAGACGTGAAAATATTACTTAAGAAAGAGAAACAATCTCTTTTCAAAATGAATTCCCTATTCCGAACCGTATAGTACCGTAACTCGATCATTTAAAAACCTATAAGCACGAGAAGAATGTTAATAAGCTTTAGTGAGGTTGTAAATCCCCTCTCAGCATGTTTTCGGACGCTGTAATCGTACCTTTGAAGCCCCCTTTTGTAAATGTCAGTGATGCTTACAGATGTCTTATAACGAAACAACATGTGGATTATCTGTGCAAAGAAATCTTAGAGAGGCTTGAAATAAGCCTTGAAGTCTCACTTTTAATTTTGTAACGCCGGCATCTCTTTACGGTTTTGAATAAAATTGAGAAAAACTTTGTGAATTAAACAGTACACGAAGTTTCACACCCTCCTCTCTGAGGAGGTAGCATTGCGAAATAGATGACTGTAAAAAAGATAAACCAGATTCGCTGTACGTACAGCCCATGCTCCACATGCGAAGCGAGCGACGCGGTAACCATAGCGATCCCCATAGTAACTCGCTCCGCGCCCGCCACCTGTAGATTCGGCAGCGAGCAGACGATGAAAGCCTCTTCAAATTATCGATCTCGTTCTGTAAATGTATCGATCTTTGAGTATTGAAAGCAAACGTGGCGAATCTTTTGTTTACTGTTAGACCAGGGCGAGTGAATGGGGTTAATATGTGTTGCTCTATACAATATATTCAGACCAGCAGAACGAAACATTGATAAATTTTCCAGCTAGCGATGTTCGCTTTTGATATATTGATCAATAATGACATGTTATCAAATTCTCTGCGACAAAGAGAGACAGAGACGAATGAAAAGGTGGACCATGGAAACCGAATAGCGAATTAAAAATTTAAACTGGTTTATTCGATTCTCCTTTGTTTCTTTTATGTTGTTGTTTCCATATAGGGCCATCCGAATCCCCCTCATGAAATATAAATCGAATGCCTTTTGATAATGAAAACTACCAAAGATGATAACATATAAAAGGCCATGTAGTTGTTTATTAAGTCTAGTTGCTGTGAACAGAACTAAATATAAAATGATATTGCTTGACCCACATAATTATACCATAATATCCAATTTTTTTTTAGGGTGCAACGGGGGGGGGGGGGGGGGGGGGGCCTTCTAGGAAAAGTGTGAGAAATTTTTCATCTCTTTATTTCTTAAGATTTGTTGAGAAGCAAACAGACTGCTGACAAATGTAAGACCAACTTTTTCTGGATTATCCACTTCAAATAAGTAACGTATTACATTACAAGCATTACTGTTACAAAAAGTTGTGAAGTGAATCTCGTCCTACTTTCTTTTTAAAGCTCAAATACAAATGTGATATGTAAATCATTACATTTTGCTTAGCCTCTTTTAAACATAATATTTTCTTTCCCAAGTAACCGAAACCCCCTTTTTGTACAACAGTGCCATCGTCACGTATTGATACGGCTCTTTGCTTAAGATAAACATGCTTTTAGGAAGGAGTTACCTTGCCTTTCTTGACTTACTTCTAAAAAATAAACATGCGAAGCAAATCAAACCTCCTACTGAGTTAACATAAAGGCGCTCAGGTAGTATTTGGTTAAGGAACAATTAGCGATCAAATGTTAGGAACGCGAAAGAGCGGCTTGGTGTTTCTTTGGTAACCGTTTCCACGCAACAAGCTGGGACTGTCAGTCTATTCTTAAGTGATTAACCCCACATGGTTTTTGATCGCCCGGGCAATTTTGTTAATTAATCATTCATTTAATTTGCCGAGGTAACGATAGTTTAATAGCTGTTCGCATGGCAACAGTAATTTCCGGAATCACTTGGCCTTAGCCCGTACTGCGCGGCCTTTCATTCTCTGATTCCCGCTTGAATTATGAAAAACAAAATAATAAAAGAATGCTTTTTTTGGATTTAGTGAATTGTTTTATTCCGAAATGGAAGAGGAAGTGGACGGAGATGCATACTGTATAAAGAATATGCACGTTTTATGACAGTTTTACGTGAATTCATTTTAAAAAGTCGGAAGACATAAAATAAATTCACACTTTCGAACGAGACATGGGTTGATAAAAGAACGTATACCGTATATTCCATTCATTAACTATGGTGCTTTTTGCTTCTGCTGGGCTTTGCAATTTTATATGCACAGAAAATGAACAACGATTTCATGAATAAAAAACAAAGGAAAGCAATATTCTAAGCGATGGGGAAGTGAATGGAATGGAATATACAAAATTGATCTTTTTATGATGACCTTTGTAGAGCTCATTGTAATTCCATCTAGTAAATTGTATTCTTTTGTGTCCGCCATGACAGTGACATTGACATTATATACCCTTAATTGCGTACTCGTTGTTAACAAGGAACGCGTGCTTCATTAGTCAGGAAATCAATTTTTAATTTAAAAATAATCATGCAATCTCGGCCCACGATTTTATTGCTGTTCTATAGGTTTCTGACAAACAATGCCTTATTTTTTGCATTATAATCGAAAATGCCGTGGCAACATATTGCTTCCACTTGTGATTATTTTAATGTCAGTTTAAACATGCGAATACACCAATTTCTGGAGTTTTGTGTATTCGCTGTTGATGGTTTCAATATGTCTATATGCCAATAATTATGCTCGTTTGCAGACCCCCCCCCCCAAAAAAAAAAGAACCCACGCAAAAAAAAAATGCCATTAATTCTGTTTAACAGACCAAATTGACCATTAATGTTGTTTGATTGATTCTCAAACAATGACAAAATCAGACAAAATCGTTCTATTTCTAACTGCGTTTACCTCACTTTCTTCTCTTCCCTGTATACAGTGTAACCGTCCCAGAGAGTTGGGCCAAGTTTAGCAACGATAACATCCTTCGATCACAGCGTGAACGTAACTCTTCGAAGGGTCTACGATCTGATGTCGATTCATCTCTACAGGAGACCTCTAATGATATGTGGACACAGTACAACACAGTCAATGTGGCCTTCAGCGGTAGGATCGCAGAGACTATGGATGCAAGGAATAGCATTCAGGCTCATCTTGCTAAGGTAAAGATCATATAAATCATAAATTAATAAAGATCGGAAATGATTGAATCAAACAAATAAAACTAATTTTCCAATTGAACATAATTCCACAGTAATGTCCATGCGCTTATAATGCCCGTTGTAGACTAGGCGTCATCAGTCGCTGACGCAAGACTGTCTCAGCGACTGACGCAGCCTTTGACGCGCCGTGAGACAGTGATCATAATAAAAAGTTATGTTTTCTGTTCAGGTTCTTAGCACTTAATTAGATTTGTTCTTTATTTCTGTAGGGCCTATACATTTAGGGGTTTTTTGCTCTGTCTGTAACATATTCTCTTTGGCGAATATTCTACCTTTTCAGTTAATCCCGGCGCAAGATCATCTTAAACAAAAGGAAAACTTAGACCTCCGTCTGACTTTCTTCGTTAGACAACATGTTAGACTCGACTTTTGACTGAGCTTAAACCAAGAGTAGGGTTTAAATGTTGAAATATGAACCTTTATTTTTTAGGTTCTTGTCGCAAATATATTGCTCTTTTCCCTTTATATTCAGGCTCTTCTGTTAACTATATTTTTTTCCATTTTCTCTCTATTTTTAGGTTCTGCAAGAGATCAACGAGATGGAGAATAATATCGAGCTCCTTCGCAAGTCTATCAAGGATAAGGAGGCTCCGATGCAGGTTGCCCAGAGCAGGCTAGAGAACAGGACGAGGAGACCTAACGTTGAGCTCTGCAGGGATCAACCACAACACAGGTACGTTGCCATGGCAATCCTTCCATATCATGTATTATTATTTTACGGTGGGACAGGGGTATTAATTATTTATTGGCTAAATTTGTCCAAATTCATTACTTCTGTTTAAGTAAGTATCAGCAAAAACGGCAAAGTATGGAATCTCACCGTATATTTTTTTGTATAATGGAAAGTATCACGAAAGTATCAGATTAAAGTAAGAATAATATGATTGAGTGTTTTTATTCATCTGAATGGATGTAACATACTAAATATCACCTTTCCTTTTATCCCATCATTACAGGCTTGTGCGTGAGGTTGGTGAAATCTACGAGACAGTCGACATTCTTCAGAACCGTCTGCGCGCCGCCGAGAGCGCGCTGCAAGAGCTCGTCCGCACCAAGACCACTTTGGAACATGACCTCGGGGTCAAGAATAACTCCCTGTACGTCGACAAGGAGAAGTGTATGGGCACCCGAAAGACCTACCCAACGACGGCAAAACTAGCAGGCTACCGAGGACAGTGAGTCTCGGATTCGAATCTACACATGATGTGTAGCTGGTAGAAAACTGAGACAGGACTGTGATATTATATTTCAGCTGCCTTGACAGAACATCTGTCTTTATGTGAAGCTGCTCGCTATGTTTTTGCCTTAATTGGGCTTGGTGTATTTTTAGTTCTCGCCAATGCAGCTAAATCACTATTCTATTCCAGATCGATAGTGATCACATCATTTCTTTTTGTAAGGTCTATTAAACGTCTGGAAACGTTGATTATGAAATCAAATGAAAAGGAAATCGTTTTGCAGGCAACGCCTAAATTATGACCCAGGCTTATTAATGAAAAACTATTTGCAAATATTGGCCTGCACAATATTTCAAGATTTTTTTTTCATAAAAGTTAATGTATCAAATGAGTTGAATTCTATAAATTTTGTAGGGGATTTGTCAAGGCCACAGTATACTTTTGGTTCCTTCTATCAAAACATTTTTTTGGAATAATATTTCTTCATATGTTCCTTGTGATACAGTCCCATAAAGTGTGCTCATAATACCGCTCCAAACACTTTTTATAGGCCCTTATGATTACGGTGAGCCCTTTGAATGTACGAGTGATCGTGCATGGTAATATACTATACATGGCACTGGTAGTTGATGAAAAAATCTTATGATTGAATGAAGAAGTATGCTTTTAATCAAGCTTTTTCATTACTTCATTCATGTTATGAATATGAGTATATTTATGAAAAGATTCCGTCCAAACTATTATCTGCAATGGCACTTAACGTGCATTAACAATGATATTTCATGTTATAATTATATAACGCACATGTGTATTTTTAATTGAAAAAGCTTACTTTAAGAAGATATTAGATATCTTCATTCTAACGCAATGTATAGCCGAGTATAAACGAAAGTAATGATTACCTAACCAAACGTGGATAAATATAAAATATATAAAACTGAAACTTTGACCAACATGTAAGATCGAAGCATATCAAAATAATTGAAAAGTAAGTCGTAACTTATACCATACGAGTCTTTAGAAGGAAATATATTTATTCTTAGGAAGGTTTATATATATATATATTACTCTGACTTTTTACACTTAATGTGGTTCATTCTTTTTAGTTATCGCTGCCAAAATGTGAAATTGCTTTATTTTGTTCGTGGGACTGTCATTATACTTTGTAATAATTTTCATGTTTTGTATTAGAAGCTGACAGTGTACAGATTGATATTATTTTATTCTACTAATGATTTGCATTATTTGGTGAACGCAACAGTAAGAAATTGAATGCTTCTAGTATTATTAGTAACATCACAAAGCTATAGTTTAATGCTATTGCGTTTAGCCTCTATTTACAAAACACATCCGTCCATTTTTGTTGTGCATTAGTAGTTACGACTCTCCTCATATGGTTTCTTTCTACGAAGAGTAGAACACTGCATCACTGCAAAGTTAAATCAACTCTCGATCGCAAAATGCCTGAAAAGCAGATGACTTTTGCAAAAAAAGTCAGTATCGAGATTTTATTCCTGCGAATGGGAGTGAAATTCCGAGATGTATTTTCTGGGAAGTATTGTTTTATTCAATGATATACAATGATCAAAATAATCTTTAATGTTATGTGATTTTCAAACTATTTTTTTATATGACATATATAAGTATCACCTACCATTAAGCCATTCAGGTGCATTTTCTATGAAGCGTACCGATGCCATACGAGGAGGGTTTTTCATTTATTAGCGTTTCGATGAGCGCACAATTATATCATGTTATTTCGTTGCCGATTTAGGCCGTGGCTTTCTTCTGCATTTCCATGCATTTTTTATTTTCGAATGAGTGGTGTGGGAATATGGAATTGCTGCTTGAACAAAGGGTGGGTACTCATATTTCCCTCGGAATGTTCCATCCACATTCATGCCAATAATAATTATGCCGTGCCTATATAAGAAAGTGTTTATATATTTTACCGTTCTGTGGCAATAAATTGGTTTGAATTTCTATTGTAACCGATTTGAGATGAAAATGGATTGACACTTCAGAAGTGAACAAAAATGCGATTAACATTGAATGAAAGAAGAGTTTATTTTGCTAATGAAAGGAAGAGGAATGAAGAATGGTATTACATGCTGTAAATATTTTGATGGAGAAATACTAAAGATTCTATCGATGATGATGATTGTACAGATCTATGCCTTTCAATTCTTTTAAGATGTTGCCTTGTCAGTGCATGCCGTCAAACAATCTGAAGCATTGTGTTATTTCTTCAAATTGATTAATCAAACTATGCAATTGTGATGTAGTGTCACTCATTATTCTGGCGTTTGGACACGAGTGTGTGTACAGTATTCACGTGTGGATAATAAATCATCACTAAAATATATCAAAACATATGTGTATTTGTGTCTTATTTTATGTCAATAAGAGGCCTATCATATGAACTAAGAAGACCCGATCTCAACACTTGGCAGAACACGATTTCAAAGACTTTCAAGAAATCAACTCGAGGACAATTTGAATACCCCAGTGTATTTTTATTTACTTATTTGTCGTTTTATTTTAACAGGGGTAGCCCTTTCATTCAGAAAACTGCTCGACCAAGGGGCCCTGTATCAAAATACATCGTTCATTCTATATGCTGTAGAAATCATGTTAGGATTACGTAATACATCATCGTAATGTTTGTGTACATGTATTTCAAAAGGTGATGGACAACTATCGATATTGTTTGTTTTTTTTCTCTCGAAAGTCTTTGCAATCATGTTGTAATAACGTTTGCTTCTGAAGGAAAATGACAACTAGCAAACAAAGACACAAAATAATACAAAAAACAAGATTATGATGATGGGGATTTAAAAAAAAAAGAATGAACGAGCAAGAAGACAAATAAGAAATATGTGAACAGTGAGGATGAAACGTAAATTCTGGATATACATGTATCCGTGTATGTTTTATTGTATGTCAGTTGGAGACTTTCGGTGAGATATGATGAACTAAAAAGTAACCAGACCAGGGGCCCTGTTTTATAGAACTTGCTATCAACAACAAGTTACGATAGCTGTTAAAGCTACTGAAATAATTGCATTTGATTGCCTGTGAGCGAATTTGTCATTGAATTTTGGCACTTGTTATTGATGACAAGTTTTATGAAACAGGGCCTAGATTTCAACTGCATACATCAGAGGAAGAAGGGCCCAACTCCATCAAAACAGTTTTTTTACTTATTAAGAAAAAAAAATAATTAAAATTTAAATCTTTCAAAAAGAAAGAATGTTTTCTTCCTCATGAAACCATTGATTAATGAACATGATTATTTAATACAAATTCTTTCTCTTAAACTAACAATTAAAAAAAAATTAAAACAATTTTGATGGTGTTGGGTTCTCCTTGATATCATGTATTGAAATCTATACTGTACATTTAATAGTTATGTTTCCACTCAGAGGAATTTTTTTAAAAAGATAAACAAATATATATATGCTGAAGGAGATGATATACAAACAAAAATAAAAAGAATTAAAGAGATACAAGAGAAAGAAGAAACATATGAGACTGGAATAAGAAAATTAGATTCTGGATAAAGAGATGTAGAAAAAGGAACACAACTGGGAAAGGACAAAAGATGATCATATATTCATGACAAAGCCAATAAATGTGAGTCTGGATTAGATCAAATCCTCATATAAATGTCTGTTGACATAGTTTCTTAATCATCAATCAGAAATTAATGATAATACAATGCAAACTTATCAGACACAGAAGACAGAAAACTGATAACTAGGGGTTACAGGGATGATTTATTTTTAAAATATTTCTGTATAATGCACAGGCATTTGGACAAATAATCAATCACAAAAAGTGACATCGTCAAATAAGGATTTCTTAAGCATTCTACTAAATTTTTTAAAGAAATGAAAGGGTTATCTAATGATATTATTCTTTTTAAAGTTACCAACTCCCCCACCCTAATCATATTTTTGTTACGAACTGAAATGAACATCTGACCTGGATTTCAAGCAACATAATGAAATATCATTTAATGAGTATGCATGGGAAACATATATATGTGTATTTAATTAAATTCCACTTCCCTGGAATACGTAGTTCAAGCAGGGGCTTAAAAGTTAAATATCTCACTATCTCTTGTCTTCAAATAGATAAAAGACATGGCAGAAGAATTCCCAATCGAGGGGGCTTTTTATCATCAAAGGATGAATAAGTTATTCACATAGTGTCCTGATTCAATTTAATGAAAGCCAGAAAGTAATGCATTTATATCATTTAAGGATGATGAACTTACAAAATGTATTATAGGAAAAAGGAATTGCGTTGAATAGTTTCCATAAATTTTGTTCTATATTTCTACCAACAAACCAAATCTAATCTGATATCTGTAGTTCAAAACAGATTTAGTTTGACCTATATTATACTAAGCTCAAGATCAACACCGCTGAAAATGAAAAAGCTTGAAAAAGTTCATAATTTGACACAGAATAAAATAGTTTGTTTTAGACTCGGTGCAAGCAATACTAGCAGCTTTGTAATAATCAAAAGCATATCGATACTTGGCAGTTAGCCCTAGCGTACCAATAAACTATTTTTGTCTGTTTAGCGTTTTTTTTAAACACTAACTTCTCACATTGTGAACATGTATCATACAAGTTATGTATATATAGATATTATTGTACAGTGAACCTCAGTATTTGATAGGTTGAACAATATCCCTGAATTGTTACGCTTCAAATACATGTACCTATTTGACAGATGGCAACTATGGTTAATACCATCCTTTTTGCAAAGATAGAGATTACATGTATATGTATAATTTTTAAGAATTTCATATATACTGCATGATTAATACTGTAGAATCCATATCACAATATAACATGAGGATAAAATACTTGATTGAATAAATTAATCTCGTCTATTGGCTTTTACAAATATATTTTTAAAGTAAATAATGACAAACTTGTCTTCTCCAAAGGAATAATGATAAAGGAATGGATAAAATAAATTAATGCATTTGTTTTAAAAAGTAATATTTTAACCCAAGTAGATGACTCTAGGCTTGTCGTCGTCTTCCAGCTCCTTGCTGAAGAGCTCCCTGTCGCTTTTCTTCTCCACCTTGATGAAGTCATTCAATTTACCGACCATCTCGTCCAGTTTGAACTTGAGATCATCACATTCAACCTGGATCTGCTCCTTGCCTGGTGGTCAAAACAACAACAATCAAATTGATTAAATCAGAGATAAAATTATCAATCAATCAATCAATCAATCAATCAATCAATCAATCAACAATTATTGCTTTATTTTTATGCTTTAATTCTCATATGCATACCAAATGAGCGAAAGAAAAACTTAAGATGATTTGAAAGTTGCGTGGTAGCTATGATTTCAGAACTCTTTCTACAAGAAAGAAATAGAGAGAGGAAAAGTAACCTCTTTCCGCCTGAATCACAGAGAACAATGTTTGGTGCTAATTCTAAATGCTGGTCAGGTGCCTCTTGCTTATCATAAAAAGTTGAGTGTAAGCATAAATCCTAAATATGCGATCCTCATCCATTTACTATGGTGAACCAAAAAGGCCAAAAAGGAAAGGTAAACAATAAGATATATTCTTTGTTCATGAAATAAACTGGCAAATAAAAATATATTTGCTTTTCTCTCTGATTTTACTGTCTTTCTTATTGTTAATTTTGACCCTTTTAGCTGACAATAGTAATGGTCTAAACCAATGAGTACTAGACAGTGTCAACTGCCTTTGTGAGTTTGGGCCATTCTAAAGGGATTCCCACTCAACAAGACAACATGCAGCGAACGCAACAAGTTTTTTCTTACCTTCGATGTACTCCTGCTTCTTGACTCTCTTATCCTCGGTACGCTTCTGGTTGATGCCGGTGAACTTCTTAAAGCGAGCTATCATGAAGTCGACGATCTCCAGCTCGTTCTTCTTATCCACATTGGCTGCCTTGACGAGGGCGAAGGACTCGTTGATGATGGCCAGCAACATGTTGATCATGATCCACATCACCACCACCACGTAGAGGAAGAAGAAGAGCGGTCCGAGGTAGCGATCCACCTCCAACATAGCAACAAAGTCAAACTTGCCTGTAAAACAGAGGATGGAGAGCCAAAACAAAGGTTAAAGGGTACCAATCACCAAAAAATATTTTACTCTGTATGTTAGAGGTTCCATGTCATTCTACTGTATTCCAAATATGGGCTTCGAATATCACTTCTATAAAGAGATATTACAAGTTGAATTATACTCTCTATAAGCATAAAAGCGACTCGTGAGTAGACTACTCAACGCACATGTACACGCTCGTCAAGATAAGGGCTCGCGCGGAACCCAACTCGGAGGTTCGGTTCCGCGCGAGCACCTTCATTTTATCCTTTATTTCCTTCATACTCCTAAACTGTTGACCTATAGAATTTCAGATAAAGTTCTTTGAGGTTAATTTTATACTTCCTAGCAGTATACAAATTTTTTTTCAGGTGGTTGGTACACTTTAAGGTTTGGTAAAAAGCTCTTTCATATATGTATACAGATAGACAGCATTTATACTCTGTCTAGGAAAAACTATTCTAAAAGCGACTGCATCACAATTAACATTCTCCAAGAAGACCTTCAATACACCATGTGCCTCTTCATAGGTAAGACCAGGGCCCCGTTTCATGAAACTTGCTTTCACCGACAATTTACAATAACTGTTATAAGCTACTGAAATCCTTGCATCTGATTGGTTGAGAGCAAATTTGTTGGTAAAAATCACTGACAAGACACTTGATGAAATGCCCCCCAGAGATCCTGTTGAAATCAACCCATCTAGTAAAATTATATTACCCATTTCTCAAGGAATTTCTTCTCATTTGTTATCTCTTTATTTCACTCCAGCTCGGTCAAGAGGATGGGAAGAAGGGAAATTTGATGTCTTTATAATTCAGCAGTGAGGAATACACGTATACCCACCAATCAGAGTTTTCAAACTTCTCCTTTTTTTACATCTTTGAATCCTTTCCTTGGTCAGCTGATTAATACATGTACGTCTTTACGACAAGTAGTAAGGGGAATAGATACCTGTACAAAGTTCACACTTTTTTAAAAGCATTTCTATATCTGCGAGAACTTACCGAGCAGGGTGCCGAAGAGAGACTCCAGGGTCCTGAGGAAAGAGGAATAGTCCTTCAGCTTGTAGAAGACAAGGAAGGCAAAGGAACTAAAGCCCAGGTAGACCACGAAAAACATGATCATGAAGAGTGCCAATTCATAGCCAAACACCTGTTGCACAAAAGTAAACATAAAACATAGATTACTTGCAGAACTAAACATTTATAGATGCAATGTATTTCTCATGCTCTTGAATTCCTCTGTTACATGTACAGGTACTAGGGTAATTTGTACTTTATGGAATTTGTTATTGTGGATTACAACGATGACCATCTTGTATACATAGCATCCAGGCTACAATGAACAATGTTACTCTTATTCTAATGATTACATCTCTTTTCTTATATTGATAATATTGATAATAGTCACATTTATACAGGGTGGCCTAGAAAGAATGCAACACCTGAGATCTGCAATTTCAATGACATCATTGACACAATATCAACTTTATGCTCACATACATTCTGCAAATACTTGGAAAACTGTCATTTATCTGCCATCGGATGAAAATTTGTAACCCTACTAACCTTCATTGGCAACAACAGATAGCTTCTTGGTCTACATGTATAGAAACAAATATCTATCTCTTGCTTGCTTTTCAATTTAATTTTGTTCATTCCTTTGTCCAAAATAGGTCTATATTGTGTATAGCGATTTCTTGAATCTAGGTGACATGAATTTTAGAAATAAAAAATGATCAAAATGTATATGTCACATTGAAAGTAAGGGGGATGGGTCTAAATCTGCATACACATACAAAAATGAAGTACTAGAGAAGCAGGTTGTATGACATACATGAATGCTCTGGTGACAATTGCCACATGGTCATTGCCCTCAACTAACCAAATTCCTTACTTCAACTATGGATTTTTTTTTTTTACCTCGTCCTATCCGTAACTCTAAACCTAACCTAAAACCCAATTGCAAATCTAACCCTAACCCTATAACTTTTGACGAAATAAAGCCCGGAGCCATTGTCGCCAGGGCAATTGTCGGAGCACCGACGAGAAAGAACGGATACTTACTGTGAGAGTGTCTGTGAGAAGCAGCATGTTCTTGTTGAATCTCAAGAGACGTATGAACTTGATGGTAGCTAAGAAGAGCAGGAGACCAACCATGGTGGTATAGACCTGTTGTGAGACAGACAGATAAATTAGAAGAGACTTGTTACACAATGTTATCATCATCAAATCTGCCGCTGCAGAACGGTCTCTAAAGCACTGCTGCTGAAAAATAAAACGACATGCAGGTATGCATAGTGCACTTCAAAGGCAATGTCCTCATTTTCATTTCTCTGTGTTTTATTTCTATACCATATTCTCTAAAATATTTCATCTAACTGTTGCCCCAGTCGCATCTTTACTACCTCCCTGTGCTTATAATCTACTCGCTTGTTATGTATCTCTCCCTTCACCTACGATTTGTCTCTTCTAGTCACTTATCTTGCACCCCCCCCCCCCAGCACTGCTGTAAAACCAGAAACTTCACGCACATTCAGTGCTTGCGAATTTCGCAAGTGGTTCAAATTCGCGAAAGTTTCACGCCCCCAAATAATCGAATCGTAATTGTCATAACAATGAATTTTCGTGAAAGTTTCAGTATCGCGAACATTTCTGGTTTTGCAGTACATTACATTGTTTCTTTTATTATCAATGTGTACTTGTATATCTTTCTCTCTTTCTCTAATGAACTTACATCATCCCACATGGCCAGGTATTGGAAGTTATGGAAGGCAGCATTGTCTTCTCTGAAATCACTCATCAGGCTGTTAGCTTGAAGGAGTCTGTAGAAGTAGGACGTCAGAGCACCAGAAGCAAACCCAATCGAGATCACCTCGATGACATTCCATGGACTCTGTACATATGAAACAAATGAAAGTGATTATAATACATGTAGCTTGAAGGAGTTGGTAGAAGTACGACGTCAGAGCACCAGAAGCAAACCCAATCGACACCACCTCACTGACATTCCATGGACTTTGTACATATTTGATACAACTATACTGGAGTAAAATCATTGAATTTACATTCATACAGAAAATAACATGAAAGCTCCAATGCTCTTTACAATGTTCTTATTACCCAACTTTAATATAAGAACATTATTTACTGGATTTGAAGACCACTTAATATAAGAATCACTAAATAGAGAGAATCTTTAGGTAAATTTGGTGCAGATGTAATGAAATAATCATCCAGCTCCCAGTTGGATTTCCGATTAGAATAATGAAGCTTCATAAGCAGGTGACCATTCTAAAGATGCAGCCATTATAACACTGACAATTTTTTGTAGGGGGGGGTCAACCACCTTGTGCCCCCTTTTTAAATATTTGGAGGCATACAATTGTACCTTAAATTAAAAAAAAATAATTTAAAAAATGTGCCTCACCCTTAATTGTGTTGTGTTCTAGTGCCCTCTTTTTAAATTTTACACCTCACAGGCATATAAAAAACCTTATGAACTTTAGTTTTTTGTTTGTCAGAGATTTTACAAGTAAATTTACAGTGAGAAATGGAGATAACCCATTTTTGTCTTCTTGTCATGGACATGAATTTTTTTGGAATTGAGCCCCCCCCCCCACCCCCTTTAATCCACCGCTAATGATAGCAGGTTGCCTACCTTGAAGTAGGCCTTCTTCTCTTTCTTGATCTTGCGGAGTTCCCTGATGGTGTAGTACAGCTGGAGGATCACAAAGATGACCTCACCGCCCATCACAAAGTAAGCAAACGGACCATAGTAATGGTCAAGTGTCATGGTTTGGTACTTGCTGAATGGGGTGGCACCTGGTTGAGGGGGGGTAATGGAATGGTCAGAATGTTACATCCCATCAGATTCACTCATAGTCATTCATAGATAAAGAAGATTAGACTTTCTGCTACGGTGATTCATAAAAAATGACACTAAACTGAATCTCTCTATCTTCTCTCCTACTGAAGTCATCACCTGTTATTATTTCCAATATAATGATTTGTACACATACTAGTGTCACAACATATTCTGTTTTGTAGTGTAAGGGGGGATAGCGTAAAGTATATATATTTAGTAATTATTTCCATAGACTCAGAGCATTTGTAACTATTTTTATCTCATGAAGGGGTCTATAAAATATAAGCTGTGCTTTTTAATAGACTCCTCCACTTTTGTTTCTTAACTATGCCTATTTATTACCGAAATTATAATAGTATAATTGTATATTATATGTAGTTACTGTACTTAATTTTTTAATTTTTCAATTTATGTAAACATTTCTTTTAGTAATTTTGTTTGATATTATGATATACCAATTTGTATATATGTAAAATACTGAAAGCCATCATGCAGAAATAAAAGAAACCTTGAAACCTTTAACAAAAAATATAAAAATACATGAAATACATATATACAATATGAATATAAGAAGAATAACGAGGTGGAGATGCATTATTTGCCAATTAAAGTTTATTTTCCAAATTTTCGGAACTATCCACACTTTCCAAAATTTTTGTTGTAATCCGTTTCCCTGAAGAAGGAATGACTGGATTGTTCCAAAATTAGGAAAATAAACTTTAATTTGCAAATAATACATCTCCACCTCGTTATTTTTCTATTACTACGCCAATAAGTGGACTTTACAATGTTATGTTTAAAAAAAATAAATTAATTAAAAAAAAAAAAATATATATATATATATATATATATATATACATATATATATATATATGTATACATAATACATACATGTTTATGTGATGGAAGTACAGTGTATACTCTTGTACATGTATTAAACCTTTATAAAGAGCTGGCAAAGCAGAACCAGAAACATTACATAAACAGATTGTCTGACTGCATAGTGTACGGCAGGCTTTACTCACCTCCTGTAGGTGTGAACTCAATCACACAGAGGCTCACCACGTGAATGTTTGTCGTCGGATTGTAGACGGTGAACTCTATGAAGACAGCTCTCGTCTGTTGATCAATCCACATCGTATCCTGCAGGTAAGTCAACATGGCCATGTCGTTCTCGAAGTTGTTGCCGAACTCGACGGTGAACCCTCCACCGTAGTAGATGTACTGCTCTGCCATAGCTGGGTAGGAATCCAGCTCAAGCCAGTCCCGATATTTCCAAGGGTAGGCATAGCGATCGTTCTCCCAGTTAGGCAGGTTAATTGGGTCTAAAGGAAAAAGTAATAAATGATAAAAGGCACTGAGGTAATGGATAGACTCGGATAATTGCCCGTAAAGTAGTTAGAGAAGTTTGTCTAACACATTAAGCGTTCCCATGTTGTAAAATATGAAGAACTTGCTAACGGATACACTGGTTATACATCATGCAAAGTAAGAAAAACAGTCAATTAAATAGCTGGTTCTTACAGCTACCCAAAAAGAACTGGATTGGGAAGAGGTCATTTTCTAGTGACATTTGTATCTAAGAAAACTGAGACCAAAAGCACAATTTTGCATGACATCTGTGACCTTATAGCAGCATTTTGGTGAACTCTTAAGACAAGTGGAAGTCATCCTGGGTGGAAGCTTTCTTGATCATCATCTTCAGCTGAATATTTACCAACACCATCATCACCATCATCGTTATCATCATCATCATCCTCATCATCATCATCATCATCATCATCATCATCATCATCATCGTTATCATCATCATCATCATCATCATCATCATAATCTTCATCATCACCATTTCCACCACTATCCTGCTTCTCCTGCTCCTCCTCATCAGCATCATCATTATCACTATCATCATCAGTACAATATAGTTCATGTAGAGCTTACCACTGTAGTTAACTGGTAGCCATCCCGGATGATAGCTGTCTTCATCATCGTCTGCAGCCGAGTATTCATCCGTGCAGTGGTTGATGGCAATCTTCATGATGTCTTCAACCTTGCAAGACTCTGTGGGAAACAAAGACACCAATAGATCAATATGGAGATCTGATATTTGCTCCAGCAGCAAACCCTACAGGCTTTATTATGTCCAAGAAGTAGGGTTAGAGTTGATTTGCTATTGAGTTTCAGGTTAGCTTTAGGACTAGGTATAGTTTCTGGTCCAGGGTTTAAGTTAGCAATTTGAATAGCGTCGGAAATTGACCGTTAAGCAACTGTCACAGGAGCATGTCTTGTGGATATTCCTGAGGAAATCGACTGGTGGTTTATTTCTTCAAATTTTCAGTCTATTCCATAGCTCATTCATAAAATGCACACCTGTTTTAAAATGTAATGCTGATCAAGTTATTTTTGCATACACATTATTAGATACTATTGAAATAAATAAATACCACAAGGTTTTTATCATCTGCTCTGAGTCAGAAGGGCATTAACTCATTGATAAAGTAAACGAGATAAGGCCCTTCTGCCTCCAAACAGATGCTCTAGGAAATGTCCTACCTGCATAGACACGGACTTGTCTTAGCCGCATTGAACCCAGTAGAACATGAGATCTGTCTGTGATGAACTTCTGCTGGGTATGTGGTAGATCTGGTTGGCCATTGTAATGATTGCCAGGATAGAGGGATGGGATCAAGGTCTCTTCAAAATACTGCCAGGCATTTTCTCTACTAGCGACCTATATCAAACAGTGAGAAAGGATCGGTACACGTAAATTCCAAGAGCGAAGGGCAGCAGATGTACGCACACCAACCTAAAAGATTATAATTTTTAGCGTATCATATGCAAAAATCTGCTTTGAAATGATTTTTTAGGGAATAAGCAAAATGCACAATTTATTCATTAGGTTCAAAGTTTATTTCTACATGTACATTCCCTTTGAATGAGCTGATGTAGTTCCAAGATGACCTTTATGTGATCTAGAGACTTTATTGTTATAAAACTAAAGTAAACCTTGAGCAATGCATACTGTACAAACTGTCCAAAGTAGCGCATTCAGTTGATATCTGAGTTCTTACAGTACTTACGTTATCAAGTGTACGAATGCCATGGTACTGGGCTCCAGTGAATGTATTGGTGACAGACTGAAGGACACCAAAGCTGTTCTGATCACGGCTTCCATAGGAGATCAAAAACATGATGTACAGGTAGAACATATACACAGATATCTCTTTCAAGATATCCATCATTTGTAACTCCTTGAATCTGGAAATATGGAGGAAAATCGAGAAAGCAAAGAAGGTGTGGTCCAGTTAAAGAAGTGAAAAATTAATGAAGCACTGATGGTACAAACAAGGTCACATGAATATTATGATACAACAGCTTCAGTGCTGTTGCCACTACTACCCCATCCCCCTAACCACAGCAGCTGAAGCTGCAGGCACCGCAACCAACATTATCTCTATCATCATCACCACCATTATCATCATCAACATCATCATCATCATCTTTACCATCATCAACATCACCATCATCATCATCATCACCTTTACCATCTTGATAATCATCTTCATCATCATAATAATCATCACCATCACCATCACCATCATCATCATCATCTTTGTCATCACCTTTATTGAACATCATCATCGACATCATCATTATTATCATCATTATCACCATCATCATCACCATCAACACCATCATCAATATCATCAGCATCATCCCATCACCATTATTATTACCATCACCATCATCATCATCATCATCTTTGTCATCACCTTTATTGAACATCATCATCGACATCATCATTATTATCATCATCATCATTACCATCAACGCCATCCCGATCATCATCAACATCATCAGCATCATCCCATCACCATTATTATTACCATCACCATCATCATGATCATTATCATCAGGACTCCAAGCACCTCCCTGCTCACCTTGTTTCTCTCATCTCATTTAGAGTATCTTCATCAGGAGGTTTGACAGGACACAGGAGCTTCTGTTGCTCCAGCTGTTCCAACTTTTCCGGATCCTTCAGCTCATCCTCCGTCAATCTCTCATGCACATACTCCTCATCCTCCTGGAGAGCTGGAGACTTGGACTCGTCTTCCTTGTCAGGTTTCTTGATCACCAAGGCAAAGAAGGTTGCCAAGCACAGCACCTTATATCCAAGAAAACATAACTTACGGTTGAGACTAAAGCAAGTCTAAATAACTGACTATAAAAATACTAGTAAAACCCCCACTCTCTCTTTCATTATCATTCATTTCTTCCATTTTTAAAAGGATACTAGTCAAACATTATCATTTCATTATCACTTTACCCATATAACATTTATGAGTTTTTATTCTTATCTACAGTAATATAGGCCCATATCATTTCATACTGATCATTCTCAGGACTGTAAATGTCAACTGTATGTGTTTATGTGCACTTCCTTGTACCCACAACAAGAAATGTGAAGAATAAATGAAACTGAGCTGAATTATAATGTCAAGTGCTTGTGGATTAAAATAGCAAAGTGCTTTGAAAACTTTGCTGTACACCCAAAATTTTTGCATTTTTTGAATTTGTTAAAACTACATGTAGTACACATAATGTATGTTAGAAATTAGTTCTATGACATATATAAAAAGTAGTTATCTGTGTCAATTTCCATTCTTATTATTCAGACACCTTCCTCATATGTGTACTGGAAAACTGACGCTACATGTAGCTGCCAGTTTTACCATCGACAGAAAATGATGTTTTTGGCGATTGCCGCATCGTACTTTCGGGATGTGTCATCAAACTAATTCCTAATAATCTAAACCATCCTGATGAATTTGTTCAGCAAATAGTAAACGTATGATCCTCACCTTTATAGGCTGTGAGAAGAGAATATCTTGGACAAGAGAGAAGCAGATGGACTTGAGCCATTCAGTGGCCTTCTCTGGTCCGAATCCGCCGGCCACCTCAACGGTCAACCAAAACGCCACGCCCACTGTCCCATAACCGACAATCCAGCCAATGATCACACATTGCCATGGTAACGCAAACTTTTCCTTCTTCTTCTTCTTCTCGGTTTTCTTGAGGCCAGCAACAAGGTGCATTCCATCGTCTGACTTCTTCCCGTAAAGTTTCTTTTCTCCATCTTCCTCTGCTTTGGCTTTCTGCAAGGGGTTCAAGAACAGAATAAGATAATGGTCAATAATAATACAGTAAGCGCTTTGGTCAGTTACTTCTAACTGGTAAGAAGCTAAATAAACCACGGTTGTTATAATGATTATTACTGATACCATTCTATCCTTCTTTCTCTCCATTCTTACCTCTTCTTCCTCCTTCTCTTTGTTATCTTCTTGGAATCGGATAGTGCGACTCCTGGCTGATTTGAGCAATCTCTTAGAATCATCTCCTGTGTTGAGGAAGTCAAGCTGTCTTCCCAACTCATCCTCCGCCTTCTCATCCATTCTATCCTGCTTATCCTGATCAATCTCTTCTTGGGTTTTCTCAGCCTCTTCCGTAGCTGCAAAGAAAAAATGACAGATTCAAAATAGTTTGAAATATGACCTTCTTCTCCTTCGTGGTTGACTACATCTTGTGTTATCTATTAGACATTCTAGGCAAGGAATTTGTGGAATGGATGAACAACTAGAGATTTTCAAATAATTCATATCAGAAATCATTACCATCATGATAATCATAATCATAAATATCATCACCATTGTTATCATTCAACTCCTTCCTCCTCCTCATAATTACCATCATCATCATCATCACCACCCTCGTCATCATTATTATCATTATCATCACCCTCATCATCATTATCCATTATCATCATCATCATTAGTATCCTCCTCCTCCAAATTCCTAATCAAACCCTCCTCCACCCCTGCTGCTGCTGCTGCTGCTGCTCATCATCATCATCATCGTCATCATCATCATCGTCATCATCATCATCTTACCTGGCTTCTTCTTTCTCCTCCACCACCAGTTAATCTGATCAGGAGGTGGCTTAGAGAGGCGGAACATCTGCACCACAATGAGATTAGCAGGGAACACCATCAGGGAACTGATCACACCTACTGTAATCTCCGCGATGGAGACGGAGATTGGACCAATAGTAAAGCCACCACCTGCGGGAAACGAAAACCAGAGCTGGCTTATCCATTTTCAAACAATATAACATTGAGGTTTTACCTTGGATTACTCTGAAGTGCATCATTGTGGCTAACAGGCAGCGTTTTAGAGCATTTTCAGAAAAGCAGTGGTTTGTACACAGATGTGTACAAAATGTCAATTTTTATTCACTTTTGGGCAGACATGCCCTATGAAATATCATGTGACCATCCAATTTTCCCAAACTTATTCTCAGAAGCTGCACTTGAAAGAGTTACTAAAAGGTGTGTCGCGTTCTGCGGAAGTCACATGGTAGTCAGGGATTTGTATGGGGTGTGTCGAATTGATACCCCCAAGAGTGAATAGGGTTAAAAAAAAAAATTGAATTTATCTACATATACCATAATGCATTGGAGCCAAAGAATCATCTTCTGTTATGGTCCTAAAAACTTTGATTCATGTCAGATAGAAGTGTCAAAGTAATTTGACATGTACAATGGTAAATCAGTCTATACCTGAGCCACTGGTCACATCAATGCCATAGAAGAAGATATTGGCCATCATGCTTGAGAAGAGGAGAGAGAGACAGCACAGGGCGCGTTGACAACGGGTGAAAGTGCTACGAGCCGGACGGGCAAACACAGAGAACCAGAGATGGCCGTCTGTGAGGTTACGTCGCGTCTTGCTGTAGAACAGGTAACCAAAACCTGTCAGCTCACTCTTTCCTGCCACTGGAATGACACGCTCAATCTGAAACAGCAAAGTCATGTAGGTAGCATGATGAAGGTGCTGTACCCAAATAAATTCTGAGATAAAGTGTGCTTTAACCGATATGTAGGATGTTAATACAGAATAAGATGTGTGCAAGGAGCTAATAAGGCACCCACACCTTAAAGCCTTATCTGAAAGAACAAGTTCATATCCTTTTAGTATAACATTAAAGCATTACCAACATGACCAGAAGCAAGCTTACAAACTTCTTAATTCACAACTTTTATGACAAATGCTTTCTAGATGTGTCATGGTTTAGCAGACTTTAAATCACATGGTACATTGCTCAAATCCCTGTTCCCACACTAACATTCTTTTGCAAGACATTAATCTACATTTGCCACTCTCAACCCAGGTGAGACTAATGGATAATGATTAACTATTAATTCACCTGGCCATCGTCTTCCTCCACAGCCAACCAGCGATCACACATGAAGTAATACATCTTATCATTTTCCAGGTCCTTGATGACCAGTCTACTCAGGGCCCACGACGGAAACTTCCCGCTGTTGTCATGCCAGATACGGACGTGCATCAGGTTGCCTAGGTGACGGGGGGCAGACATGATGAAGGAATCGATGCCCCCTCGCTGGAAGGTGCGTCGTTTGGGGTCGATGAGGAGGCGAGGACGAGACTCCTCCGCCTCGCCCGTAATGATGAGGGAGACCTTGGCAGTTGTAGCTGGAAAGAAATGAATTAAAGATGGGAATTGAATAAACCATACTGAAGCTTTTCGTCTTGCACTCATAAGAGGAAAATACAAGAATGAACAGAAAGCTGAAATAGAAAACATAAATGAGAAATAAAAGAAAATAAAGGGGAACAAAGCATGCACAAAAAAAATAACAAGCTCTGATTGGCTATCCCAGACAAGAGGGCACTGCATGCACATCTGTAATAGTCACGCTCTGAGGCGACCTACAAAGTGTGCTAATATTAAATGCTTATGCCCGATTGTAGTGAAGCATATTGGTCAAAGGAGACCTCAACCAACTTGTAGTTTTGTCAATAAAAAGTTGAGGCTCAAGAGAAATTGTACAACTTAATTTGCAATGTTCTTTAATGCACATACTGTACAGCATATTTATAAATCCTGAATTTATACTGATTTACAATGCAATTTGATCTCTGAAAGTGTTGAATGAAACAACAAAAAATGAAGATGAAGCATTTACAATATTGAAGTACTAAATCCGCAACATTGTTCCTTTTTTACGCCAAACATCCAGTTTCATTTAACGATAGCTAAAACATCTCACAATACTGGCAGTTAAACTCTCAGTTTCATTACGAAAATGAAAATTTATCCTAATATTAGTGGTACAAGGATACTGATCACCTAAATACATGTGCTTATGTAGTTACACATGTATGACCATCATACCCCCCCCCCCAAAAAAAATGTTATTTAGAAGTAAATACATGTTAATAATAAATGTAACTTACAAGCTCCAGAGCGCATTCCAGTGAAGACTGTGATTTCATAGTTATAATGATCTCTTGGGTCATTATCAATCAGTGGAGTGGCACCAGCCTGTCATTATGATTACAAAAAAAGAAAAGAAATATAGATCACACTGAGCCTCATGTCTCTAGACATATTTTCAAGCATATAATCAATATGTTATAAAATAGTATCTTTGATTTCATTCCTGATAGGAAATGCTTCTCACTGATTAAAAACCAAGCAGGATAAATAATGTTCTCCTCCAGTGATCTTGGCACCAGAATTCAAATATGTTAAGGTACTGAAAATGCCCTGGTATTGATTTCATCGATTTGGGGGAATGTGTTATATCCTTCCAAAAGTTTTTTAAAGAAACTTTCCTTGATTTTTTTTTAACCAAAAGATGGCAGTTTGGGATTTTACAAGATGTTGAACATTAAAATAAGAAGGATATTTTTGTATTTGAAATGAATGATCTGAGCTTTTACCTTGACCAAGTCCCTCTGGTCTTTCTTGTAGGCCCAGAGCACAACGGTGAGATAGACCGAAAACATGCACACCATGAAGACAAACACAACTGGATTCTCATTCAGCTTGGTGAAGGCTGACTGCGACAGGTCAATGGAGTTCATTGGAACCTCAAACCCTCCCCCGAAGGAGGTCAAATGAGTGCAGAAACACTGGGTGTTGAGAAGACGAGAATTCTCTCCAACCTGCACAGACAAAACCACAGAGAGATAAAAAGTATGTTATTCAGTGATAACACATTTGATGGAGCAACATTTTCAGTGAAAATTACAAGGGGCAATGGATTGGGGGAAAGAAAAAAAAAACCCTGCTCAGAAGCACAAATCACACATCTTCTAAAATTGTGCTTTCTATGGATCGATTCACAAAACACATTGACTGAAGAAAGATCCATCTCAGTGGGGATCACACTGAAGATTTCCGAAGACACTCACCTCACAGCCATCAGTGGCCCATTCATCGTTCTCCTCATCGTAGAACTGACACTTGCTGGTGAATGGTCGGATACGGTAATGGACAGGCCAGAAGGCTGTGTTGATATCAGCATCCGCTCCTAAGTATTCATCAATCGAACTCTCATTGGCTCCTCCAATTGATTTGAGACCGACGTACACATGGGCTGTGGATCCATTGAAGTAACTAGGATTCAAAGAGAAGGACATTATCATGATAGCGATTTCGTCAGCACTAGGCAGGAGTTCCCTTCAGAATGACAAATATATCTAAATATGTGTAGTACCTAGTAAAATAGGGCTTGAAATTAGCAACTGCCCAAGTGCTATTGACCACATAAAATCCTCAAGAGCAACCCTAAAGTCCCACCTTTGATTCCCGTTTGGCAACTTTAAAATCTTATGTTATTTTTTGTTTCATGTCAATTTTGTGCTGATCACTGTAAATGACCACCAAAAGTTGAATTCCGCAACCTAAGCAATCGCCTACTTTGCCGGGCTCCTAACCAAAATGAAAAGCTAACCAAGAGCCCTGTAAAATGGGTCACTGACGAGCATTGAACACAGAGTTGACATTGGTGAATTTATTTAATTTATTTTCTACACTCGAATCAAGTGGTTTGGGGTTCTAATATCAGCTGTGGGACGAGTGTCCTTTTTCAAAACAATAATCTACATGTACACGTACACATGCTTAACTCCACGCAGATGAATAAGATATTTCATAATTACAACAAGCACATGCGTAGATAACGATCATCTGTATTGAGTACAAGTGACCCTCTATACGCTGTGAAAGAGTGCGCACCATTATGCGCGCACCAATGACGGTGATTCGAGTTGTTAAGCAAGCAGCATATAACCACCAAAACTGATGCATGTGAGCATACAAATCAGGGGAATTTGCACCATCTACTCATTAAGAACTGGCTAATTACATGTATTAGGGACCTGGTAGGAAATAATTCCCTAAATGCTTACGCACTTAAAGTAAAGTAAATAAGTAAAATATACATGTATATGTGCTGGTCAGATTGGTTTCCTACCTGTCTAATATAGTGTTACTCAGGAAGCACACATCAGGGTCGGGATAATCCAGTTCTCCACATCCCGTCCCGTTCCCAACGTTCGGGATGGGGTGCGGCAGGGTGCAGTTGAAGTCATAGATATCAATAGAGGGCGGTCTCCCCATCCTGATGTAGAGTTCAAGGGTCACGTTATCTGCCTTGGTTCCATTCCAGTGGAGAGGGATGGCCTCAATGTGGAGAGCAGAATGTCCAGGGGCCACTGTAAAAGACAGGAATTCAATTCAATGAGAAGAATAAGTTCTGGTAATAGTGAAAAATTAATCCTAGGCTCTCTCATTCTTTTTATTCCCCAGTGGAAGAAAGTCATGGTAGTCTCATATGATAAGGATTGATCTTCAAACACTTTTACACATGAAATTTGAATCAATCACAACACTTGATAAGATGAGGCCCAGGTCTTAAAAAGCATAAAGTAATTATAAATCATGAATAATATGTACTACATCTTCTAAATAAGAAAAAACTTACTACATATCCTTTCAATCTGCATGTACAGTACTTGTTTAATGAATTAAACATTGAGGGTGAATCAAAGCATTCAAATAGTGACTTACTAAGAACATGAGATAACATTCTCTCATTCCTGGGCTTGGTCACATTGTAGATGGTAACTAGACTATCAACGTCAATCTGGTCCTCCGATCTCTGGATCCAGACCTCAATAGGTTCAGCTAGATCTTTGATCTCTAGACTCCCTCCTGTAGCGTTGTTGAAGGACAGGGCTGCGGTCTCTCCTTGGACCGTGTTGGAATTGTTGGACCAGGTCTTGGAGTTGGTCTTCTCCATCAGAGACTGTAGCGTAAAGATTGGAAGCAAAGATTTATTTTTTAAAAAGGATGGTCAAAATTTTTAATTTTTAGCTCAAATGTTCTCTGTTAGAAGTATTCCTTCCAAGATCAGACACATTTCTGTTAACAATAAATGACATTATCTTTTCTCTATCACCACCATTCTTTTAATGCAGAGTAAAAAGGAATATAAAGAATAAACATACTTTCTTCTGACATCTACAGTAATGAAATATATGTAGATGCCTACATGTACGTTTTTATACCAAGTTATATATCAAATGTTGATAACTTTTAACCTTTTATCATGAAAATCATTTCCCCCTTTTTACGTAAAATTCCCCCAACTATATATCTTCAAGCCTGCAAAGCAGTGAAACAGTGATGCACAAGAATTTTAGTACCATTTCAATCATTTCAATTTTTCTCAGCTTCTACATGTACTTGTCCCATGGACAGACAGCCCGAAAACATAATGGCCCAAATCAGAACACCGGGCTAACTTAAACCATGGTCTAAACCTGCCCTTTATAACGGAGTTTAAGATAATTACATTCTTAAACTCCAGTGCACTCTAGACTCTAAGCGTGGCTTAACTTTGTACAGAAATTCAAACTGAAGCTAGGGGCAGTTTAAAGGGTGACTAAATTAGAGAGAAAAAAGGTGCTGTTTCCATGTATTTTTGCATTCAAATCACGAATCTGGCAATTGATTGTCAAAATTATGTCTCGTTTTGGCGAAAAAGGGGGAAAAGTAGAGGTTTGGGGACCGTTCCTTAAAACTCGTGAGCTGATTGGCTAATTGACGTCACACCCCCAAGTGACGTATGAAGAGTAAGAGGCACAAGATCTACAGGCTGCAGCAATGTAACATTGTACACACAATGCGGTATTTGACCCCTCTGTTCAACAGACAATTTATGAAAAAGGGAAATTAATCAATACAGTCTAAGGAGTGAATAATCATTATCAATATATTTTCTTTAAGATCAGTGAACACTTTTGCCCAAATATACAGCTCTTGTTTTGTTTTTTCAACTTTTCTTTGAACAATGTTCTCATCCATCTGAGCTTGCCGAACGATAGTTTTGCATTGGTCTTAAACGCGTACACAGCCGTTTTATGCGTCTGTGCAATGTACTACACATCTTTAGTACGGCAACTATGTTCCCCCTCGTACTAAGCGACTGGTGAACGCTTTTGTTTGGTTTGTTTTCACTCTCGCCTTTTTTTACTTCGCTTTACATGTACTACGGTACTACTGACTTAGATTTTTGGCTGAATTCTTCGAGTAACTTAGAGAGATGGATAGTGATCGCGAGTCCGATTTGGAGGACTTTTTTGAGCCAGATACGAACTCTGATTTATCAGATGATTTATCGATACCGAAAGAGAAGAAGCTCAAGTGCAGTGGCAAGGGGAATTCGACCATTATGTTTGAACCCCTCGCAGAAGACGCGCCAGGGCATGGTGAAGGGGTCGCGGGGGAAGGGGCCGCGGGTGAAGCTGCTGTAGCTGCTGGAGAAGAAAAGTGATCACTGCAAATTGTACTCCACTCGCTTGGCCCTTGCCACTCTGCCCGCGTGAGAATACCGTTGCGACCCACAATTTCCGTAGATTTTCATCTTTAGGAAAATGATGTACGTAGGCTTACATCATCTTTAGGGGTCTTGCTACAGCCCGCAACTATACACCGATTTGGCATTACTGATGAAATTGTGTCCCAAAATCAAAGTTATTGTGAGGAATTAAACACACAAAAATATGCGATGCAAATGGTCGATGCGGTGAATGTCATGCTCGGCACCGGGCTGGGCCTGCCGGGGCCTGCGGGCGCGCATGGTATATAGGTTGGTGGAATATGGTTGGTGGAATATTTTCCCTTACTTCTCGTACGTCACAGATCACGTGATCATGATGTCGCTCGATGGGTTTTTTTTTAGGGGCGGGGCTTATGACTGTGTAAATCAGCAAAAATGTACTTTTCAAATGATTATGAAATACGACTGAATGCATAAAAAAGTGTGTGATAGATATTTTTTGGCTCCTGATGACTCCTTCCTACGAAAAATGGGCAATCAATTTTTTAATTTAGTCACCCTTTAAGTCACTTAGACTGGAGTGTAAGTTGAATCGGAGTTCAGAATACAGGCCGTTAATGCCTTCCGCATTATGGCGGCAAAGGCATTAAAATTCAATTAATTTTCCATCAATATCTGAAAGGGCAATCTAATCCAAGTAGACCTGTTTTACTAATTGTATGCATACTTCTTGAACAAAAGTTTCTGTTGACGACACAAAAGCTTGCCAGAGGTTTGCCCAACATAGCAACAACTAATGTATGCAAAATAGAGTCCATCCATAGGGATACCATTATGCATAGCAGGTGCATTAAATAGTTGGTAACTAAGGATTCTGGAGGGAAACATGCATAAATTGAAATACATTAGTAAACAGGTCTATTGCTTTCATATGATGCTTGTCTATCTACCTGAGCATCCACAGATGAAGCGGAGCCATTCCCACTGCCAAACATGGTGGAAGCCATTGGAAGCTTGAAACCAGATCCACACTTGGCTCCATATTGTTCTGAGATGAAACAAAACATGATAATGATGAGCATGAAGCAATGATCAAAATGAAAAAATCATATTAATGCTGCCCTAGAAGCAAGTGACAAATAGCAACATATGATCTACATTTATCAAAAAGTAGTACTAGCAGGGTTGCTACAGTAGATGGTTTTACAACTTTTGCTTGAAAAGAGACCCAAAAAACAAAGGAGCCCGATTATTTATATAAAGCCTAAAAAAGCTTGAAACATAGAGGTGACAGGGACTGGAAATGAGGCAAAATCGTGAAAAAAGGCATCCCTGCAATGGTCAGTATCAATCTGCACAAAAACAGTCTTCATGTTTTAACATCCTCAGAAAGTTTGATGCCTTCCCCCTCACCATCTGGTGCACAATCAACTATAAACTATGCTTCTAGAAAACATAACATAATGAAAAAAAGTGCTTTGATTAGAATCAAAGGTAATATTTCAAACTTTTAAAAGTGTAATTGCATATACATCTGCCATGTCAAGAAACAGAAATTAAAAAGATGAGTGGGAAATGACATACTGTTATCCATATTAGCAGTGAAGGCTTTGTCCATGGTGATGTTGACCGCAGGAGACGCTATGGCAACAGGCGCTTGACCGGTCACCATACCCCCATTGACGGTACCCATCATGTTACCCACGACGCTATTCATCTGAGAATTCATGTCACGACTCTGTAACGATGATAATAAGATAGAGAGAGTGTCTTGATATGATGATAATAATGATAATAATATTGTTGGGTATTTGCATACATGTACATGTACATGTATCTACCACGCAAGGGGCTTCAGGCATTAGCTGAATTAATAATTTTGGTGCTCACAGCATTCAACAAATTCCTTCCCACCGGGTAGTCATTTAAAACCTCGATGTAGAGTGTCGATTTAGATTAAAGGGATTCGGTAACTTTGTGGAGGCTTGATTTAATAAACTGTTGAGTTTTGATATCTGTCTTGTATAATGATGTTCAGAAGGATAAATAAATAGCCAGGCATAGAAAGGTTTTCAAATGTATAATGCTATTATTAAGATATCTATGACTGAATACTCCCATTTACGAAAGCGTATGGCCATACGCTTTAGTCAAACACTGAGTCTATGGGGGAAAATGAGTCTGGCATTTCCGGTCAATTGCATATGTTTACTTTTGTGAAGCACATGATGATTTTGAAGTGTTTTTTCCCCCCTGGTCTTAATTTTTACAACATATTACATACACTGAGAGCATGTAAGGCCAGGCAGGTCAGATTTTATCAAGCCTCTGCAAAGTTACCAAATCACTTTAATGTGCTGCCAAAGGAAATTGGTGGTGAGCCACTGTTCATCCCAATGACCTTGATATCTCCACTATGACACCTCTATAAATATCATCAGACCTTGATTTCCTCATGTTACTCTCTTACCCTACCCCTGGATTTGAAGAATGCTGGATAATTTTTCACAATGTAATTGGTCGCAGTTAAAATCAAGGCAGATACAAGCTGAAGAATTCTTCATCGAATAAAAAAATACTACCGACCCCACACTATTGCAACTATAACAAGCAAAAGTCTGTAGGAGGTGTTAGGCTCTTCTAGGAGTGATAGGATGCAAGTTTTGGGCACTTTAGGTGCCAAAGGTCAAACAATGACAGCCTTGCCTTGTTGAAGATTGTTACCTAGATATCGGCTGCATTATTACTTTTGACCTGGTCATCTGTGGGTCAGTTCTAGAAACTTTTTACAGGCCACTTATTCCGTTAGAGAGCACAGATTGTTATATATTTATATATGTTTTTATTGGCTCAACTAATATTTTTGAAGTGTTTGATCATTGTTTAAACAGCCCTTTACTACTTTATGAGGCAAATTATGAAGTGCTTTGAAATTGCAAGGAAAAGGCACTCTACCAAATACTCGGTAGATCCGGGGACTAATAGCCAACAAAACATGGGACTTTTCTACATGTATCTACCACATTTCCTCACTACCAAGACTTTATAAAGTGAACTCTTACCAGTTGGTTCATGGCCTCCACTTCAGCCGAGGCAGCAGCAGCTTGTGCTTCAAGGTCCGACACATCAGAGGAGTAGTAATCAGATGACTCCATGTCATCCACATCAGGCATACCAGTAGCATACAGGTAATCCAATTGACTAGAAACAGAGGATGCAGCAGCCTTGGCAGCAGCCACTTTTCCCTGAGCTCCACTCATAGCATTACCTGAAGGAAGAAATTGGTATTAAGAGTGAAGCCACTGAATACTCTAGAATGTAATGATGTGAATAAATATCTACCAATCATAGTATTAATGAATGTATTAATGTGAATCAGTATTTACCATCATATTATGAATGTAATGATGCAAATATATGTTTACCAATTATAGTATTATGAATGCATTGATGTGAATAAATATTTACCAATCATAGTATTATGAATGTATTGATGTGAATAAATATTCACTATCACATTATGAATACAATGATGCAAATACATGTTTACCAATTATAGTATTATGAATGTACTGATGCGAATATATATTTACCAATTATAGTATTATGAATGTATCGATATGAATAAATGTTTACCAAGCATAATATTATGAATGTAATGATGCGAATAAATATTTACCAATCATAGTATTATGAATGTATTGATGTGATTAAAAATTTACCAATTATAATATTATGAAAGTACTGATGTGAATAAAAATTTACCAATTATAATACTATGAATATATTCATATGAATAAATATTTACCAATCATATTAAGGATGCCATTACTGCTTTCTTCCACCTCATCAGCCCCGGATTCATCAGATTTCTCTGCTAACAGACCCATAAACTGAGAACTTGTCGACAAAGTGTCTTGCTAAAAATCAAAATGGAAAAAAAAAGAGAGATTTCAGTTATACACCGGGAAATTATACAAGTAAACAAGAGTGATGAAAATGAGGGCTGGTAGTGGAATTGTGAGAAGTTTAAAATTAGCAATGCTGTAATTACAAACACCAAATGTTTACCCAGCACACATGTACTATGTAGATGGAAATATCATGTGTCATTATATTATTATCAATATCAAAATATTTCCTTTCAAAAGTAAAGCCTCACCTTTAATTAGTTTGACCTGTATTATTGAAGATGTATTGAAACATGACTGCATTTATTGTGCCCATAATGAGTTAATGAAAAGATACAAGTCTAACGTAAAAACTTTAAAATTGATGAGTAGGTCTTGAATTTTAAAAACAAAATTTTCCAGATACTGCAGACAATTACTCTTACAGAAATATATCCTGTATCACAAAATGATGACGTAGATTCTAATTCATGTGACCAAGCATTTTTCCTAACTTGTAAACTTGTCATTAGAAAGTGCTTATGACACGTTATTAGCATTTTCTAATTACCAACCTGTTCTATAGAATTTGGGCTGAGGATGCTTTATCAAATGACAAGGATCCTGATTACCATTTTACAAAACAGTCCAAACACAGTCTGCTACCATCTCAGATGTCAGTCTGTTCCAAAGGTAGCGAGTGAGGATAATTCCTACCAATGCCCTCACTGATGTACATTATTATAATATTTGCATACTATTGGATGTGACTTCACAATGAAGATAGGACTTACAGCTGCTGAGGTAGAGACTTCTCCTGTGGATGACGTAGCTGTTACCATAGCTGATGAGAGTTGCTTCATGGCTCCTACTGTGTTGGGTATGGCTAGCGACATCGCTACTACCATGCTGTCTCTCATCTACATGGAGAAGAACAAAAAAAACAGTGAAATCCAGACTAACAGGAATGCTTTTTGATGGATTTTCAAAGCTGTAAACTTCTGTGAAGGTACATACATTGTACATGTATTATGATCTACATTAGAAAGAAATACTTCATCCTCATCATCAATCATCATCTGAAGTGCAATATTTTAAACGATTCTTATTCATTTTTAATTTCAATGTTTTTACCCTGTCAAGAATTTAGTGATATGTATTGTACTGTTTTATGTAATCTTTTCAATTATGCAGCTTTGTAAACGTTTCATATATCAGTCTTTGGACTATTTTACAATGTCATTTCAGTGAAGTATCAGCGACACTTTCATGGTGGAGAAACTGAATTGTAGGTTTAGTTTTTTCAGGGTTACACCATGTAATTCTTTCAAGGAATAAGAGCCCTGAAAAGGGCTGCTGAGCTAAGAGCTCTGTGGTTCTCGACGTTTCGATCAGTATGCTCTGATCATCATCAGGAGAATGACTAGAACACTGCCCAGTGGAGGCTATTTATTGCCTACAGAGGGATCCGATTCACAGCCTGATTGGCGCCAATCGGAAATGCCCGCGAATTCTATTCACGGCTGCATTCTCATTCTGGTCACTGGTGGCACTATAATTCCTCTAAACAGAGAAAGCACCGGACGGTGCCATTGTTTTCTCTGAATAAAGAACAAGGGCCAGATTTTCCGCTGAATGATTGCTCCCCTTAGAGCCGGTATTTAGTGAATCAGACTGTGAATCGGATCCCTCCGTAGGCAATAAATGGCCTCCACTGGGCAGTGTTCTAGTCATTCTCCTGATGACGATCAGAGCATACTGATCGAAACGTCAAGAACCACAGAGCTCTTAGCAGAGCTCAGCAGCCCTTTTCAGGGCTCTTATTTCTTGAAAGAATTACATGGTGTAACCCTGAAAAAACTAAACCTACAATGTCATTTCATCAATAAACCAAAATGAATGAATGAATGAATCTGATAATAAATGATATCCTTAACAAATCATATCACTTATTCAATAAAGGCAATCGTCCAAAACTTACTAAGGTTTTTACAAATAAACAAATAGGTCACATACAACATGCCCCTTCTCCTATTTATTCATGAGTCATGAATTCATAGAGAAAGTATAAATAACAGACACAGTTATGTAATAGAGGAGCCAATATTCAGTCAACATACATACAAAAAAGTAAACTGTACAGAAAAAAAAGTGGCAGATTTTTTAGTAAATCAGCTCCAAATTTTTACATTTTTAAAAAAGTTTGTCAGAGATTTTCCCGAATTGTGGCCTCCCCCACCCTTTTCACAAAATTCTAGATCGGCCCCTGGAGAAGATACTAACCGCTTGTCTCCCTTCAGCTTCTTGCTGTGCTTGTGCTTCTATCTCAGCCTGGGCTTCTGATAATGCTGCTTGCCGCTCCACTCGTGTCAGTTCAGTTACATCTAGGGACCAGGGAAATCGAAAACATTTAGACTTTCAGAAAATCATTACGTAAATGTCACAGAGGTAAAGATGACCTTGGAAAGTGTGTAGGAATAATGTAATAATGATTTTCCCCCCAGACTGTATAAAAATAATCTGATTATAGCTAGAGCTTGTACTGACAAATCCAAGGCCCCATTTCATAAAACTTGTTATCAATAACAACTGCCACATTTCTATGACAAATTTGCTCACAGCCAATCAAAGGCAACGATTTCAGTAGCTTCTAACAACTATCTTAACTTAGTTTTAACAAGTTTTATGAAACGGGGCCCAAATGTAATAATTGGGATATCGAAGATCCTCTTCTTTCTGACCCATTAATGTTCAACGGTCTGCCACGGACAATAGTTAGTAAATGAAGAAGCTTAATGGGAGGTATTTTTAAATTGTAAACAAATTTCAAGGCATTAATCCCAGTGTTAAAGATCATGTGCTCGATCTGTAATGAAAATCACAAGTCAGAAAAAACTGAATCAGTGGGATTCAAGTTGTCGTCTACTGCCTGTCAGGCAGTGACTTCACCACCAGGCTGTTCTGGTTTAAATCCTCTGGTTTAAGCACATGTATGCATGATCAGCGGGAAGAAAGAGGCTTACCTGCACCAAATGTAGTCGTAGCCATCGTATATGCCTCAGAGGATGTTGATGAAGAGGTAGCAGCGACGTTAAGCATACCGGAGCAGGCTGCAATGATATTAGCTGCGGTGGAGGTGTCCCCGTTCGCGATAGCCTCTGACATCACACCGTCATCACCGGTCATGTTCTGCATCATCTCCATCTGCTCCGCGTTACTCACGCTAGGGGGACGAACCTAGAAAATACAAATAATATTCTGTTAAACTAAATTTTCACTGGTAAACAAATTTTCTGACTTATTTTCCATTGTCTTATTTCTTTTGCTATAGACAGCAGCATGCATGTTTGAAATTTTCTGTTTTGAATGGCTTGATACATGTACAACAACTACAAAAATGAGAATGAACATACATGTACATGTACACCTAGGAAAGTAAAGGCCACCGCACACCTTACGATCAGTCTGCGATCCGATTTGTGAAATAAATTGCCATGGCATTAAATATAGGCATTTTAACAAATGAAATCTTCCCTATTCACGTTCTGAAAAGTAATATGAATACTAAACATAGGGCTTGGGTGAGATGTCAGCTTTCTACACGGAATAAGGGCAAGATTTTTTGTGACGTCACTACGACTCGGAGCCGATTTGGCCATTCCACTGACTAGAAAACTCGGCAAAGGCTGTATTATCGATTTTTACTATCTGTATGACTATTCGGACCCTCAATCAAAAATAGTTTTCGTTTTTAAATGATTTATCAAATGATATTTCATTTTCTTCTGAAATCGGATCGCAGACCGAGCGTAAGGTGTGCGGTGGCCTTAAGGTAGGAAAGTAAGAAAACAAAAAGAAATCTAGAAAGAAAACAGCAAATGTCCAAAAGAAAAGAAGCCCTGACTTTATCTTGCAGTGATTTTGAGAAATTGATGCACAGTTTACTACAAAGCTAATTTCAAGTTCACATACACGTACATGTACATGTAGGTCTGTGTATCCATGAGAGCAACTACATGTAATACATCGTACATGTAAAGTTCAACATTACTGTCCCTCACATGACAATAATACAAAATGTCTCTCATCTCACACTAATATACAACTTAACTTGACTGAGAGGGAATTTTCTCGGGATATCTGCTATTCTTGGTTTACATTTACCATCAACTTGAAAGATGCCTTGATATAATAGTAGCAAAAAGACACGATTTCTAATAAAGAAGCATTAAAAAAAAATGAGATTTTATTTAACGAATATCGGATACTTCTGTAGATTTTTATCACTTTTGAAAATAAAACCTGGCTCAGGAACATACCTCGACTGTTAAGAGCAAGTCAGAAAACGATCCTATGTAGTCAGTAACCCGAACCAGAAGGAAGACCTCAAAGTTGTTTTCTTCGTAGCCTTGAGGGAACACAGTGGGCGTGGCCATGTATGATCTCTCACCTATCAACACCAACACATGAAATTCAATATTTAGCATAACAACAGGACAGCTTTGGGCTAAATCCCTTTCTACCAGTATGTATGAACATAAAATATGCAAGATAATACGCAGAACCTACATGTATGTCAGGGCTTTACACTAACCCTTTTCTCAGGGGGGTGCAGGTTGATGTTTTTAGGGCCTTTGTGCATATAAAGCCCTATGGTAAAATTTTGAAATTTTGGGGGTCCAGACTTAGATTTTGGGTGCCCAAGTGTCCCTGGCTCCTCTTAGTGTCGAGCCCTGCTTATATACTGCACCATAAATATATGTGCTGTAATTGTTATCCCCATAATTAAACTATAATTAACATAATCACAACAGAATTGATAATACTGCTGATATATTTTAATGCAACTTTAATGCTAACACTCTAAACCTGTGACATCAATCCCAAGCTACATGTACAACTTTCCATCCCAAATCTTTCAATCTACAATTTTTTTTTTTATTAAACAGGTTTGTTAATGCATGTCACAAATAACCTTTCTTGAGACAATTACATGTATATTGATTATGGTTCTAGTTTTCATTTTGTATCCTGATACAGTTTTCGATGTGTGATCACTTTTTCAATTTCGCAAGGAAAGACAAGCAGTTTGTGATTTTATAAAATACAATAATTTAATCTGGGTGTTGTATATTTCCTACAGCACTGACAGGTTTAAGGTTAATTTTCATTCCTTAGAAGATGTTTACCCGAATACCATTTTGATGCCAACATCCCGGAGGACATACAAAAAAAAAATAAAAGAAAAATGTTTGAAATACCATTGTATAACCAGGTCCAAGACTCCGACTCCTGTAGCCTTTGGGCAAAGCGATAGTTAAGAGGCATGTCTGGATCGGTCCAGTCTTGACATTCAATATTGAATTCTGTCTCCAGGGCAGTACCATTTGGAGGTACTGCAGAGCAGTTCCCGACAACTGGTCGCTCATTGGTGATGAAATCATAAGAAGCAAGACCTAGATATTGAAAGTAAAGAATACAAAGATTAAGGACACGTGTACATATGATGGGTAATCTGCCTCTAAAAAGCTGCCGAAGCAAATCAAAATGACCGAAGTGTCATGCGCTTCATATTTCTATATCTTATAACATAAAAGTGAATACGATTATTCCTTTGCTGCGCGAGCTAGTCTTTTCACTCCCACTTGCAATTCATTTGAACGCAAAATTTTTTCTTTTGCTGCAGTGGGTGTGTTTACACGATTTATTGTGACATATGTGAACATGGCATTATGGATAACCTAAATATGCCACAATAAATTTTAAAAATAAAATTTTAGAAATTGTTACATTCAATTAAATGTTAATCTAATATTGTGATTACGATAATGATGTTAAGTGGTGATATTAAAGTGTTATGGGCAGCTAGATAACAACAGAACAACAGAAGATAACAATTTCTTTCTTTAAAAAATGAAGTATGTAAATTAAACTGTTGCTACAATTTTTTCCTCTGTTTTGAAAATGGACAGAGAAAACTAGGTATTATAAGAAAATAATGCAAAGTCCTTGGAACATTTGAAGGATTGGATTGGACTGTTCCATAAAATCAAATCAGATTAATTGAAGGTACATGTATGCACATTGTATGTATAGGGAGATAGAGAGAGAGAGATCTTTTATGTCAGTTCAGCTTCACAGCTAAAGCAACTGAATATTCTACTGTCCTGGAAGTTCTAAATCCACTATTTGGACAAGAAAAAAAATCTACATGAGCTTACCGTAGTTTTGTAAAGAAGGTGTTCTGGCAGCGTAGACTCGTATCCTGTAGGTGGACTGGTCCTCGAAGGGTCCTGCATCGATGGCAATGTTTGCGTTTGAATCTCCTGTACCAGCATACTGCAGCCATCTGGTCTTAGGCACGATAACAAACTCATTTTCAAGCGACACAGGATTGTACTCTTGCTTGAAGATCTCCCATCTATTAGAAATAGAAGGGAAATTGAAATAAGTAATAATGAAATACAACAATTGTAAGAATAATAATATTTATAATAACATTTATATTGCACACATGATCCATCTCAAGGGACACTCAAGGTGCCTATAAAGCTCTGCTATTACCCTGGCTTTAGCCAAGCTGCCCTAAGGCATGGAAAGTATTCAAGGATTTCATCTAAAAAATGACCAGTCAATAACAACATTATTATTTATCCACTTTATTCTATCATTAGTATGATCTATACGAGGTATGACATCCTGAATGTTAAAAGGGAGGGAATATATGCATATATGGATTGGCTAGTGAAGCATGTAGGTACATGTATATTACGACGAATGTGCGATAAATGATAATCAACAATAAAGAGTGTCAAATTTCCACCTTGTCCTCATAAACCCAACAATGAAAACAATGCTATTTGACATAAGGGGTCAAGTTGGGGTCAAGATGGGTGTCTTACCGATAGTACAAGATTTGTCCTCTCCTTGCGTCCAGGTCTGCAGATTCCAACGCAAAGCGACTGGTTGGATTCAGCTTGGTTTTGCAGTTTGTACGACAACTAAATGAATATGAGAAAAAGAAAAATTGCAGTATGCTAGTTGAAAATGATAACAGTTTCTTTAAAATACAGATTAGGTTAATCTAACAAGATATACACAATATTCCAACAGGTTATTCTTTTTGTTTTTATTCTGAAGGCCTGTGATTCTGAAGAAAAAAGGAGACCTTATTGTTGTTTTGACAACTTTAGCATCGAGTGATCAAATTCTCAGTGAATTCCAATACCATCACCAAAGACGGTTTCCTGGTATCAGTGGCCCATCAGGGCCCCCGTTTCATAAAACTTGTTATCAGTAACTACTGCCACATTTCTATGACAAATTTGCTCTCAGCCAATCAGATGCAAGGATTTCAGTAGCTTACAACTATCGTAACTTGTTATTGATAAACAAGTTTTATGAAACGGGGCCCTGCTTCCTTCCACTACTTTGGCATAAACTGTTAGGTTAAGAACAATCCACAATACTTAGAGAAGCATTAATCTAAAGGTTCGTTATTCTAAAGATCCATTCATCTCTAACATGTTGACTGACAAAAACCTTTGGAATATCATTTTTAAGAACAATGTGGAAACAATTTGATAGTGAAATGTACAAGTATCAACAGTATCCTTCAGACTGTAAAGTGTCTCTGATGAGGATTTTTAATCTTTGGCTCTACAAAACCAATGCAACAAAATCAAGCAAATTTCTTACGCTATAGCCATCTTGGGAGGGTTGCCACTAGCGACTTGCATCTCTTGAACAGCAGTGGTCATACGGTCTCCTTTGAAGACGATCAGCTTGAGAAAGTATGTCATGTTCTCATGCATGTAGAAAGTATCAAGTGTGAACGCTCCTTCAGTGAAGTTGAGAATACCTGAAGTAAAACAAAACACAAAATTGCTCGTAAATACAACCTGGAAACCACACTTGTTTTCATCTTTTCTGAGACATCAATAATGAACACAATATATACACCATGTACACATGATTGTTTTTAAAATAATTGATGAGCTCTTCATGAATGGTCATGAAATATTTTTTAACAGGTACACAAATCTTCAGATTATCACACCTTGTATTCCATACAGTAGAGTCTACAACAAACCACAACTACATGTTTCCTACTTTATTTCATTCTATTACATGTATGTTGTCATGCATCATGGAAAATAACTGCTACAACAAAAAAAATTTGTGTACTTAACGGGAAAAAAAAATAAAAATTTGTGCGATTTGACAGTTATTTCTTTTGGTATAAGTAAAGCAAATGTATATTGACAATTTAATTCAACTTACTTCCAATCCCTCCTCTGTCGAATCCAAATCGACCAAAGCACCCTCCATAGTCATTGGGTTCTACAATGTACGGATCTTTGGCATTGTAACCATCATTTAGTAGCTTGGTGTAATCTTCATTCCATTCCTGGAAAGCCTCATGTTCTCTCCTGCACATCCAAACGTAGCGGATACCACTCTTGTCACTAGGATCTACATCAGGGTCTATAGTCTCTGAAAGGCCATCCATGTAAACCTTGTCGTTCCATCGCACACGGATCTCTGATCCTCCAGTGATTCTAGCTATCAGAGGAGTGGCTTTAACTCGGATTCTGGTCTTATCCAAAGTCTCCACACCACGTTCACCGTACATAGACACGTTCAGTTGGAAGGCATAGAGTCCATAGGGAAGAACAAACTTCTTGATGGCTAATTCTCTTTGGGTGAATCCAGACATGACAGAGTCCCCCAGATCATAGATCTCTGTCTCACTTCCATCCTTGTCAGAGACTTCAAATGCCCTCCAGGTGTAGTAGGCATACTTGACGGATGTGCAGTTGATTTTAACCCTGGCATAAACAGTTACATCCTTAGATGCATAGTACTCCCTGTTACCATCGTCATCACAGAAGGGATAATATTGGTTGCAACCATTCTGCTCAGAAACGTCAACTTCTGGGTAGTAACACGGAGCCTTGGTGACGGCAGTTGGTATAGACACTGTTTCAGAGGAAACCATGTTGTGAGCAACAACTGCAATGCGATATCTATTGACAGTCTGGAAAACATTGGTGAGTGTGATATTGGGATCTTGTCCACTGAACAAGAGGCCTTCCAAGTAGACATTGCTGACTTCCTCAAAGCGTAGGAACTCATCTTTGAACTCTAGAGGGTAGCGTGCCTCACAGGTCTGCCGATGGCCCCAAAACGCAAGGTGATTTAAGTCAGACGTGACATCCTTGAAATCCACAAAGTAGCAGACATCAGTACCCACATTTCCAGTGTTCAGCTCAAACTCAATGGTAGTATTTCTTGACCTTGGACCGTGATCAGACAACACAAGATCTTCCACGCTCCTCTGGATGACAACAGTCTTTGAGACCACCACCCAGTGAACAGGGTTAGAGACATTGAGGGTTATGGTGTAGACACCACGCTGGGCATACCACCAGATGGCGTAAGGCTCTCTGGTTTGAAGCACATAGGGTGGACGGGTAGTCGGAGTCTCAGTTGTTGGAGGTATTGTAGTCGTGGGAGGGTCTGTAGGTGCCTTTGTCGGTAACGGATCTGGACACAAGTTGACATCCAGGGACACATTCTCCCTAACAAAATATTTACCAATCCAAGTGAGTACTTCATAATTCAGGCAGTTCCATTCACCAACCAAGTCAATGAATGGTTCCAACATAATTGTGTCGTTCTCGTTCATGAAATAGGTATAGTTTGACACAAAAAACCAGGTGTCATTTCTTGCTGTTTCATTGAAGCCTTCACAGTTGTACTTCTGACTCTTGATGATGCCATCAGTGCAATTTTTATCTTCTGCATAATGGGGCGTAGGATCTGGACCCACTGTTGTGGTAGGAGCAGGTGTCGATGTACAATTTGTCCCATCATTGGAACAGTTTACGACAACAGCAGGTGTTGGAGTCACCACTGGAGTTGGGGGAGGAGGGGTAACAATGATGGAACCCCCGGAACAGGCCAGTAGCTCATCATCCCTTGCATCCAAACGATCCAACACCAGCTGCACCCATTCTTCCAGGATGAAAGTACAATTTAGCGGCTCTTCGGTGGTGGTCATTACAGGGGTCGTTGTTCCAGATTGAGTGACCGTTTGTGGCTGGGTGCTTGGAGCTTCAGTGGTTGCATCAGGCACATGGAAGGTATCCCCAAAGTCCCAGGTGTAGGTCAAGTCTGTTCCTGAGGCATGTGTTGCCTTCACAACAATGGCATCCTCCAGAGGGAAGTAATTCTGAAGAGTACCATACCCTTCCAGGTCATTCTCTGTGTCATTACCCATCATGTAGTCACCATCAATGATGAACTCATTGTAGCTGACCTCCTTCTGTAGCTGAATGATGGTCTCGTAAATGTAAATGGTGAACACATGGGTCTTGTCACTCACAAGATTCCATATGCGAATGGTGACATTATACTGGCCCCATTCATCATAGTCATGCTCCACTGTCAAGATGTGATTAGTGGAGTCTGTGTTCCTGCTACCAACAGCTCCATTCTTCGACAGTGATTTTTCATCCTGGATGGACCCATCACCCCAGTCAATGGTGAAGTAGGCTGTAGTAGGGAAAGGTAAGTCCTTGGCTTGGTAGAGGTGAAAAGGAACTGAGCTATAGGTATCCTCAACCCACAGTCTGTTGAGTCTCCGTCCGAGCCACTCGAATCCCTTCACTGGGTGCTGGACAACAACTGGATCTGAACTCAAGCTGTAGGTCTCACTACCCAAGAGATTAGTTGCTATCACTGACACTGGATAGATTCCTGGCTCCCGATACTTGTGATTACGTGTGCGCTTTCCTCCGACGTCAATGTCTACGATGCTCCCATCCTTGAAGTCCCATTCCCAGGTGACCCTTGACCCCCAGCTGATGGAAGCCGTGATCTCTGCATGCTGTCCGACTCGGATGTGTGGCCTTGGACAGACGAGCACCAGGTCCAGGATGGGTTTCTCCATCTCAATGTCGGCTTCAAAGACCATGAAGCTTACGAGGTTGGAGATATTGATGTAGACAGAATATGGGCCCATCTTGGCAAGTGGCATGTGCTGCTGGACTGGATTGGATTCAGCAATGGGGAAGTCCTCCACTGGCTTGATCTTGTGAGTGAACTCATATGCAACGTTAGCATCGGTTGGAGGAGTGCTCTGGTCCCCGGTGTACTCGTATTCAAAGAGGATCGTACCAACCTCCTGGTATGGAATCACGCCAGGAGAATGGAAAGTCATCTCGACATTTTCCACAGGATTCTGGACCTTGATTAATATCCACACCAGCTCGTCACTGACAGCACTTGTACAGTGGATTGTCACGTTGTAATCAGCCGCAACATCGTAGGAATGCCACTCCAGGAACTGGTCACCCCAGCTGCGCCTCATTTCAATTTCTTCGTAGGTGTTGGATTCACCATCATCAAAGTCCATGACCATGGTGAGGTCAGATCCTACTTTCATGTCAAATGCTATTGAAATAGAATCATGAGGCATAATGTACATTTCTGAGACCCACATTGTAAGGTCCTTGATAGCATATTCAACCTGGACTGTCACAACATCAGTAAAGGGTCCACTGACCAAGTTCAATGTTGTCAACGACAAGTCGTAGAATCCACGATCGCTGTATTTATCAGGTGGTATAATGATGTACCCTTCCCCGATGGCATCATTCATGTAGTACAGAGATGCATTTGTCAAATCAAGAACGTTGCTTGCAAATTCACCAGAAAAGGACAGATTGGTTCCAGTGTCAAAGAGAACACCAATAAGAGAGGATTCTCCAAAGCTTAGTGGTGGGGGTTCCACAAGACGGAAGTTTGTGATTTCAATCTGCACGACAGCAGTAGTGTTGATGGTTGCCCAGCTGACTCTGTTAGATGCATTGATAGTCACAGGATAGTAGCCAATGGATTCATAGATGGTCACCACACTGCCAGTCAAACCTAGAAAATAAAACAAACATTATCCTCTGTAAAGTATCAATTATATTCTACACAGGTATATTGGTATTAACACATTTCTGCTCATGTATCCATGTAAAGTATACATAAAAATACAATAATTGGATATTCTGAGGTAATTCTTGTCACACAGCACTACATGTATGTACACTGTACATGTATATGTATCAGTATTTACAATATGAGATTCACAAAGACTTACATGTAGTAATCTTATCCTTTAAAGGTGCTGTCAGGAGAACATGAATCAAATCTAAGAAATTTGGTATCAAAACTATCTGTCATTCCAATATCTTTCAATTTTCACCAACCCGTTTCTCTGATTTTTCTGCTTTAAAAAAATCCTCAATTTCTTACAAAGGTTGGATTGTCCCTTTTAGTTCTCTGTTAACCCCTTCCATGCCACCAGATTTTTGAGTAATTGTCAAAAATGAACTTTCCAGAGTTTAATAATAACTTTCAATGCATTTTTTCCTGAGCAAACTGGGCAAAGATATATTGCACAGGAATAAACATCGCATTGACGGCACAGGTTTCTGTACACGGAAGAATTTTCAAGCCAATCTGAGCCTACACAAAATGTTCAACACTCAAATTTTGAGGCGAGATTTGCCGCCCACAGCATGGTAGGGATTAACCAATTCTTGGAATTCCTCTTGGTGTAGTCACTTCTACCTGCAACCTGCCCTCTAGAATATTCTTTCTAGTAACCTGGATGTCTCCAGATGTGACCAAACTAGTTTGAGACCCTCTTCTTCTTCCACTGTAAAATAAATTCCACCTATGTTGTATTTTCGTACTGCAGCTTGAGTGCCAAGGACTGAAATATCCACAGTGGGTTTTAAAAAGGGATGCACATTTATATTTACATTCATTGACTGTTGACTAACCTTCATGTATTGCTTCCATACGATCCTCTAGCCCATAGTTTGGAATCAAGGCAGACACATTGAGCTCCTCATCATGCTTCAAGAAGAACGTTGGGACAATGCCATCACCAATGTTGATCTCAAATGTCACATTGGTACCTGGAAAAATATTTAAAATAAGGGATGAGTAACTAATTAGAATAATTGATAGTAGCCTATCTATCAAATCAAATGTGTATTAGAAAATAGTATCAACTGTAAATGCAACAGGGAAGAACTGGGAATGATCATCATTGTTGGAAAAATAGAAGAGAAAAATTATAAGAACTTAACTAGTGAAAGTACCAGTATCCTACAGACAGAAAATTGTGGTATATAATATATGTAAACTATATAAAAAACATCAGTGACAAGATGGCAGAATCTTAGGAGTCTGGGTAGCAGAAGTCACGTACCTTCATCCATGCCAAAGTTGATAAATGATTCAGCTCCAAACTTCTTAGGAGTGACAGGGTAGTCAGGCCAAGTGGTGGCTGGGACAGAGTCCTTCCATTCAAACTGCTTTACAGTGTCTTGTAGAACTATGAATTTCTGTTTGAAAAAATGATAACATTAGTGACTTGTTGAAAAAAGATTCTTATCATGTAAGAGATTTTCACAGTACCTTGCAGACCTATGAATGTCTGTTTGAAATAAAGTTTATATATTATTAGTCAATTGCTATTTATAAAAATTTTTACACTCCCTCACCCTAGTACAACTACGAATTTCTGTTAAAAATGCAATTATGGAACAGAAGTAGGCATCTCCTGAAAAATTGTAAATAACTATACTTTTGAGTTTACCTAAAGTCTAGTTTTCCTCCATACTATTGATGAAACCAACTCCGTAAAACAACTGTTTTATTTCATTATCTATTTTACGTCAAATTCTGTGTTCTTTGTGTATTTTCTGAAACAAACAAGACTATGCATATTCAATGTCTTAGATTTTATAAGGCTGTAATTCAATATACAGTACATACAAGAAACATAAAGTTGAAGAAACAAGTAAATGTTAATTGCAAATGTACAACTACTTCTCTTCAAATACACATACATTAAATGTGTTATGTCACTAACTGCTTAAAATAAAGCTTACATGTGCAAGAATAATCCTGATCTTATCATCCGCAACTTACCTCAGCAATGACTCTACTGATGTCATTATAAGCAATCACTGTGATGTTATAAACACCATCATTAGCCCAAGTATACTTGACGGATGTATTCTTAGTGAAGATTTCATCTCCATTGCCAAGAAGCCACAGGTACTTGACTTCAGTGCCAGGGTGAGGCTCAACGCTCAGGGTCTCTTCAACCGTTGTTATAGCTAACAAACAACAATAAGAATAATACATGTAAAATGTACATGTACTTGCTTAAAGGATAAACTACCCATGGTGTTCTGTTAATATCACGTAAAAGCACACATGAACCATTTTAACAAATTGTTTGAAATGGGCAAATACAATTAGCCTCTTGGAATGAAAATATTATTAATCTCATAACAATCAACCAAAATAAAGTGTACAATGACTGAGCAAATCACATATTCTTTTCAATACAAGAAGTATGCTCTTTCATTAATTTACATTAATTAAGGTGGCTTTCCAAATGTTCTTCTTAGCAAGCATAACTCAATTCAAGCTTGCAGTAAATATAAATGAGAGGCACATATTTCTTACATAATTTGTGCATAACATCATTTTACTGATAGTTTATTGGTGATCAGGCATTTTCTCTGGTAACATTGGCTCCAATCTTTATTTTGTTAAATATACAGGGTTAGGGTTAATGTTTAAGGTAAGGTTTGATGGTTTATTTTACCTGACTGCTAAGAAAGCATTGCATGCTTGTAAGTAAGCAACCAGGGGACCGACGGCTTTAAGTCCTCTCCAAGGAACTTGGGAATGAGAATCAATGCCTTACAAAAGGTCACTAGTGCATCCATTTGGTTTCAAACCAGGGTCACCCAGTTACGAGACCACTGCTCTACCACTGAGCCATCGCACCTCCTCAAATGGGTTTTAGCTTAGGTTTAAAACTTTAGGGTCAGGTTTAGGGTTAGGGTTAGGTAGAATTTGCTTCAGGGTTGAAGGTAAGAACTTGGTCAGTGTAGGAAACTGACCATTGGGCAATTGTTGCCGGAGCATGTGTCGTACAACCACTTACCAAGTTCTGTTGCAACAATGACAATATCTTTGATGACATGTTGAACCTTGATGGTCTGATTATCAGACACCCAGTCTGAGTGGGAGCTATTGACCTTCAGCGTGACCTCTCGACGATTTGTCTCCTCAGAGTAGTTATGATACACATGCAGCATGGAAGGACGGACCACATGAGCCCTCAGAGCGTGCTTATAAGCATGCGCAGATGCACCTGACGACTTATAGACAATGTAGCTCCCAGAGAGGCGGCTACCGTAGTTGGATGTGGTGGGAAGGATTTCGTAACCATCGACTTCAGCGTCAGCATCCACATAGGCGAGCTTCCCCTGGTTGGAGTTGTACCAGCCAATGATGTCACCCTCCTTGACTTCAACATAGTCCGAAGGATCTAGCTTGATGAAGTTACGCCCAGTCTCGGTGATGCTGTATGTGTACTGTGGCAAGGACAACAAAAATTGGTTTACCATTAATGGTTGCCAAATAGAATAGAATATACTTTTGTACTAAAAACACTACATTTACATGTATGGGTCAATGTTATATACATTACCTATTCTTAAAATCTGACAGTTAAATCCCCCAAAAATGAGTTTACAAAGGCAATTTCAAAATACTTTCTGGGATGCTAAATCAAATAATAAGCTGATAGATGTCATAGATTATCAGTGACAATATTAGAGAAAATGTTGCTTCCAGTTAGTCAGAAATAGAATTTGTTACTTCTGTAACTGATTATGATCATCATCAATGATCAAAGCACATTCTACATCAATGGTAACCATTTTAAAGAGAGCAAATGATCCAATAAAGAAAGAATCAATTTGAAAGCTTGCCCATATTTTGTGTGCTTATGTTATTCGGTAGATACAATTATTTAGAAATAAAGATCAATGCACTTGTTATAAATGTTTGTTATTAAATTCCTTTTGATAGAAATGCGAGATTGCGTGAAACCAATTTCCTCGGAAAAGATCTTTCTTTGATTCCCTTGGATTTTTGCTATTCTTTTACCTTTGAGTTTCAAGATATTGAGGTATCCCAAAGGGAGCCCTCTATCTGCAGTCGAGAGACATAGGAAACTTGTTTCTGGGAAACCTTCATACAAAACATGAGCAGGTTTGTCAGGACGGTGCAAATTTACAACCGACAGGACTCGGTAACCAGGCATGATATTATTTTATCTTTAAACAAAAAAATACAATAATCATTTTTAAAGAATAACTACATGTACCAAAAAAAAAGAGAGAAGTCAATTGAAACAATAAAAAAAAATTGTTGGTGATAATAGTCAGAATTGACTGATTGCCATATAATACTAATCAACAACAGCAATGTTACATTCATTTATTTGGGTAGCGAGCATTTCATCATTTTTGGAAAAGTATAGTCATGGATTGTACCCGGGGGGGGGGGGGGGGGGGTCTGTCCTCATTGCAAGGGGGGTATCAGGCGCGACCAAAAAATCACGTAAAAAGGGTTGTTTTTCAAGATCGGGCACGTTACGTACGTAACGTGAATAGGGTCTCAAAATCACCAAAAATCAAGAAAAAGGGTATCTTTTTCAAAGTGATGATTTACGCATTTAGGGTCATAAAAAATCAACTTACGTACTTAGGGTCATTCAACACTAAAACAAGTTAAAATCACCATTTTTAGCTGAAGCTGACGTCATAGCCTGTTTTGCATAAATCAACATAAACTGGATCATTATTCGCGGGCTAACTCGGCACTAGGGCGAACTCGGCCTTGGGGGGAAATCGCGCACACTAGCTGAATTGATCGCAAAGTACTTGTGTTGAGACAGTGTTAGCGTGGACTTAACTCTTGAAACACAGTCGCCTCGCAGTGCCGAGTTCGCCCTAGTGCCGAGTTAGCCCGATCCCCAGGCCATACGTCAAACAAACAACAACAACAACAACAACAAAAAACAAACAAAAAAAAACACATGAAATCTAATAAGTGTGTAATTTGATATCTTAACTTAATGGAATTAAATCAAAAGTAAAGATAATTACACTTAAGAACTGTCTTTTTTGAGTAATTATTAAATGGATGTTGATTGATGTGAAGTCCCGGTGTGAAGGGAAGTTTCATGAATGTTCCGTAATCATGATTAGAATTTCCGGGTTAGAATTTACAAATTATTTAGACTGCCTGATCAAGGGCCTCATGCAAGGAAAGTAAAATGTTTTTACTTGCTTAGGGTATAAAAAATTGTTGTTATTTGCTTAGGGGTAGGAAAAACTGGTTATTACTTGCTTAGGGGTTTACAAAAAATGATTACTTACTTAGGGTAGCAAATTACACGTAATGATACTTATTTAGGGTGTATTTTTTGCATCACGTTAATACTTGTTTAGGGTGCTTTTGGCGAGTCTCTGGTCACGCCTGATACCCCCCTTGCAATGAGGACAGACCCCCCGGGGGATTGTATTTCCGAACAGATTGTTTTACCGAACGCGTACGGTTAAGCACCTAAAATGGGTTTTCATACACGTGGGACTACGCATATGAAAACCACACTATTGAAACAAAGGTTGTGTCTTTTTCCCATAGGTTTCACACGTGCGGAAATACCAAAACGCCGCGTCGTTGGGAAGGGGTTCACTCGGAAGGGAATATCATATTAAATCTACGTTGTCTTTTAAAAATTCCATCAACTTCTTTTTCTGTAGGACTTTGAGCATTCATTATGTAAGTTTGACAGATATTCATTTGATATTTTATTTGCTATCGCTGATTTTCTGAAAAATGTTCGGAAACTGGATCCACCACCATATTAACATACTTACCTCTGACACAAAGTCATAGTCGACCTGAAGACTGGTGTATACAGTCTCACCAGCCAGCGTGTTATCAGAGTTCTTGATGCAGTCTCGTGCCGCAAAGCTGTAGCGCCCAGTGTCCCCACAACTCTTGGCAAAGATACTGTCATGATCCTGGCAGTCCATCCAGTGCTTGATACATGTAAAGGTACGTAGGCAGAATGCGTATGTAGCTTCGCATCGTGGACGGTATACCTGTATTGAAATTTTGAAGAAATATTTTGCTTTTGAACAATTACATGTATATTTATCCAAATGTAAAATTACATTCAGAAGCAATCAAGTGAAGTTTAATTAGTGAGCATGCATAATTTTAAATATAATCTGTTATAGTTCTAAGTTGTTTTTTTTTCAACCGAGATCAACCTTTATCACATAATTGTGGCTGAATAGTTGAACTAGAATTAGACAGTCACTACTTACTGAGTATATTGATGTAGACCTACACTAGGAGGTCTACATTAATCTTGATTTGTGTCTAGAAATGTTACTTAGAAAAAGAATCAAGAAAGATAGAATAACTTTTAATTTAGCAATAATAATGAAAACAGGAACAGTCAGACCACTATTCTATGATCTGAATTCTGATGATTCTGAAAAAAGAAATGACCACATCTTTCTATGCAACTCAGGAAAATCAAATGCAACTTTATTTTCAGCCAATCAGAAGTGCGCATTAAGGACTTGCGTTTGATTTTTAGGAGTTGCGATTAAACGCAAGTTTTGTGCAACAGGCCCCTGGAGTAGAGGCATGAGAGGCATGAGAGCACTTATACATGTACAAGCTTATCTAGAGTGAAGTCAGAGGTGGAGCACCAATTTCCATTTGGTCATACCGGTAATTGTTTTTAAAATGGTGACATAAAAAACCTCATTTGTGTGCTTTTCAATAAATGTCTTTTGACTACAAATAACACAGACTACTTCGGGGAACTAACTAGTAACAAGTAACATTAACAACTAACAAGACCTGCGAGTCGCTTGGCTTTAAAGCCTTTATTACGCCGCCGGATACGCGTGGGCGCAGGCTAGGCAAACATGGCCGCATGGTCAGGCATCGGCCTCGGCGCGCGGGATGCGATCCGAATGAATGCTCGATTTGCACCGCCGGCGCAGGCTGTTCGGTAGACACATTAATAAAAAGTAAAGTTTATTTGTTTCTGATAAATTGTTGAAAATACTGCATTATATAAATGCTCCTCAAGTTATCACTATGCTGTCTCATTCATTTATTATTATACCGGTACTCACGTTGAAATTGCAGAGAAAAGGAGTCGCAGAAGCAGCCGAAACAATAATGATTGCTGAACATTTTTAGTTCAAGTCTTGGCGCTGCGCATGCCGACCGTATAGTTTTTATTTCAATAAAAATGTTAAAATTTTTGATATATTTTCGATCAAGTATGTATAAAAAATCTCCTAGAATTTGTATCAAATATCAAATTTTCACTAAATCTTACCTTCATAACAAGAACGTACCTAAACATTGATATATTTGGAGTCACTTTGTAAAAAATTCCACAAATAAACTACAGGTTAACATAGTTGCCCTGGAAGAAAGACTATTTTCCTTTCATCGACGGGAATTCCCCTTTTGAAAAAGATGATGTTTACAAACATAACTGACGGGAACCTCTAGCACGAGTTAAAGTAGATATTCATTGATTTTTAAAACTGACTTAATTTTCATTATTGCGTAGGTGAAGCTTAGACCGGACAAGTTTGTCAAAATTCGACGCTTGCAAACATTCGAAGTAATGATTATTATCAATTACAAATTGCTAAAATACAGCCCCGACATAGCACCTGAACAGCTCTCCGAAAGCCGCTGAAATGTGTGACGTCAAAGGGAGGACGTTAATTGCACAAGCAGACGATGTCCCATAACATCTCACATATTTTCAGTGCCTGTTTTGTCATCTTCTCTTCAGTTATTTCACTTCACTAGCATTAGTCTATTATGTTTAATCCATATATTGCCTCACTCTAAACCCCGTGCATGGGTTTATTTGGATGGAAAATGAAGCGTTACAAGAATAAAGGAATCAGTTGCTTGTAAACAAAATAGACGCCATTTCATTCACAGCTGCATACACCGCTGGACGTTCGGCGTTGACAGGGAAAAATACCGTCCTTGCAATCATTCAGCGGGCTTTTCAATTTGAAAGTGTGGTTTCTTTGATTGTTCATTAACCCTCATCCTATATATTTACAAACAAAAGATTTCAGTAATCAGAATCTGTTTCATTCCCATTTTAGAATGGTGTGAAATATGGGGACGTTTGAATACACTAAATTCTTTATAATTTGAGAAATAACTGCACAGCACTTATGTTCATTCTTTATGGGACGTCGTCTGCTTGGACAGGATTGTTCCCTTTATTGACGTCATTGAAACATTGTTATATTTTTGGCGAAGCGCTTGTATATCGCAGATGCTGGGAGGTAGTTTTATTTGTATTATTGTTTAATTACCTGATATGTAGTTGACTTTAAACTGATACGATTGCTATCTGTTAACTTGCCAGTTTCTAGTGATACATTATTTATCATATTTGTGATTTTCTTTGAATGTGTACTTTAATGATAAGAATCATGGATAAAATAAATATAGAATTATGATACATTAACTTAAAACTAAGAATTATCCAAACTCATTATGTTCGATCTTTAAATACCATCACTTTCTTTAATCATTAGAAGTAAGGAAATGAGAAATGCCATAATATCAATACCCAAATATTGAAGAAAATTCATTCGCTTGCATTGTTATTCTCAATTAAGGGGTTCCGTCCATGCACTGGCGTAGATCCGTGCATTTCTTCCTTCCATTAAAAACCATTTTGCGATGCTCTAAAATGCAAGTTTCATAGACAGATTTTTGAAAAAGTCTCTGGTGTGGGAGGGGGGATACCCACCCCTCCCACACCCTTCCCCTCGGTCGCTTCGCTCCCTCGCCGGTCATCCCCCAGTCATGAACACGGATCGACACCCCTGGATAGAATAATTTATAGCCAATGCTACAGACCTGTAAATAGATTGTTCCAGTAGAGATAGCATCAAACTCCCAAGAAACCAGGTAGCCGTCTCGTTTGAAGTAGTGATTAGGTTTGAGGAAGACACGACTCGTCGGCTGGTTGTTGAGGTCGATGTTGTGTTCAACCATCTCACCGTAAAACAGCGTTTCAGCATCTAAAAAGAAAATCCGTTTTAAAATGAGATGGATATAATACATTTGTTCCCTAAGCTTTTAAATTTTTAAATTCCATTCGTTATGTCCAAATCAATATAAAATTGGTCTGCCATGGAAAATATTTTCATTTGCATACCTACATGTATATGCAACAATTTCTTAAGTTGTCTGTCTTTTCAAGATACTGATGAAAAACGATTATCCTGATTTAGTTGCGATAATGTAGTCAGGCCTTAATCCACTAGGCCGTACCATTATGAGATAGAGATGATAAAAATCACGCATAAAGGTTAACTGTCAATATGGAACACTAAAATAGAAACAATTTACCACAACAGTTCTCACACTCTGAAAATTTAAATCGCCATTTAAAAGGGCCGAGGAGTGGCAACTTTTTCAAATTTGTAGATTAACACTTTTAACATGCTGGATACAACACTATAAAGGCTGAATCCAGCAGTTTAAAAGAGTTGATCTACCACTTTGAAAAAGTTGTCACTCCTCGGCCCTTTTAAATGTTGATTTAACACTTAAATTTTTAGAGTGCAACTTCTCATTTATTTCTTTTATTCCAATTACCTATCAAAATAATATGGAAAATGTTTTTTTTTTAAATCTCTGACATATAGCAGGTGATAAAAAACGGATTATTTTCAGTATTAAACTTTTCATGACAGAGGGCAAATTGATCACATTTTATTCTTCTAATTGGCAACAATTGTATTTTTCTTTTAGTGCTACATGGTTCTTATAAGGTGTAATGTCCTTGAAAACAATATACATGGTTAGGAATTTTGTCGAAAAGTCGAAAAAAAATTGCCAATTTTAATAAAAAGCAATGATTTTGAACCTCTCAATATGTTGCGAATTTAAAGATTTCAAAGGTTATTCTCATTTTTAAAATTCCTGGCATCAAACACAATATGGTCATGCAACAAAAATGGACATAGTATGTGCAGAATTTTTTGCTCTTTCCACTCATGCATCTTGTATATTTTTTAGGGCTCTGAATCAAAAGTTATTGAGCAAAACCACAAAATGTGGTCAATTGTCTCGAAAGGGTTAAAATACCTTGGATGTCAAAAGTCACGACACGATCGTCACCAAAGTCAATCTGAGCAGTCATGTTTGTCCCCTGGTATACCCAGAACTTGCAACCAAAAACCACGTTGTACTCCACGGCTGGAGGACAGTCCACCATCACCGATGTGAGGTTGGTCTCCATGGTAACGATGATGGTGTGTGACTCCTGGTTCAGCCAGAGATCTGTGGCTGTACCGGTCAGGAGGTACGAACGAGGCTCGCTGATGGTGGAGGGGGAAAAGATGATTGTTAGAGGATAATTATGTAAATACATGCAAGGCTTTCTTTTCGCTTTAATTCAAGATTATATTGTATTATCATCCACGAATGCTGCGTTTTCAGTACATATTTGTATTCAACGTCGTATCAAAATCATTAAAGTTGTTACATATAAAATATAACCAAATGAAAACCCGTAATTTATTATTTTGTCGTCCACAATATAAGCCTACTTCTTTTTCCATTTTGATAGTATTAAATTTAAGTGAAATACGAACTTTTCATTTATCTTTTCACATTTAGTATTTACAAATAATTCACAGGTTTGTTTGTACAAAACCCCTTAATATCTATATGTTTCTATATGATTCATTTTCTTTCCCTTCATCGATCGGCCCGACTATTTATCTGTTTATCGATCCATCCATCTATCTAACCATCTATCTATCTATCTATCTATCTATCTATCTATCTATCAATTCATCCATCAGTCCATACATCCATTCATATAATCGTCATGCTATCAATCTATCTATCCATCCGTCCTTCTATCTATCTATTTATCCGTGTATCTATCTACATGTACCTAATTTATCTGTTCATTCATATATATATATATATATATATATATATATATGTATATATATATATATATATTCATTCATTCATCTATATTCGTCTATGTACCCGTATGCGTTCCTTTGGAACTATTTCCATACCTATAGCTATGTGAATATATTCCGCTGTCTAACCCACTGTCTGAGAACCCATCACCATAGTCGAAACTGTACGTCACTCCTGTCCCACGGGTTATATTACTGATTAAGTCCACAGGCTCATATGTCACTTGAAGATCTGCGAAATCAGAGAAATTAAATTATATGGATTATTTAAACATTTGAAGAAACATTACCATGGGCCGCGGAACCGGGGGCTGGGGGGGGGGGGCTGCAGCCCCACTTTTTTGAGTAGACACGATTAAAAAAAAACTCGGAAAAACTGAAGGCTTGAAAATTGTCATTAATGAGTGAAATCAGATCAGCCCCCCCCCCTCTCCCCCACTTTCAAAAACGCTCCGCGGCCCCTGATTACGACTAACACTTGAATGAAAATATAAATGTTTCTAAATCATTTCCCCTTCTTTTTAAACTGGTTTTACACATTGTATGCACGGCTATTATATACACGTTTAACTTTAGTTCATGGCTCATCAACGAACCATTTTTAGTAGCGATCTAAGACATTGGAACTATTATATTCACACCGTATGCCGTACGCACGATTACTCAAAATACACGTTAGTGCATTATACTATAATAATATTATATCATATTCAAATGGTAAACAGAATAGCGGCACAAAATGAGTTTTTTTCTTTCTTTCTTCCTCTCGTGTATTTCATTCTTCATTGCTTGTAATTGAAACATAATTGAAAGATAGTAAAATCTAGTTGTAATGATAGACTATCCACATGTTCGTATATAATAGCTATTCTTTTTTTTTAAATATTTATATGATATAATAGCTATTCTATTGGACGGCTAGCAGATTGTGTCAAAATTATTGATTCCGCAGCTAGGGGCGAAGCGCGGGGCTTTTGTAGGGTCCATTTTGGAGTGATTCAAAAGCTTGGAAAGAAAAATCGATATCCGTGTAGGAGCTTTCTCTAAAGATCACTCTCTTTCTTTCTTTCATTCCTTCAGTTTTCTGTACGTATAAGTGATAGGGTCTCTAAGAGTTTGGTACTCAGATGTTCAAGAAAATCGATAACTGAGTTTCTCATTCTGTGCAGATAGAATGAAATGCGTAGTCTATAAACATTAAGTGCCAAAACGTGGCACTATAATTATGGGCTGCATGTTAGATGAAAATAAGGGGAAATGGAAATAGAGACGGTCATTTAGCTGACTTGCACTTGAAGGAGAAAGATGACATTATGAAACGGGTTGTGAGAACATTATGTGTATATGATTTAGTTTGGGATTATACATTATATCCCGTGTGCAGTAGATAATACTATGATGGAAAACGATCCTTTACATCCATTCCAAAGTAATCGAAGTTATGAAACACAGATACATGCTCTAAATTCACCTGTGGGAAGAGAGTTCATATGGGTATTATATAGAAAATACTGTTAATCTTGTCGCAATGTTCGTGTGTCCATATGGCGTAACCCGAGTAATATGTTTGAATAAATGAGTTGTAAAATATTATCTTACGGCGCTTTGATTTTGGCCTTCTGCGAAATTTCAAAATTAGATCTTTTTTTTTCTTAGCATACTCTCTTAATCTTGCCAATAATGGCAAGAAGGCTCTCCTACGACAGACGTAACAGTTCCTATGACGATCTTTCTTACTTACCGACGGGATCGAGAGTGTATCCTTTGACGACCTTTGGAGTGGTAAAGATCTGATTATAGAGGAACCCTCCACAGGTGAAATACTGGTTACCCTCGCATGTATAGTCACAGAGGGTAGAGTTACCCACCCCGTAGTCCCCGTACGAGTTACTGCACAAACATAGATTGCCCTGCTGGACTCCAGCGTACCTGAGTATAAGCAAACAGAAAACTTGTTACAGTTGTACATTATTGTGTTTTTATTTGATAGGTTTACGCCGATAAAAATGGCATAATACAATACACCAGGGGTAGATCCAGGACAGGCAGAAAGGGTGTGCCGAAATGTTTTAAAGTCGCCGAAGTCGCCGAAGTGCTACATTATTTTTTCTTACTGACATATTCCCTTAAATTACCGTCAGCCCGTCCTCCCGGAAAAGCTCGAGGGAGAGGGCGATAGGAAGGTTTGTTTTTCTCTTCTTTTTTTTTCATTTTGGCGTTTACACCTAGTAAATGATCCTTTTGAGGCGAAATGATCATCTGGAAGTCAGAAGGAGGTAGATAAGTAACTGAAATAAAACAAATAATGGAGGTTTAAAAAAAAAAATTAAATGATATTTGGTTTGAAATAGCAGCTGCATAGAACCCCATTGAGGAGTATAACCTAACTTTCCATGAAAAGAAATTGCGAAGTAATGCTCCAGAAGTTTACTTTAAGGTTTATTTTGCCTGACTGCTAAGAAAGCATTGTATGCTTCTAAGTAAGCAACCAGGGGACCAACGGCTTTAGTCCTCTCCGAAGAACTTGGGCATGAGAATTAATGCCTTACCAAAGGGCACTAGCCCATCCACTTGGTTTCGAACCCGGGTCCTACCAGTTACGAGACCACTGCTCTACCACTAAGCCATCGCGCCTTTATGAAGGCTCTCTCTAAAAAGGAATGTACCTTATCGGTACTGTAATTGTTACTGTTCTTTGTAATATGTTATTTGATTTGTACCTGTATCAGGTGATCTTATGTGACTTGATCACGTACTAAAAATCAAAATCAAAATCAAAATCAGAATCTTAGAGTGGACTTACGCGTATGCTAAGTGACCACACGCTGAAATACATTTGACCCTGGTCATCTCGGAGAGAGAATAGTGTCCGGACGATACAGACATTTCACGCTCTGCTACGTTATCAGGGAAACACCCCTTGTATCCTGTGAAATATGAGAAGATGGAATGTGAGCGTTTCTTTATCCTCCTCCTCCTTATCATCATCATCATCATCATCACCGTCATCATCGTCATCAACAACAACAAGATAATTATTATTACTGATATTATAACCATCATCATCATCATCATCACTAACATCATCATAATATAATCACTATCATCTTCATCATCATCATCATCATTATCATCATCATCATCATCATAATCGTTTTCAACAAAATCATAGTATCATCAGGGAGGTGAAACTTCCACCTCCCTGGTATCATCATCATCATCGACATCATTATCATCATCATATGAACTAAAATGCTCAAGTTCGTGCTGGTTAATTCTAGGATTCTTGCTGCCTGAATAAAATAATGATTTCGTCAAAATGATTTATGATAATCGTTTAGACCAAATTGAGATATTTATTATCTTTTAAATCATCATCGCTACCGCAATCATTATTACAATCAATTATCATCGTCATCATCATTATCAATGTTGTCTTCATCGTCAACCTCATTCACCATAATCAAAAGCAGCAGTACAGTCATTATCATCCCCATCATCGTCATCATAGCCATTCTCATTCGTCATCTTTATAAACAGTGTTATCATTAACATCATCGTCATCGTCATTCTCATCTTCGTCATCATCATCATCATCATCATCATCATCATCATACTCTTCGTCGTCCTTTTCTACATCGTCACCATCATCGTTGGGAACGGGAATATACCACTTACCGAAGGGTGAAAGCATAGCTTGAAGCGAATACGCTCTGTTCAAATCGCTGCTGACCGTGAACGTGTCTCCGACCACATAGCTATTGTAAGCATTGTCGTCATGGCCTGCATACTTCATGTTGATGATCTCCGTCCCGCTGCTTGTCCATCGAATCCGTGACCCAGCGCTGTTCCATCGCCAACCGATCAGGTCACCGGGTTCATAGGTCAACCACTCAGATTCGTCCTCAATGAGGTGTGAGACCTAAAAAAGATAATTTTAAAGAAAAATATACAAATTTACAATTCGGGGTGTTATTCAGATCATGCTTAGACCTATAATAATTCAAGAAATGGTTCAATTACTTTGTATAATTGTCAGATACATGCACAGGGAGGATGTCTTGACAGAAAAAAAACGAGATTCCTTAGCAATTAATTATCATAATTCCACTTCTATGTATATTCCTTTGTTGTTTCCACATCATTTCTTTACCTCTAAAAGTAAAGTTCACGTATTAGTATTTTATACTTTCATAAGGTTGCTAAATATTCACATTTTTAGCATCTCGCTCCTTACCCATTATCTATTTGATCATTTTTCACTTTGACATCGCTTATAACGCGGGACAAATTATAAAAAGAAATTGCTGTAGATAGAGGAGCTGATTCAGAATTTTAACAAGGGGGCGAAGCAGCATTTCTTCTGCCTTTCCAGACTCGCACCGGGAGGGGCGGTAAGGGATAGGAGCCATTCTCCCCCAACCATTTTTTTCTCTCTCTCTCTCAAAGTGAGAGGGAGACCCTTTTTGCTCATATAAAATTATAAACCTACCTCTTCGTTCAATCGATGTCCTGATTCAATGACGGTTTCGCTGATGAGTGTGAACTGTGTTGTTGAGCCGTCGACAGGACGGTATATACCTGGTCGAAAGCCACCACTGGCGCCAGCGGCCCAGTAGGTCCAACCTTTCAAGACAATTATTAATTGACGATTAATGGAGGGATTACAGAAGTAGTATAATTACTTCTAAAAAAACAACAACAACGGAAAGACCCTCATTGAAAGAAATAAGAGGCTATATTGAATTTTACAATCACAAGAGATCGGCTGGGAGATCTAAAGTGTGCTGAAATTCCTTCTTGTTTTGAAATCAAACGACGAAAATCATTCAGTCGTTTTTAACAATTTCATGTAAATCTGTCCTTTAAAAGTAACGAAAAAATAAGATATAATTATTCATTGCTTTCAATAACAAAAATTTACTCTATGTACCTTTAGATGCTCATAACAACTTTTATTACAACAATGAGATGCCACTACACTAACGATTATTAATTTGTCTATGCCTGCGACAAGTCCTGTAAAATGTTCATTTAAAAATGTTTTCACTATCATTTTGAATATTTTGAAATAAATTAATGAAACTGAATGAAAAAACATAATCTTCTGACCTTTGACCTGTCCATAGCACTCAAATGGAAGACTGGTCATGACCATGACGTAATTGCCGCCATCATTACTAGACCTCGAGCCCACAGCTGGACCGTGAGTTTCCGATGCACAATCAAAGGTGAAATCTGCAAACAAACAAACAAACAAACACAAAAGATGATAAATATATCATTCTGAATAAAAAGCGTGAAGAAATAAATGAAACAGGTAAGTCTACTAGAAGCATTTAAGAAACATAACTGAACAAATTATTGAGATGGAACAGGCTTTAATAACTATACTTTTTCTCTTTAAGTGTCAAACTATTTTAAGAAACGTTGTAATTAAGAGATAAAAAGCATAGTTTTATTCTCAGATTAATAGATATCATCAAATATAGTAAAGAGAAACAAGGGTAAGATTTAAAGAAATCATCTGACATTGTCTGAGTGCCCATAACATGAAAATACATCTCTATCAAAGTTTATTTTGTGCATTCGTCGGTCTAGTTCAACATGTTCGAAAACGAGGAAAAGGATGAAATATGAAGAATGACTTATCAAAGAGCGACTATTTTCGTTACGATTAGCATTACCGTTGTCGTAGATACAATACAAAATAATAAAAATATGCCAGTGTTTTTTTTCCATGGAAGGGGTGGTTTGCGATAGCTGAATCCAATGTGCTGAAAATATTAGCAGTGATAATATAGGATAAATAGGCTCTTGCTTGCCAAGATCAGATTCTGTGTATTCATTTATCAAATGAAACGAGTTCATATACTTTTACTACGGTCACACCGCGAAACCGACTCCTAAACGACCGATTCTTAACCATTCGGAGTATCGGGGGGGGGGGGTTCTTGTTCTTCTTTCTTTCTTTCTTTCTCTCTCTCTCTCTCTTGTTCGATCTGGGGAGCGTTTCATCAAGCGTTTTGTCAGTGATTTTTACTGACAACTGTTATAAGCTACTGAAATCCTTGCATCTGATTGGCTGAGAGCAAATTTGTCAGTAAAAATCACTGACAAAACGCTTGATGAAACGCTTACCTGTTGTCGTTCTCGTTGGTGTGACTGGGATAAAGAGTAAACAACCTACCTTCATCATCAAAGACAGCTTTGATCGAGTATGCCTTGGTATCTGTGGAACTGACTGTGTAAACATGACCAGGGTCGTGGGCGGTGCTGTAATCACTGATCCCGGCGTAGCGGTAGGACACAGCATCGAACCCCTTGTCGTAGTTTAGCGCGGGACTCGAAAACCGAAACCCGATCTTGTCGCCTGGGCGGAATTGGATCTTATCGGCGGCATCCACATCGTAAATGGTGTATCCCCCGGTCGTTCCCGGGATCGTATTCTCGCCGACCAGCTTCCAGTAGTTCCCAGACTGCCATCGCCATACCCCGGGTTTAAACGGCTGGTTGGTCGTACTGAAAATGATTTATTAGTGGAAGATGACTGATAAGTACATGTTTAGCTTCTACTGCCAACATCATGACATTAATTAATCTATTGGATATTTCATTTCATTTTCTGTAAAAACATTTCACACCTTTTCGATTAGTTAATGTCCTAATTACGAACGTAAATCATCAGATCATCAATATCACTTAATGACAATTCAGGTAGACAGCGGCGTTGCTATATAGACCATTTCGAATGGGGGGGGGGGGGGCGGTGGAAAAAAATCTGCATATAAATCAGCTAAAGATTTCTAACAAGCAAAAGAAAACGGGAGATTTTTTACGTTTTCTGACTATGCTAAAAAAAAATTTTTAAACCCACAGTAATCATTTTGATGATTATGATAATGATATACAATTATAATTCACCCTCAGCTTGTCTAAATAGGGGGTTATCGCACCGCTCTTCCGACGCCCTTATCATGGGTAGAGGCTATCGAATGTGATATATATACATGTCTGAGCATTATTGCCAATGGTGATTTCTTGCAAACAACAAGAAAATTAGTGAAGCACATTGGAATTTTACTAGTGTGCATTATATTACATACCGTACAACATGCGTCGTCAGTTTTTATACCCCAACAAGAAAAGGACTTCTTTCAAAACATTGCAGTTTAACCATGATCGGGATCTTAAAATAAGGGGGGGGGGGGGTAGCACAACTGATCCGCGTCCTCCTCCTTTCTTGACACAATTGACTTAACCTTTCAAACCATCAACCAAAAGGCGCCTGAACGTAATACGTTTTGGGGTTTTTTTTTTTTTTTTTTTTGGTCAGGTTGTCAGATATACCTTTCGGTTCAGAATGTTGCCCCCCCCCCTCCTACAAACATCCTGGATCTGCCCCTGATCTTACCTGTAGTAGACCCAACGTCCAATTCGTCCATAACACTCCGTGACGGCGTCGTCGATGATGACGATACGGTTAGACGTGTCCGTCATCACACGGTCTTTGATCGTCGACACTTCAATTTCACTTTGTGAGCAGTAATCGTCCTCGGAAACTACATGTATGGAATGATAATGATAACAATAATAACAATAACATCATCAATAACACCATCAGCAACATCAGCAACAACAGTGATGATGATGATGATAATGATGATGTTGATGATGATGATAATAATAATAATAATAATAATAATAATAATAATAATAATAATAATAATAATAATAATAATAATAATAATAATAATAATAATAATAATAATAATAATAATAATTACAATAATAAAATATCAATAATAATAATGATAATAATAATAATAATGACAATGATGATAATATTAATGATATGATAATAAGATAATATGATAATGATAATAATAGTAATTATCTTGTATACTCAAGGTAGCGTCGTGAGTATTAATACTGAAATGATAGTGATAACAATGAGAATAATGGTGACTAAAAGCCGAGATAACAAAATTCCCGAATTGCACGCAGTTAACTCCTAATTTAAGGTGAAAACCAGGAAAATGTTGATTGTGACACACGCCTATTTGGCATTTTCCAAGGAGCCTGTGCTCAGTATCACAGGAACCCTAATTTTGATGTTACCCTAAAAACACCCCCTAAATTTGGTTATCGCGGATTTTGTGTACTCCAAAGCATCATAATTTTCAAATGTTAATGAAGATTTGTGTACCATAACATTTTTGCTTGAAAATTATAGGACTTTTATAATACGAGGGATTAGTGTAAAATTACTCTTTAAATTGAAGCCCTTCGATTCTGACATTAAACTTATGAAAGAACCCGCATACGACTTTAAATTATTTTGTTTGTCTCCACCGACTTGCTCCAAATATACTTTTTGAAAACAGTTTTTTTTAATTGAGAAAATTCCACATTGAAATGTTAAATTCACTCGATAACCATACCTGCTTGTCCAAGGAAGGTAGCCACCAGTATCTACGAAAAATAAATACATATATGAAGATTAATTTAGATTAATTATGCTTTCAGATGCACAGAATACACAGCAACGATATATTTTAATTCAGATATATCATAGATTAAAATGACTATGATAATGATGATAACACTAATCATACGGATAACGAAGAAAAACAATTAGCAGATATCCGTCAGGATTCTAAACCTTTATTTGCCATTTCCGTCATTGTTGATATATGCCTCTACAGAAGTGCTAATGCCTTTATTCCACATCAAGTTTGTTTTAGGTGAATACTTTCATATTAGCGCGCAAAAATTATTTATGTTAATTATATTAAACTTGTCATTGACTTTCCGAAAGGAGGTTTTGTCTGAAGGACAAATATATTTCTAAAGCACACAGTATTGCCTATTGTATGGTATTTTAATTAGTATCATTAGTTTGTAAATTAATCGACCTGACCAACATAACTTATGACGAAGAAGATGGCGGCTTACCAAGATGATGCAGACAGCTCCGTTTAAGAGCCCACATTTCGACTGTAAATTCCTCATGATGCACTTCTCCTCTGACCTCCCACAATCAGATAAAGTTATTTTCCTGATATATATCCAAGAATTACGCTCATTTTTGAGCGAAATGATTCACTTTTCGTCTTTTAGGGAGGACAGGTTTGCGCAATAGTCAACTCCTCTAAAACATTTTTCGTTTTCTGATCTTTCTTATCTTTCATGTAGACGTCACTGCTTTATTACGAATGTATTTTTAACAAGGGTGGGGCTTACACAATTGATGGGACACAAAACTAGACCACAATTCATTTCTGCATTTGTCATAATCGATTTGTGGCCGTGTTAGCCATCGAACTACATCCCTCCAGAACGTTGGAAAGATTGAGTCAGTCTTACTCTTAATACTTTCCATATTGTCCACACAAACAATTAACCAAGTACATCGATGTCATACTTGACTGAATGAAATTTGTAAATTCTTATCTTTCATCGGTATATTTTCAGGAATTTAGTTCGTTTCATTTTGGGACGTTTCAATCTTTTCAGAGGGAGGATACATCAAAGATATAACAGCATCTTCACAAGTGTGTCTCAGCCTACCTCCAGAGTAACTTTTCGATCAATACCCTTACAAAACTTTTAGAACTGCTTAAAAATCGATGGTCCCCAGCAGATATTAATGGATTCCCTGAAAATATTCTATCTATATATCGGAATATATCAATACCGATATGTTATCCGAATCTGAAGAATGACAATTAAAATTAATTACTGATATTAGATAATATTATATCTTGTGCATAATCAACTGTATACAAGGTTATCTTAAACTTACGTGTTGAAATGTTTTTGGTTGAATATAACGGGAGAATTATTGTTGTTGTGGACACTGAGGTCGATCAATACTAAATACACGTCCGACCCAGCGATCGATAGCAAATATAACAAGGGGTAACAGAAGGAATAAAAGAAGAAGATAAAGAGGAAGAAGAGGATGAAGTAGAAAAGGTGAAGAAGAAGAAGAAGAAGAAGAAGAAGAAGAAGAAGAAGAAGAAGAAGAAGAAGAAGAAGAAGAAGAAGAAGAAGAAGAAGAAGAAGAAGGAGGAGGAGGAGGAGGAGGAGGAGGAGGAGGAGAAGAAGAAGAAGAAGAAGGAGGAGGAGGAGGAGGAGGAGGAGAAGAAGAAGGAAGAGGAGAAGGAGAAGAAGAAGAAGAAGAAGAAGAAGAAGAAGAAGAAAGAGGAGAAGGAGGAGGAGGAGGAGAAGAAGAAGAAGAAGAAGAAGAAGAAGAAGAAGAAGAAGAAGAAGAAGAAGAAGAAGAAGGAGATGGTGGTGATGGTGGTGGTGATGGTGACGAGGATATATTGTTAGAGGCGAGAGAAGCAACAGAAGGAGAATGCATTGCATATGATAATGGCGAAGAGGGGTTTATGTTGGAGACGAGTGCAGAAGTAAACGAAAGATAATGTGACGAAGCAGAATCAAAATGTTATGTTTTGTCTAAATGCTTGATATCTAACCAACAAATAAAAAACAGAAATCTTTTTTTTTTAAATAAAATTACATTTTTTTTAAATTAAAAGTTTTTCCTTATTATGAACCCTCCTCTCTTCCTCTCTCCTCTCCAAGAATGACAAAACAAAGAAATACTACATAAGAAAAGGTAGAAAATGTCTGTCTCTTTGGCTGTCGGCAGGGGCGGACTGACCATGGGAAGTTTGGGGAGTTTTCCCCACGGGCCGCTCAATATTATGGCTTGAGGGCCAGTAGATTTGTGGTCCGAGGGCCCGTTGATATAAGCTAAGTGAGCCAAAGTCCCAGTCCATCCCTGGCTGTCGATCTCGTGCATGGGAAACAGCCATGCGGAGATACTCGAGATTTTAAATCCCCCCCCCCAAAAAAAAAAAAACCTGCTATGATGTAAAAAATGTATAATTACTTTTAGAAGAAAATGGATGGGTCATCCTGGTGGTGTGTGGTCGGAGAAGTTTTCCCCTTCCATCTTGCGAATATTTGAAATTTGCAATCCCAGTTATTAATGTTCCCACTTTTGACAGAAATAAAATGGATGAAAGGCTGCTAATATAGACATACTCTAGGGTCGGGTTTGAAGGGCACTTTCCCCTCCGACTCTGTGAAAATTTGTGGTTGTGTACAATACTGTACCATTTTGGTGACCTTTTTTTTACCTTCCGAGAGCCTGTCTTCAAACATACTACTACTACAGGCTATCACATCATTTTACTTTGTGTATTAAGTTTAAAAAGGTTGAGTTCTGATAAAGGAGTAAATTTACTTGGTGAGTTTTTTCGATTTTTTATTACATTTGGAAAAATATCGTAGTAGCAATGACACGTGAAAAAGATTGATCTTGAAATGCCCTCATATTCCAAACATGTAACTAGAAATCCAGAATTCATTGCCGTGAACCCCCCCCCCCCCCCCCCAATATTATAACCCCACAGCTGATATTAAAATCTGACCAGAACTATACTCATAAAGTTTCTGAAATTCCTAGCTTGGTTGTCCTTTATCTTGCGGTTTGCATGGTTTTAAAAAATATCGTAGTAGCAATGACACGTGAAAAAGATTGATCTTGAAATGCCCTCATATTCCAAACATGTAACTAGAAATCCAGAATTCATTGCCGTGAACCCCCCCCCCCCCCCCCAATATTATAACCCCACAGCTGATATTAAAATCTGACCAGAACTATACTCATAATTAAGTTTCTGAAATTCCTAGCTTGGTTGTCCTTTATCTTGCGGTTTGCATGGTTTTAAAAAAAAGTAACCTTAGAAATGATAGATTTCAAATTAAGGAGATCCTGTTTGGTGAAATGGAACAAAAGACCATGACATGCAAGGATTATTCCTTAATTGGCAATCTGAGCAGACATTCTCCTATTGTGCTCCTCGCATCTTATCTCTTCTGCAATGATACGTTGCTATTGTGACACCCCATATCCTGCATCTATTCATAACTAATTAGTGCCCATCTCTTTCAAATTGATCCAAATACCTGTATCTTTAACTGAGATACACATCCAGCGGAGTATAACGTGTTACAAATTTTGAAGGGAAAATAAGAAATATCAATTTTTCTTTTAAACATAAAAAACAAAATGAACTAATTTCCAAAAACAGATATATTGAACATACTTGAATGTTATATGCATGCACACTGACTTGTGTTTTTATATAATTATGTTCTGTGTTTGAATCAGACCAGCCTGTTATAGTAATACATATTTTCATGCACGTCATAGTGAGGGAATAGAAGAATTTGTTTTACATGTTTTACAATATTCTGGAGGTCTGATGCATAGCACTAAATAATTAACATAACGCTTGATAATTATCATTAGTCATGCAATTCATATATGCCCGTATTTTTCAGTAACATTGACAATATTTTATACTCCTACTATACTCGATGTCCACTGAAGAATTCCAACCGCTTATATTTATGATATATCCTGCAAACTTCTGTGACTTGCTCACAAACATTTTCAATCACTACTCGTCCATTTCTTCTCGAAAAGAAACAGATATAATAATCTTGATTTATTATAGCAATTTTCTGCTAAGATGCAGAATTCTATTGTCACAATCTCATAGTTTAAGTTTGTTTTGAAAACAAAGATAGTCTGATATCAAGGAATCTTGAGCGATAAATTCATAGGAAGGATCTGACTAAGAAATACGTCAATTTCTAACAGACCTCGTATAAAGAAAACGCAATGATCAGTCTAAAAATAAAGAAAGAAGAAATTAACCTAGGATTAAACCTTTTTTTAAACATCGACGGAATAAATATTTCGATTTAAACAAGAGCTCGGCAAAAGGTATTCAATCACAAACTATATTAAGGTACAAATTGAAAGTGATGATTTTTTTTTTTTAACAGAAAATCACTATGATCATAAAGACAAGGAAAACTGTATACATGTATCATGTTCCGATGTGCTCATTCGGGAGGTGATACAGCAGCTGTATTAATACTTGAATATGGATTATGCGTAATTCCCAATGCCGCCATGTTAGCGGTATATTTGAATTACATAGCAATTTGTGATATGATTTTAATTAGCTTGCATAAGATATATTCTATACATGTATAATGCAGAACGGACCTTTCTTTAAATTTACGAAACAGGAATATAAATTGTACAAATTTTACGTCGGACTTCCTCTACTCCTTTTGAGGGTGTAATAATAATGATGTTTGCTACATGGATAATAATACTACAACCAATGATATTCTCGACATTTTCTGGGACATTATTATGTATTGTGAAAGTTTAGGCAATATGCTTACACTGGATAGTTCAGTACATATAGCTACAATATACTAGAGGTGGTAACACGTATCATTCATGGGCTAAACTTATGTTTCCTTCACTTTCAGACATAGGGCGCCAGTTATATGGAATTCCTTACCAAATGAAATCATTTCTATTGCTTTCCGTAACAGTTTAAAGAGGAATTGAAAGACATTCCTCTTAATGTCTGATTTCCCACCTTTATCAATAATAGTCACTCAAATTTGTTTCCAAATGTTGGTAAGGGTTGCGTGACAGTTTATGTCTTTTTATGTCCTGTGTTTTTATGTTTTTTTCAATGTTATCTTTTGCATATACATGTACTGAAATGTTTAAGCCTCCTATATTGGTCTCTCATTCCTGCATCTTTTCTTACTTTATTACATTATATTACATGTAAGGGGACCCTCTTGACAAGACCGTTTCTGTTATGGTACCTTAATTCCATTATAATCTATACATTTATATTCTTATCTACATCTGTATTCTGTATTTCCGTACATTTGTACTTGTCTATATACATGTACACTCTTAAAATGTTGGGTAAATTTAGTTGGGTAACTGCTGGTTGGTTAAAAATATTCCCAATTCTGGGCTATTATTAACCAACTGGACACTCGAGTGGTGTAACCAATATTGGTCAATACTTTTTACCTAAATATTGGGCATATATTTACCAACAGTATTTGGTAATTATGGGTTGGGTATTTGTTGCCCTGTAGTTGTGTAATTTCGTCACATTTCCTTTGCCAGTTGGGTAAATTTTGTTGGGTAACTGATGGTTGGTTAGAAATTCGCTTTTGCCCAACTTGTGGTAAATATTTTTACCCAATATTGGGGAAAACACTTATATGAATATTCATGAATTTTTAGTAGCGTATGGTTTGGGGTGGCCCGATTGACTAACTGTCACCGAATGCATAAAAAAATATAAGGGGTATATAATAGCTTGCACTAGTTTGCACTAACTGGATAGAATAGGACTAGGATAGGATAGGTTAAGAAATAGGATAGGATAGCTGAAAATAGGATAGGTTAGGATTGATTAGGTTTAAGACCCAGAATGACGTAACAAGCAGATTTCATTTTTTTTTTACCTAGGTTGGAGGAAAAAGGAAACAATAAATTGGGCAGCTGAATTTGCCCAACCACATGATATTTGTTACCAAACAGCTGAACAAATAGAGGGTTGGGCAATCCTATTGGGTAAGATTGGTTGGGCAATAATTACCCAACTGAGAATATAACCAACAGTTGGGCAATTGTAGAGTTGGGTAAAATCTAATGGGTCACCAACTGATGGGCAATTTAATTTGCCCAACAACATAGTAAATGGATTGCCCAACATCAGTTGGGCAAATTTTAACCAAAAGTTGTGTGGACAGTATGTTGCCCAGTGTTGGTTAAAAATTGGGCATTTTTTGCCCAACTTTTTTAAGAGTGTATATTATTAATGGAATTGAATAAACAGAAATGAAACTGAATTGAATTGAATTCTCTGTACTCGTATCTTAATTTAGATAGCATGCACCACTACTCTGTAGTATGTACTAAATCATGAGGAAGAAAATATTCCAGAGTGGTGTTGGCAGTGGATATTAAAGGGGAAGTTCACCCCGAAGATTACTTGAGTTTAAAAAATGTAGAAAAAATAAAGAAAAATGTTGGCGAAAGTTTGGACAAAATCCGTTAAAGAATAACGGAGTTATGGACTTTTGAAGTTTTGATTTTGTGACGTCACATGCGAGCAGCTCCTCCAATATGTAATGTGATAAATATTCCATAAAATACAGTTTTCTCAGAAAATTTAGAATATTTTCGTCTGTGCATTTGATATATTGTCAGAAATGTTATTCAGTACTAGATTCTGAAAAGAAACAATATTAATTTATCGTGGAACGTAAAAAAAATGCGAATATATGGAATATTAATTACATGACCAATGGGCAGCTGCTCGCATGTGACGTCACGAATCCAAAACTTTAAATACTCATAACTCTTTTATTATTTGACCGATTTTCATCAAACTTTCGCCAATATTTTTCTTTATTTTTTCTGCATTTTTTAAACTCAAGTAATCTTCAGGGTGAACTTTCCCTGTGAATGGTACCATCATTTTGATCGACAAATAGACTTTGTGATATCTTAAACATGCTAATGCAAGCATTCCTTTGCCTCTCGTTAGGCATAGGCCTATCAAGCTAAATGTGAAATTGGTGAAACGTGGTATATGTTATATCTCCTTTATAACTAACATACAAAGAAGAGAGTAATTATGACAGGTGGGATACATATACGATTATATATATGAAAGAATAGTATCATCACTATAGTCGTTCTATTATATGTCTACATTTCTTTTCGATTTATATGAATAGCATTGATACGCTTGTTATGAAAAAAAATATGGATGAGCATAATTATTATCATACAAAAATGATTTTGCAGGTCTATTCGTATGACACGGTCCAAATTTACCATCATTATATAAAAGAGTGCAGGAACAACTTGAAAAAAAAAGTGTATTTATTTGTTGATATATTACAATAATTACATTTCCCTGGCATATTCTAGGCAGGAAATTCGCAGTAGATACATTCACGTTATACTTGTGACAAGTTTACACACACTCAGTGCAAACCGGTATACACCAGATTACCCCCATGCATAGGATGTTTATTACCCCTATTCATTACTCGGCTTAGCGAGCTGAGCCTTTGTATATGGGAATTGTGCATTGTTACGTCACAGGTAGATAGCCCGCTTTGTTCGCCGTGGCGTCCCTCATTAAAGGTTGACCAATGAGGTGCTTTGTATTGTCCTCGTGGTCTGCGGGGCTAACGGAGGAGTATAAATTCCCGGCAAATTTCGTAGCTTGCGTCATTCGATCTCGATCTTCCAATCGCCTGCAGTTCTCGTGCATCTCTCCAGCTTTCATCGAAGACTGAAGCAACATGGCTCGTACCAAGCAGACAGCCCGTAAATCCACTGGAGGAAAAGCCCCTCGCAAGCAGCTGGCAACCAAGGCAGCTCGCAAATCAGCCCCATCAACCGGAGGAGTCAAGAAGCCCCATCGTTACAGGCCTGGAACCGTCGCTCTCCGTGAGATCCGTCGCTACCAAAAGAGCACCGAGCTTCTCATCCGCAAGCTTCCCTTCCAGCGTCTGGTCCGTGAGATCGCCCAGGACTTCAAGACCGAGCTCCGCTTTCAGAGTGCTGCTATTGGAGCTCTTCAGGAGGCCAGCGAAGCCTACCTGGTCGGTCTCTTCGAGGACACCAACCTGTGCGCCATCCACGCCAAGCGTGTCACTATCATGCCCAAGGATATCCAGCTTGCCCGGCGTATCCGTGGAGAGCGTGCATAAGCACTGACGCTAGCACGTCATCGAAAACCAAAGGCTCTTTTAAGAGCCACCAAATATCCAAGAAAGAACGATTTCTCTATTATTTTTTTTCTTTATTTAATCATTATTATCCCACCCTACTTGCATGGTATGAAAGCATGTCATGCACTTTCAGTTAAGCCTATCATTATACACTATTTCCCAAGCTACTCTTAGTATCGACTATCGATGGCGAAAACACTCTAGTGTTTGAGGTTATAATTTTTTTTAGGGGGTGGGGGCATATACCCCCAAAAAATTGCAATTTTATCTAGGAAAATTAGCAAGGGAGCACCTGTTTTAGAGTTTCGAATTTTTAAACATTGCTAAACGTTTTCTATTCATCCTTTCTCAAACGGGGCGAAAAATTACGAAATCCATGGAGAAATATAAATCTAGTTGAGCATAGGCGTATATGGACACATTTTCGTAAGTGGGGTTGACGGCCTTTGCCCGCATTTTAACTTTCCAATTTTTTAAAAATGTTTCCAAGCGAGCCAAGCGAGCGAGCAAAAAAAAAAAAATGGTTAAAAAAGAGTAAAATGTATAGTAAATACATATTCAGGTATCTCGCCCACCGAATATGAGAATAATTGGGCACCTCGCTGCCCGAGTATGATGTGGTGATTGCCCGAATATCGGAACTTTAAAAATCTTAGGGGGCTGCAGCCCGAGCCCCATTCCGTCTCATACGCCTTTGTAGTCGAGGGACTTAGCAAAGCGGTCGAAAATTAAGATTTCTTTCAAATGTTGTACCTTTTCAAATGCTATTTTTTACCTGCACTTTAACGAGAATTACATTTTAAAATTTTAAACCCTACAAAACAGCTATTTGTAAACTATGTCTTATATCGCGAGGGAGCAAAGTGACCGAGCTTTAGAAAATTTCGCATATTAAACCCTAAAAAACCCTCTATTTCTGTTGCACTTTACCCTGTCAATTTGGGGGGGGGGAATCCTTAAGGTTCATAGTGTTCCATGGGTGTCGATCCCGGGGGAAGGGGGGTATATACCCCCCCCCCCCCCATTTGAGATGGGGATGACCTGTATTATTATCCCCCAGTATTTTGGGATGAAATAAATAAGAACTATGATACATTAACGTAAAACTAATAATCATCCAAATTCATTATGTTTGATCTTGAAATACCATCACATTCATTAATGATTAGAAATAAGGAATTAAGGAAAGCCATAATTTAAATGCGAAAATATCGAAGAAAATTCGTTCGCTGGCATTGTTATTCTCAATGAAGGGGTTCCGTCCACTGGCGTAGATCCGTGCATTCCTTCTTTTCATTAAAAATCATTTTGGGATGCTCTAAAATGCAAGTTTTATAGACAAATTTTTGAAAAAGTCCCTGGTGTGGGAGGGGGGATACCCCTCTCCAACACTCTCGCCCGTCATCCCCAATCATGAAGGTGGATCGACCCCCCTGTTAAGTGTTCCCTTTCCCCCTTCTCTCTCTTCTTTTATCCCCCCCCCCCCCCGGTACGCCTATATGAAAATAGACCTAACAAAATATTTTCCTAATTGCTAATCGATTTCATTCCATGTAAATACTCTTGAAGTGAAGCGAAGTAAAGCAATCATGGTCTTTTAAAATCACCAATAGAAAAGCGTCCCCATTAGTTGTGGGTTTCTAATAATGAATTTCAAAACTCCTGTTCATTTGTAAGTCATTAATTTTCAGAGTGACTGTTCTCCATTATATCTTCTGTGAACGGAGGGGGTAACCTCGCTAGTCATAAGGACCGCTATTCACAAGGACCACTTACTCATAAGGACTGCTATCCATAACGCGTGACTAAATGAATAGCAGTTTTGTATGAATAGCGGTCCTTATGAATAGCGAGCGGACCCGGAACGGAGTGTCGATAAAGCGACACTGATGTACTTAAAATATACAGTGATTATTTTACGTGATGTATTTTGCTCCCTCCATAGTGCCATATTAAAAAGTTATACTAATGTACATCAGCATCAATGTCAAACAATTCATTCGGTTTAAATATTACACCTACATGTATACTATATCTCTACATCCATTGTCCATATAATTACCTTCTCTAATCTTGGTTGATTCGATTAGGTCGTTTTCATTTCATGAGCGGGAGTATCCACCCAATGGATAGCGTGCAAGAAAGCGATTAAATTATAAAATCTATAAGTGCAGAATTCGTAACAAAAATCCATCACTATCGCTCTCCCATTCAGCAATGGAGACCCTGGGAGAAATAAGAGTATGAAATTATCACTGGCGTAGCTACAGGGGACACGCCCCCCCCCCCCCCCCCCGATCGAATGGCGGAGAAAAAGAAACAAGAAAGAAAAAGAGAGAAAGGGAGAAAAGGAAATGGAGAAAGGGAAAGGACGGGAAAAGAAGGCGATAAGACCCTCCCCACACCCTCCCCTTGATCAGTGGCCTTGTAAATTATCTCATTGAATTTTCCGTGTAGGACCAGTGTCCCCCCCCCCCCATGGTGCAAGTGCCCCTCAGTGGCTTGACTCACGCTACGCCACTTGAAAGTACATCTAAAATGAGTGCAACTCTTGGTAGTTTTCATTAAAAAGTACATTTCTGCTCCTGATGGTATGTCAATGCACACATCCAATTAAGTGGATGAGGGTCTTTAAAATATATATCACAAATAGAAGGCTAGTTTTGAGTATGAGGAGAAAGCGGAATAATAAAGCCGGCATAGTGCATCAGTGAAAAGGAATTAATTATCAGAATGAGAGCGATAGTCATCAAAAAATCAATCAATCGACGTAATTGATAGTGTGGACAATGACTTTCCATCAATATATTGATCATGCTGTTGATAGGAACATCGATCAATGGAAAAATGTCATCACTAACATTCGCTTTCACCTAAAAGTATTTGTAAAGCTTATACATTATCTCCATGTCTTTGCCACAAACTGGAAGCTCATTATTAGCCGCAGACACGACTGAATCTACGCGTAAGACTAGAAAGTAAGTTCTTGTATTGATTATATATATGTATATTTTTAAAAAAGGAATAAAGCTTCGGTATTTATGTCGTTGTTCTATACAAATCTTTATTTTCTAAAGGCAAAAAAAAAAAATCAAAAAAATCGCAAAGGCTAACTCTTGGAGATGGGGAGAAAGCAAAAGAATAAAGCCAGCAGACGTCATGAGGTGAGATCATATGGTCTCTGGATATTACTATATTCATATATACATATATATATATATATATATATATATATACATATATATATATATATATATATATATATATATATATATATACATTCAGAATATGAATAGTTGCCGAATTTTTTAATTGGAGGTACAGTGGAACTTCTTTTTATGTAAACTCCTTGGGACAGGAAATTACCTCTTTACATGGAAAACCTTGTTATATCAGGGCTAAAACAATAGAATATAAGGAAGTGGAACTGGCAAAACTATCTTGTTATAATGAGTGCTTATTTTAACAGTGTTCTTTATAACGAACTCCACTGTATACTTAAAAATGTATTTGAGCAGTTACTCGGCAAATTCATTTGAAACCTTACCAATATAGCATTATTTTAAAGGTTATTTTAACTCCTGGGAAAACGAATGTATTTTGCAGAACCGCATATTGCAATTATATCTGGTAATCTCTTTTGCTTTTTTTTTTTTTGGTTGCTTTTTTCTCCAATTTCCTGCCCGATATAGTATGCGGATGTGTATATGCCTAAAATATTTTGAATGAATGAGAAGTAAATGCGAGCATCATATTGAATGGAAAGAAGAAAGAAGATCTACCAAAGTTTTCAACTTAGATTCAAATTCAGATTCAGATTCATTGACTGTTTCAATCATATTAACATAACACTGCAGTGCATAACAGAAAATAAATACAATAACAATCATAATATAACAGTGATGTTTTTCCATAATTATGGGCACATAATTGAATATCAATAATAATCTGAATCTGAATCTGAAGTAAATGAGAGCATCATATTAAATGGAAAGAAGAAAAAAGATTTTCCAAAGTTTTCAACTCATGCCTTGTCGTATGTTGTACAGAAACGATTTAAAGGAAAGAAGAAAATAAATTTATACGATTTTGAATTATACTTTTTGTGTAAAGGGTAAGCACAACATTTTTTCTTCATTTTAACCATTACTACATTAACACAATCGAAGTCTGGTGTTACTATCTTGTGACTTGAAATCCATAAAGAAACAAAGTCAAAGTTAAAATCACAGTTTTGGGGGCCATTATGATATTTTGGCAAGTTCAGTCTACTAGTGATATAGGAGGGTTGGATGATTATTGATTTTTTAAAGAAAAATCTCTTCTTCTTTCAGCATTTTCATCAACTTGTTCAATGTGTTAGACTATACACAATGCTAGTATCGGCATGTATCCTGCTATCGGTTTCCCTGACAGGTAAGACACTAAATTGGTTGCCGCGACGACTAACATCATCACCATCATCCTTATCCTCAACATCATCCTCATAATCTTTCTCACCATGTACCTCCTCCTCATTATCATCATCCTCAACGTCATCACCATCGTTGCCATTGTCATCATCATCATCATCATCATTATCATCATCCTCAACGTCATCACTATCGTTGCCATTGTCATCATCATCATCATCATCATTATCATCATCCTCAACTTCATCACCATCGTCATCATCATCATCATCATCATCATCATCATCATTATCATCATCCTCAACGTCATCACTATCGTTGCCATTGTCATCATCATCATCATCATCATCATTATCATCATCCTCAACTTCATCACTATCGTTGCCATTGTCATCATCATCATCATCATCATTATCATCATCCTCAACTTCATCACCATCGTCATCATCATCATCATCATCATCATCATCATCATCATTATCATCATCCTCAACTTCATCACCATCATTGCCATTGTCATCATCATCATCATCATCATCATCATCATCATTATCATCATCATCATTATCATCATCATCATCATCATAATTATCATCATACAACCTGAGAGAATATTTCGAGAGAATGTCCATGATTTTTTAGGTTTTCAAGAGTGATTATCGAATGATTATTGATTAGCATAGAATTTAAGAAAAATTGTCAATTACACTTTTATTGGTTGCAAACTTGGCAGGAAAGGGCAGATTGTGACCCCTCAGTATACTTATGCTCATGCTTTTATTATACTTATGTAGGGACGGATCCAGGATTTTGTAAAAAGATGGGGCACAAATCTCTGAATTTTTTCTTCTTCTTCTGACAAGCAAAGAAAAAAAGGTCATCAGATTTGTTTGAGTCCCGTTTTCCTCCAAAATTCATCACGTTTAAAGGAGGAGGGGGGGGGGGGCACAATGTACACTTTGGGTTCAAGGGGGGGGGGGGCTGGCCGGAAGTGCCCCCTAAATCCGCCACTGCTTATTCCCCTTCCATATCCATCACGTCTAGCAAAAATGAAGGGGTCTGCTCGCTAGTTATAAGGACCGCTATTTATAAAGGACCGCTCATTCATTTAGTCACGCGTTATGGATAGCGATCCTTATGAATAGAGGTCATTATGGCTAGCGGTCCTTATGACTAGCGAAGTTACCCCAAAATGAAGGCCTCATATTCTGTTTTACTACTTGTATTTCCAAAAGCTGGAATATGGGGTTTGAACAGCGAGACACCATCATCACCGTTGATTTCGTCTAGGAACTCGGCCACCACCCTCACGCAAAATAAATTATCTTGTCAGTCCATCACCGCCCCGGACGGAAGAGAGATTGAACTACCAAAACTGATTGCCAAACCACTGGCTCATCTTGCTGCTATGAAAAACATTGATCGCCCTATCGTATGCCGTTTACCAGGTATATATTGACCTTGATTCTCTCTCTCTCAAAAAGGGGGGATATGCAGTGGGACTCCTATGTTGATAATTCACCTTATCAAGAGTTGAAGCCTGGCCCAGCCATAGAGGGGTGTACTAGCAGTGGGGAGGGGGGAGGGGGGGGGGGGTGTAGGGGCACCTGTTCAGAGGTTGACCCAGTATTTTTCAAGGGGGGGGGCATGATTTCAAGAATTTTCTGACAAGCAAGCAAAAAAACAAAAACACACACAAAAAAGGGGGAAGAAATGAGGGGGGAAAAATAGGTTTTCTGGTGTTATCTGCACTCTATAAACATGATAAACTAAAGAGTTAAATCACTATTTAAAAGGGCCGAAGAGTGACCGCTTTTTTCAAAATGGTAGATTAACACTTTTAACATGCTGGATTCAGCCCTTATAGTGTTGCATCCAACATGTTAATTGATGATTTAACACTTTATACTGTAAAAAATAACTGTAAAACTACAGGTTTTTTAGCCCTTGAAATTACAAGTTATTGTTGTTATTTCAATTTTACAGTCTTTTCCTGTGAAACAACAGCAAGTTTGTTGGTTTACCGGAAGTCAGCATAAATTTACATAATTTTTATTGTAAGTTTACATAATTTTATTGTAAATTTACATAATTTTATTGTAAATATATGCTGATTTCGGTTTTAAAAAATGTGGAAAAACGGCAAAATTATTTTACAGTGTAGTTTTAGTCACCTTAATATTTATATTTTAATCTCTAGATTGCTACAAGAAGCCATGTAAGAATGGACCATGTGAAGAAACAATTGACGGGTATAAATGCGTGTGTTCACCAGGCTATATGGGAGAAAACTGCGAAATTGGTAAATATATTTCAAATTGATTAACGTAATTTACATAAAGAAGTATCTTATCATTAATATGAAAATAACGCAATCTCCAAACTTAATAAGCCAGTGTATTTAGACCAAGTAAATCACAAAAAGTTAATAGGCCAGCGTATAGACAAGACAATAAAGACATGACCTTTTTTTTCAAGGCGCGCATGATATTGCCTCCCTCAAGATTTTCTCTGTAATACCAATGCTTTATACAAGGAGAAAATTCTTCATACAAAATACAAGTACTGAAATTAGACGAAATAAATAAGAATGAAAATAGATCACTGCTCGACACCAATAAATGTTTATAAAGGAGGCAAATTGAAGTGCCCCAATACACATTCTTTCCTTTAAAGGAGAATGAAACCGTGGGGAAAAATCAATTTTTATGAAAAGAGAGGATAGAGAGAAGCAATTTAAAAAAAGTTCCATCAAAATCGGTTACGAAATGAGAAAGTTATGAAAGTTTGAAAAGTCTCAATTTACTTTCTATGGCGATCCTCAAATTGGCAATGTTGCTTCAAAGTGACATGTTTAGTAGTACAACTCTCCATATGTTTTGTACACAAAATTTCATATTTTCTCCATTATCTCTAAAGATGCTGCTTGTCTTTTTGTGAACTCAACATAATGTTGTGTCAAATGCATTTTCCCAAGATATATCTTAGGCTAAGAAGGGGACAAGCTGCACCTTGAGAGATAATGGGGAAAATATGAAATTTTGTGTACAAAACATATGGAGAGTTGTACTACTAAACCTGTCACTTTGAAGCGACATTGCCAATTTAAGGATCGCTAAAGAAAGTAAATTGAGACTTTTCAAACTTTCATAACTTTCTCATTTCGTAACCAATTTTGATGGAACTTTTGTTTTATTGCTTTGCTTCTCTCTATCCTCTCTTTTCATTAAAAGTGATTTTCCCCAAGGTTTCATTCTCCTTTAAACTAGGCACAATCAAGTTGAGTAATATACTTTTACAGTACCTTTCATCTCCTTTTTGTTATTTGTTGTTAGATATTAAGCATTTGGACTAAACATAACATTTTGGTTCTGCTTCGTCACATTATCTTTCGTTTACTTCTGCACTCGTCTCCAACATAAACCCCTCTTCGCCATTATCATATGCAATACATTCTCTTTCTGTTGCTTCTCTCGCCTCTAACAATCTATCATCTTCACCATCACCACCACCACCGCCACCTGCACTATCCCCATTTTCTTCTTCTTCTTCTTCTTCTTCTTCTTCTTCTTCTTCTTCTTCTTCTTCTTCTTCTTCTTCTTCTCCTTCTTCTTCTTCTTCTTCTTCTTCTTCTTCTTCTTCTTCTTCTTCTTCTCCTTCTCCTCCTCCTTCTCCTCCTCCTCCTCCTTCTTCTTCTTCTTCTTCTTCTTCTTCTTCTCCTTCTCCTCCTCCTTCTCCTCCTCCTCCTTCTTCTCCTTCTCCTTCTTCTTCTTCTTCTTCTTCTTCTTCTTCTTCTTCTTCTTCTTCTTCTTCTTCTTCTTCTTCTTCTTCTTCTTCTCTACATTCTCAATCTCTTGCTTCGCTATATAGAATCCAGCAATACTCGCCTATTTTCATTCATCTTCTTATCCATAGTCCTCTCTTGTCAATTGTTCTGTCTCTCATTCCATTCCCCAAACTGACTCTACAGACGATCCATATCATGACTGGGACAATTACAGGTCTATCTATTTCAACTGGTCCATCTACTCCAACTGGTCCCTTTATTCCAATTGGTCCCTTTATTTCAACTGGTCCATGTATTCTAACTGGTCCCTCTATGCAAACTGGTCCCTTCTCGCAAACTGGTCTATGATGTACCCAATCCCCCCATGGATCGACCCTGGAAGTGACATGGATGATTCCCAAGATGATACATCCTCTGCCAAATCGTCCCCGTCGTGGACCTGGTGGCGACAGCCTAGTCACCGTCGCCTTCGCCGTCGCGGTGTTTGGTGGAAGAAATAGTTTTACCACTATAATCAACATACATGTAGTATTTTCGTCATAGACAGTCATGATGGGAGAGCATTATCGGCTCCTGCCAAGGTTGCCAGAGTTGGCAGAATTCTGCTTTCTGGCAGAATTTTGACTGCTTTAGCATCTAGCATTATGCTAGGCATAATTTGACAAAATTTAGCAGAATTTTAGCAGAATTCTGGTGTGTTTTTTTGGTTTTTTTTGCTTGTCAGAGAATTTTTGAGTAAAATATACCCAAAAATGCTGATAATCTTTTTTTTTTTTTTTGCTTGTCAGAGAATTTTATTTTGAAAATTTTTGAGTAAAAAATCTTCGTAAAAATGCTGATAACCTTTTTTTTTTTTTTTTTTTTTTTTTGCTTGTCAGAGAATTTTTGAGTAAAATTTTGATTAGCAGTAAAAAAATTTTATATAGCAGAATTTTCGCTGCTCGTTAGCAGAATTGTATTTTTTTCGCTGGCCACACTGGCTCGTGCCGATATCATTTGCCATGTTCCCGGGGGGGGGGGGGGGGGATGTCTCATTGAGGCCTGTACGGCATCTGCGTCCATGAAAACGAGTAAAAGGGCTTGTTTTTGGGGTAATCCGGGGATCTCGTTTAAGGTATCAAAAACAGGAAAATTCTGAAAAAAGGGTATCAAATTCACTAGTGATGAGAAAAGATCCTCAAAAAGGGTAGGAAATTTGACGGTACCATTCGGTAGTCGGTCGGAGCAGCGAATCTGAAAATACACGATAAAAAGAAATCCAAAGAGGTTCTTTTCTATTCTTTCAAAGAAAACATTATTCTGTAATGTGTTCCAAAGTAAATAAATATTGTCTTTAACTCTTCCTTTTTGGCCAAAAAAGGGCCAAGAAGAACCAATCCTCGAATAGGGTGTACAATACAAAAACAAAAAAAAAATCCCTGTTAAGGATCTAAAAATCAGAATCGCGGGTTTCCCTGAATAGGATATCAAAAAACCTCTCCACTTAAATCCTCGTTTAGGGTGCTTTTCAGAAAGTCATGGACGCGGATGCCCGTATACAGACCTCGATAATATACCCCCGGGCTATGTTCACGCCTATATTATATTCAGATACATTTGTATTGTGACCTGCAATGATGATGTACAAAATGTATATAAATACAATGCGCCATCGATCTAGTACACAATTTTGAGGCGCAGAGGGAATAATTTATAGAAGTGAACGAGAGAGAGAGTGAGAGAGTGAGAGAGAGAGAGAGAGAGAGAGAGAGAGAGAGAGAGAGAGAGAGAGGGCATAAATACAGTAAATGAATATTTATTTTTTAATATAATTTTCCCGGTCACGTTCACCAAATTGATGCACAGTCGCTCGATCTCATTTCACTGTGAATGCTCATCAAGATCATCATTCAATTGTCTCAAATGAGCATTCAATTGGATTTTTAGGGCAAGCGATCACGAATTATACTTTCATCATGCACTTTGACAGAATGAGCATTCAAATTAGAATTTTACACAATAGCATTCAAATTCACGGAAGCTTCGGATCGCTGAAATTATTTTGGAAATTCGATTTCATCAATAGACAAGCATGTTCGCGATTTAAGCAGTGGATTTAACAATGCACTCGTTCTCTTCGAATTTTTAAACTGTTTTTACAAGATAAGATTTAGAAACAAAATGTAAAGTCGTGTTCTTGCAGTGTCATAGATCAGGAATAAATGATAATGATTAAAAAAGTTAATGTAAAATCATGGAACATTATAACAGTTTATAAACGAACGCAAGCGCCGCTGAACAATTTCTGACTAAGAAGTGGGGTTGCCCAAGCCCCGTTAGCACCCCTCCTATTCCGGGGGCCCTGTGCTTATAAAAAAAAAATAACAAGGCGAATGGTCAACTGAAAAAATATGACTAGACAAAATAAAAAAAGACAGACAGTATGATGTGAAAGGCTACTTTGAGCATGTTGTACACATTTGAAACGATACATGAACGATATATGAAAAATTAAAAGTACATATAGTACAAATAATTCGTTTTTACACCTGATATTTAGATGAATTCATCATTTTGCAATTACAAATTACTTTTGAAAATATTATAATGCTTAAACTTGACGAAAAATTTGGAGAAGTTAGATTCATAAAAAGGCAAAGCCCGGCTATTTTCTGTACTTCTTGTACATGTTTGAAATTGAATGAACATATTGCTAACTTAACTGCCTATTAATGAAAAGGAAAGTAAAACTCGAGCAAGAATCCGCACCCAAGTTGTCGTAAATGAATTTGAATGACGCTTTGGCCTCTTTAAATTGAACGACGATAAATTAATTTGGATGTTTGAAGCACAATTTTCAACGCTGGAAAATGTATTTGAACGGCTGAAAACTAATATGAACCAAAGGAGTATTAAAACGGAACGAGCAAATCGCTTGAATACGACCGTTTGAAAATGAATTTGAAAGCTAAATTTGTGAATTTGACCTATATTATTTATTTTTTTATATAGCATGATATGGCACCAACATATTTATTTAAAGAAAGATTTAAATCACATTAGTATGTTGCATGATCACAATACAAGACAAGCTGAAAAAGATGCTTTGTGTGTACTTTAAATTTAGGACGGACATAATGATATTATACAAACTATATTGGTTTCAGTTACTGTTACTGTGCAATACGTGTAGGTGGATAATTATCCTATTCCCCCTGCCAGATTGATTAATGTATAATACTGACAAAATCAAGAAAATCCATTTTCTGTGGAACTGAATTGTTCATTCAGCTTTATTTTGATATAAAATTTGATGATAATCTACGTAATTACGTACAGAATGATTGTGCTTAATTCTTGTTGTATACTTGCGTCTATTATGCTTTTATTTTATATCACTATTGTTTTGTATAGTAATTCCTGTGTTACAATATCTTGCAAACAGGGTCTCATAATTATTAGAAGACCACTTTAAAATTTGAAATGTGCATTTACCTTTCAATTTCAAACTAAGATAGGAATTGTAGTCCGGCAGATTGGTGAAATAATTGTGCACTTTTTCATAAAAGCACGAAATTTGGCATGTATGTAGAGTTTTTGATGCGGAATAATTCTGGATATGGGGCCAACAAAAATTCAGGCCCTGGGGTCCGTTGTGCCCATTTTTTTTTAAATTGGCCCTCTCAAGGTCTGTTCCCTTCAAAGTTGATGTAATCAAATCAAGTTTAATATAATGAAATGTTATGTGATATTTCACGGCCTCTAAAATCAGACAAATGCTTTAGGTGCCCATTTTTCAAATAAAGGGCCATCCTATATATCAAAATATTAAGTCACTGATTTGTTGAATATAAGTAAAATGCTTCTAATTGTGATCAGTTGTCATTACCTCTTTGAAATCAATGAGATATGTGGCGCAGGTGCCCATTATGACCCCAAAAGGCCCCAAAAGGCCCAAAATAATATATCTGCAACATAATTTTTTTTAAAATCTTTGTTTCTAATTTTTAATGGTATAGACATCAATTTTTAACCAAGGTTATATAAAAAGCTCACTTTAGCAGGCCACATTGGCCCATCGATGGCCCATTCGAGACAATTAAATTTGATTAATTCCCTCACAGAGGTTGGCCAAATGCAACATATTCAAAATAGCTGCCATAGTGTTAAAATGCCTACTTGCATGTAACTTGAGTTTGGGCTTTAAAGCAAAGCTACTTGCAAGCTGGTTATCATAGGCAGAATAGTTGGGTCACTTCGTTTCATCAAGATGGCCGTCACATTCAAAATGGCCTCCTTTGTGATTTAAGATGTGACTATTGGTATTTTAAAGTTTACGTTGTATCTGGAAGCTTATAACTTGGTATAAAAGTGTAGAATTTAGTACTGATATACTGGAAATTTCTATAAACAGACAATATCAATCTAACATTTAAAACATGTTTCTCTTCTTATTGAAGAGTTATTCATGAACAATTTACATTAATATTCTGATGAAGCAAAAAATACTCTTCTTTTACAAATAAATGTTATAATGCCAAAAAAAACCTATAATCAGATGCGAAACTAGTAAATGATAAAACTGCACTTTCCTCTTTTTTCATCTTCGTGGCCATATTGAAAAAGACAAAGCTGATAATGTCCTTAAGAAACAACCTAGACATTGTAAGATTTATAAATATGCCAATTAATATCTGTATTCTTTATAAACATCCGCAACACCTATTAAAGGGCAATCCAAACTTTGTAATAAGTTGATTTGTGTAAAATCAGAATAAAACAGAAACATAATGATGAAAGTTTAAAAGAAATGGGACCAAGAATAAGAAAGTTATCGATGTTTGAGAAATGAGATCACTATTTGAATCGCAAATTGGCAGTTCGGTCAGTCGATTGTGAGGTATTCCCGGTCAACTCTCGATTTTGTCGTACACGGTTAATTTTCCTTTTTCTCATAAGCCCTTTTCCCCTCAGGGCACTACTAAAAATGTATTTTAGTAATATTTTTTGAAAAATTTACATTTTAGTCATTGTGTGTGTTGGAACAAATGGGAGAGTTCTCCGCCGCTACATCACAGTGACATTACCGGTTCGGCCAATTTGAAATTCCCATTTGTAAAGGGATTACAACTTTCATATTGCTTGTCAGATTTCGTTCAAACTTTTTACAATCTACTTCTCTGATTTTTCTGCTTTCTTCCAGAGCAACTTGCCATTAAGGTTGGATGTCCCTTTAAAGAAAGAGAGCCTGAATACATTATTCTATAGCATATTAACCATTTTGCATTTTGATGCTTTATGCCAAAATGCAAAATTATCAGATGCAAATTACATTATAATGCAGTATTTTCAAATTTGATGGAAATCTTGGAATTGAAATTCCCCACCATTCAAAATTTTCACCAATATAAGATATACATTTACCTTGGTTTCATTGTGTCTCGACCAAATACAACATTCTATAAACGCGCTTTTCTATTTTTGGCAAAAAAGTTTCAACATCCATAGCTTTCTACCTATAAGATATAAGCTTCAAGACACAGCAAACTTAATGCAAATAACCATATCTTGAAACAGACCAGTGGTCATTTTTAATTTGACGGCCATCTTAATGAAAGGAAATGACCCTATACACTAGCAATATTCTGCTTTATATAAAACATACTACCTTGCCAATAGTTATACTTAAAGAGCCCAAACTCAAAGTTATGCATATTCATACACTTCGGGGGCGGTGTTGAATCCTCTTGTGAGGGAAAGAATTGTCTTTGATGGGCCATCAATGGGCCCATGTGATTCTTAAAGTGGGATTTGTTTAAATTTTAAAATTTAAACAAAATATTTTTTAAAAATCTTATTTTGCAGATAAATTTTGGGGCATTTTGGGGCCTTTTTTGTTATAATGGGCACATGTGGCACCTATGTTGTTGATTTCAAAGACGTAATGTTGACTGATCACAATTAGAAGCATTTTACTTATATTCAACATATCAGTGACTTTATAATATTTTGATATATATAGGATGGCCCTTTATTTGAAAAATGGGCACCTAAAGCATTTGTTTGAATTTAGAGGCCGGGAAATACTACATGATCTTTCATTATATCACACTGAATTTGATTACATCAACTTTGAACTTTAAAAAATTGGCACAACGGGCCCCTGGGCCAGAATTTTTGTTGGCCCCATATCCAGAATTATTTAGCATAAAAAACTCTATCTGCATGCCAAATTTCATGCTTTTATGAAAAAGTGCACAATCCCATCGATTTTATGCACCAATCTGCTGGACTTATTGTGAGCTTAATAGCTCAAGAGTGACAATATCATCATATTTCAACACCTTTGTTTAATCTATTTAATTTACTTATATCAAAACAGTGACATGGGCGTAAAACATTGTAAAACATTTGTAGTTCAAACTTATATCAAACGTTGACTGAGTACTGAATCAAAGATTATTGACATTATAGCACTTTTAACATTTGTATAAGCAAATGACAAATGGAATATAAGAGGAATGAGGAGAGAGAGAGAGAGAGAGAGAGAGAGAGAGAGAGAGAGAAAGAATGGAGAAAGAGTGGAGGATAGACAGATCCGTTTAGAATGATATCACCCAGCAAATTTTGAGAGGTATTACTGAATAAACATTAAATCTGTTTACAATCTATATTATTGTTAATTTCTGTATCTGTAACATTGGTATTTATGTATAGAAATATACCTACAACTATTATTTTATGGCACGTATTCTTGTACATTGCAATAAGAGTCTTAGTTGTCAGGACTTTTTTTTCAAAGTGATTGGTATTTACAGATCTTATGTTCCACCTGATACTATATGAATGCAACTATCTCTTCTCACTACTCTTTCTCTCTCTCTCTCTCTTTCCCTTTTACTTTTTTTCTCATTGGTTGGCCTGCTGCTTTCCACTATGCATTGTTTGCATATATTCATTGTGATCATTTTATTTGTGATGAGGACGTCAAGTCACGCTCTGCTTATGACGACCCCTTTTTTCTGTGTAGGCCTATATAATTTCGTGTGACCATACATGTTGAAAGATTGCAAATTTAGGATGATGTATACGGAAAATGAATATCAAATCAAATCAAATATGTTAATGGACAACATGTTTGCTCTTTATTGATGCATTTCCTTGATATCGTTGCTCCAAGATCTCGTAATCTCGCGCTCAGTAAAATATTTTATAAATAGCGTTTTTGAAAGGGTTCATATATAGTTTCAATAATTCTCGTTGCTTTGTTCGCTATCATGTAAGTTTCAAAAGCCTCTTGTTAAGTATTGCGCCCCAAGATACGATAAAATATAAAAATAGCATTTGCAAAGGTTAAACATATGGGAAATCTCAACTTTCGGTTGCTTCAATTAGTTTTTCAAGGGTTTTCGTTAATATATTAAAAGATATGCATTAAAAAATTGCATTTTGTGGTTAAAAATGCGAAAAAGCAAAAAAAAAAAAAAAAACAAAAAACCCAACAAAAACAAAAAACAAAAAACAACAATGAACCAACGACAAAAATATATAACGCTTGATCGCTTTGCTCCTTCGCAAGCCTAGGCACGGGTGTGGGCCCAACTTTATTCAAGTTTGCTCCGGGCTCCATAATGGCATAATCCATAGATACGCCATACTCTGCCCACGCGCCAGTTTAATGTTTGCAATTTTGCAATTACCATACTTTTTAAACGATATCTTCTTCTTTTTCATCACTCTTTCATGACGCGCAAAACAAAATGACGTATCCTGTGAGTGAGCCAGGCTTTACTTAGATCAGCGGAGCATTAATTACATAATGAGACTGATGTTCGGTGTAGTTCCCCCATATGTCATTTGCAAGCCGGGCGGATTCAATGATTCTTTTTTTAAAGAAAGGGATGGGGAGCATATCATACCGTACTATTTTTTTCCAACGACGTAGTCGAATGGTTTAATACACTTGACGGCACTTTCCTTGAGCAACTTTTATCTAATTGCTCTTTTATCATTCTCCTTTATGTGCTAAGTGCTTAGTATGATCAGTGACGTATCTACGGGGGGGGGGGCAGAGAGAGGGGGGGGGGCAGAGGGGGCAACTACCCCGGGTGGCACTTGAAGGCGGGGGGGGGGGCGCAAAAAACGCCAAAGAGAGAAAGAAAAGGGGGAGAAATACAAAAAATTTCATGGTCTTTGGGGTTATTTGTGCCCCAGCCAAGAACAAAATGCGTAAGAAATGGTGTTTTAAAGGGTTTGAAATGCGAATTTTTTTTTGCTCCCTCGCATAGATATGTTCAAGATCTAGCTATTTCGCGCCCCAAGGGCGTTTTTAAAGTGTTAACCATTCATTGACTCTAGTTGTTTTGTTTGCCCCCCCCCCGCATAAGGCAGGAGCTTGTTAAATTTTGCGCCCCCAAATGGGATATAAGTGCATAAAAAGCACTTTCAAAGTATATAACATTAGAAAGAAATCATAAATTGCCTTGCAATTGCCTTCCTCAAATATATTTCTTCAGTGTTTTCATTCATTTTGCGCCCCCCAAATAGGAATGTTCAAATTTTCAACAAAAAAACAAAAACAAAAAAAAATTTCCTAGGTCGCTCTATTCCCCTGGATTTTTTTCTTTGTAAGGGTAAAATACTTAAGAAATTTCAGTTTGAGGGGTGAAAAGGAAAAAAAATTCTGCCGCTCGGTCACGTTGCTCCCTCGTTTATACAATAACTCATCAAATTTGGGCTAAGAACCCCGGGTTATGTGCATCAAAACTCATTTTCACGTAGTGCCATTATTTCTAAATTAAAAACGCTCATTAATCTGAGTTTGGGCATGGGGGCGCGCAGATTTTGATAGTTTGCCCCGGGCGCCAGAATACCTAGATATATGCCACTGAGTGTGATGCATGCTATATAATTTAGCAGGGTTCCAGGCAAGAACTAATGAGCATAATCAACACAACTAGCAATGAATTAATATTGTTATAGAGTTATAAACTGTCTTCTATAAATAATTATGCATGGTTATGTATCATTCGGAGCTAGCTAGCTCGCTGGGGCTTGCGAGATTGACACAGTGGCTGGATGGCACTGCTGGATGGAGGTCAGTGCACTATTCCCCAACTCCCATCAAAAGAGGGCGTACATCTCAAAATGACAAGTCGAACAGAAATGGCCGTCTGCTGCTTCGAAAAAGAGGGAAATAAAGGCTTATAGATGAGCTTTATTGAGTCTCATTACTTCATTTGTGAGTTTTGCCTCAGGTGAAGATTTGATTAACAATTGCAGAACTCATATGTTACGGTTTGAGAAAAATTTGTTCAAGTTCAAGAAAAAACGAGGTAAGAATTTCAGGCCGATCGGATAGATTTGATCAACATGCAAAATGGTCGTTCCCGTCGTATTCACAGGCGGGAACTTGACCGAAGAAGTGGGATTCCCCAGTCGTGATTATTATGTTGAACTTGATGACATTGACAAGATGACTCTCGCAACACAAGTTTACTATCTTTTGCTACACAGTGAAGTACAAGTAGAAATTACACAGTTTCAGAGTGATCAGAAAATAGATTCGACAGTGCAGAGGCAACTTGATGCGCCCAAACTGAGAGAAGAAATTCAGTGACAGACGCCCAATTCTCATTCCCAAAATTAACATTCGGAAGTTTCAACTCAATCGAATCAGAGCCAGCCAAAAGCAGACCCATCATGAGGAAACAACAAGGTAAACAAATTTTAACTGTTAGATCTTTAGTATTGACTTGTTTCATGAATGAAAGGAAATGTTTTTTTTTAAAGCTTGCTTTAACCATGTTAACATATTGATTATTATTTTAATTAAAAAAAAAAAAATTACAAATTAATGTTAATGTCAAAGATTTTTCCATGTTCATTCATTGAATCGACATTGACAATGTCAATGATTTATAATTTTTGAACTTATAAGTTTGATTCATGATTCACTGTTTGAATCATTTTTTTTCTTTTCCATTGTTTGAATCATGCAATGCCATGACTTAGACTAATATGGTAGTGGATCCAGTGTCCGAACACTTTTCAGAAAATCAATGATGGCAAATAAAATATCAAACGAATATCTGTCAAACTTACATAATGAATGCTCAAAATCCTACAGAAAAAGAAGTTGATGGAATTTTAAAAAGACAACGTAGATTTAATACGATATTCCCTTCCGAGTGAACCCCTTCCCAACGACGCGGCGTTTTGGTCCCTTGAAAAAGGTACTGTATTTCCGAACGCGTGTAAAACCTATGGGAAAAAGACACAACCTTTGTTTCAAAAGTGTGGTTTTCATACGCGTAATCCCACGCGTATGAAAACCCCATTTTAGGCGCTTAACTGCACACGTTCGGTAATACAATCTGTTCGGAAATACAACCCTTGACTATACATATTATTAGGACAAAAACTAACAGAGGGAGGGTATAGGGAATCCTATGGGTGACTGTGTTAAGCTGTCTCATTTGTTTACAAATTATATTGATTTCTCATGTTAATTCTTTAACTTTAACATAGATTTTACATGTAGTTTTAACTTCGAAAGTTTGAATTTTATAATATGAGATGCATCATGACATGATTTTTCTCTCTTGAGTTGACTTGTGACTTTGTCGTTGACTTTGCGTCCAGATGGAGGACTCCATTAAAGGACTGCTGTCACACAACAACAACAACTGTCACATTTGGCATTTAATATATAAGAGTGCATCAAACAGAGTTGACCCTGGCCTTGTTACTTTTTAGTACAATTTTTGAACATAGAGACTCTATTTTTTGAAGGTTTCATGAAAAAATGTATGAAAAATGTATGAAGTTGTTCCAATTTATTATTTAGACCTAGATCTACACATGTAAAATGATCTGCATAGATAACCAACCAGTTCAAAAACAAGATATGTGGATCTAGACTTAACAGGTACTCTAGAGTTGACATGTCTTTTGAAAGTTTCATGAAAAAATATATGAAGTTGTTCCAATTTATTATTTAAGATTATATGCATAGAGATAACAAACCAGTTCTGAAACAAGATTTGTGGATGACTGAACAGATACTCCAGGCTCGACATAGATAATTGGTAATTTTGACTTATAAATGACTTACAGTTTTTCAACTGAACTTGCAAATTTTTTTTTTTATAGACTATATGTTAAGACACATGCTTGTCTGTTGTATCTTGTAATAAAATGCAATGCACAAGTCAATATTGTGACCCACCTTTAAAATTCACATCCTTTGGAAAAGCCTGGCTGGGTATTTCGCTGGCTTGGCCTTGGAGTGATTTTGCCTTAGGCATTGCCATGTAGCCTCACTGTGGTACCTCACCCTCAGAGGCTCAGTGAAATTCATTGTGGATGTGTTGTGGATGAAACTTTTACCATGACTCAACATTGACTTGGTCAGTAGTAAGTTTCCAAAGCATGCATGAGGCTTCAGGGCCTGCTACTGGGTTATGCAGTGAAAGAATCCTAAATTTCCTCTCTTCCCAAGAATACATGTTGAACTATATGCAGTAGGTCTAGACTATACATGTAGATCTACATGTAGATCTCTACAGCTGGAGAGCAGCATTTTTGAAGGAATTAATGGCGGAGGGGGGGGGGGGGGGGGGGGGTAGGTACATATTTCTGTGATAGACCAGGGCAGCGTTTCATCAAACAGTTATAAATACAAGTTCGCCGACATCCCATTGAAATGCTTGTATTAAAATTAATATGCCTTTCGATGCGATGTCTGCAAACTTAATATTTATGACGGTTTGATGAAACAATGCTCTGTAATGTACTTCAATTTTATGCATACCCTTCCTCAATAAAAATTGCTCCTGTCATCTGCAAAAAGAAAGCCTGTTTTAGTATTGCAAGGTACATGTATAGCAACAGCATATTTGATGTAAGCTGGATTCCATCCTTTCGAGATGGACTTAAAACAGGTGATTCAAATGGTTTGTCCCCAGAGGATCTGGCAAGAATCATCCATAAATTCGAATAAATGAGTAATTCTTTCCCACATGCAGGCTATGTTGACTATGTCTCTCTTTGTTCTTTCTTGCTACAATACCTTTCTGACAGGTCGCAAGCTGTTTACTGATCACTCAGTTTTGTCCAGTCTCCTTCATCGGATTGGAAAGGATGATGAGAAGGAGAGACGTTTGTCCGCCTGTCAGCAGCTCCTGGATTTTCTCACCACCAAGGATCATAGCAGAGTAAGTCAACAGGGTTGTGATGAATACAGCTAACAAAAGAGTATGCAAGCAAGCTTTACACAACAGTAGCACAATATGAAGCTTTCTGGCTGGTTACTTCTGTAGTGTAGCTTCAAATTAAATAAATGCATACTGTATAATCATGGATTGTATTTCCAAACAGCATTGTATTACCGAACGCGTACAGTTAAGCGCCTAAAATGGCTTTCATACGCGTGGGACTACGCGTATGTTCTCCACATTATTTGACACACAGAACACAGGGTAGAAGATCATAAAATGAGGCAAAAAATATAAGTAATATCTTATAACCTGCTCTCTCGTCACCCCCAGTCTTCATCCCGTTGGCCCGAAATCGGGGTAGGTTGTGTCTTTTTCCCATGCGTTCATGCGTTCGGTAATACAATACCTTTTTCTAGGGACCAAAACGCCGCGTCGTTGGGAAGGGGTTCGCTCGGAAGGGAATATCATATTAAATCTACGCTGTCTTTTTCAAATTCCACCAACTTCTTATTCTGTAGGACTTTAAGCATTCATTATGTAAGTTTGACAGATATTTGTTTGATATTTGATTTGCTATCGCTGGTTTTCTGAAAAGTGTTCGGAAATAGGATCCACTGCCATATGTAGCAGTAGCAGCATCATCAATCATTATGGTCTGTATTTTACTAATTCAGTTAACTTGGTTTAAACACGATGTTGGGACTAGGTAAGTCAAGTTTAACAAAGGGAAAATGTAGACCTCAGTTTGTTAAACTGACTAGCAATACGGGCTTGATGTTTTATGAAATATGACTTTGAACATCAAGCCATACACAGGAGGCAATCTCCCCAACGGAGAGATAAGTGAACAAACAAATCAGGGGGCAAGATTCATCCATTTCTTTATAAGAATTGGTATGATGTTGAAATTCTATGGAAAATACAGTGTTTGTTAGACTTTACAGTTTGTAAAAAGGCGAGCACATCACATAACATGTATTTTAAAGATATGACTCTGTCACAAATTTATGATTAAAATTTTAAGGACAAAAAAATTGACAGGTAGGCTACTTTGTTTTTTTCATTTATTAATGATTTTTGCCTTGTGTAGTTTTTTTTTTTCATAAAGGGAAGCTGGAGTTCTGGGAAAGGTAAAAAATAATTTGTGAGCTTTCTCATTCTTTTTATGTTAGTTTGGAAGATTATCATAGTAGATATGTTCCCAGAAAAGGATTGCTCTTCAAATGCTCTCACATTCAAAATATGACAAGAAACAGCTGAAATGTTTGGGCCGGACATTTGTGTGTAGTCCCATATACACATTTCTTTGTACAGTGCATGTGACTCTCAGCAGGATTGAGTCAATTTCTTATAATTTTAGTGATTCCAAAACCTTACAGCATACACCAATTCTTATGTACTATATAATCAACCTTTCCCAATTGCTTTGAGACAGTTTCTTTCACAATTCAATCTCATGATTTAAGATCTAGACAGAGGATAGGATAGAGATATGATAGCAAACAAAACTTTGTATGTTTTTGTTTTGCAGGAAATTCAGAAGCAGAATGACAGCATACTGAGTACTATATCATCCGTTTTGTCTGACAGGTAAGACATGTACACGTATAATGTAAAATACACTCACTTGTATGATCCTGACCAAGTCCCATATTCTTGATTCTGTCTTCTTGTACTTGTACTAGGTGGTAAAAAGAAACAAACTGTTGACACTTTTGATTGTTAATAACTCAAAAATTATACATGATATCAAATTGAGGTTTTTACATTTTGAACTAGCTGAAGGATGTAAAATTTATTGGGAGCAAGTTTCATGACATTTCTCTGAATACTTTTCTTAACATATTGTTCTGAATATTTAATTAGATTGTTCACTTTTGGAAAAATCAAGGCCACAAAATCCGTGTGTATCAGTAATCAATTCAGAATACAACAATTGCCATTGTGCATTGCAGCTGAAATTCCAGAACACCTTTTAACCCAGAGTCATGAATCATATATGACACTGGACAGCAAAAGTTTGGCAGAAATGACGACTGCAACACACAATGGCAATTGTTGTGTTCTGAATTAATTACTGATACACACAAATTTTGTGGCCTTGATTATTCGAAAAGTGGAAAATCTAATGAAATATTGTGAGCAATATTTAAAAAACATTATTCAGAGAAATGTAATAAAACTTGCTTCCAATAAATTTTACATCCTTCAACTTTACAATGTAAAAACCTCATTCTCATTATCTCATACGAGGTATAATTTTTGAGTTATTAACGATCAAAAGAGTCCAGTTTTTTTTTTACACCTAGTATGAAATTTATATAAAATGAATATAAGATGTATTAAACTATTAATTTCATGTAATTATTAAACACCATGAGCAAGTATGCAGCACAAATGAGCCTGTGATGAGGATCCACTATGAGGAAATATCTTTGGATTTATGTAGTGTTTTAGTCAATCGAATCATATGTGTATGCGGAAGGAGACAATAATATGTTTTACACCTGTTTTTCATCTGTCACTACATTAGTGTTTGCTCTGTTCTCTCTGCTAATAAAAATGGTATTGATATTTCCACGAGGCAGCATCTTAGTGTAGGATAGGGGTGGGAAGTTTCAGATTGATCTGAAATATTCTGGGATGTATCGTGTATCAAGTTGTACTTTTAAGCTTCAATGTTTTTGTCTTGTTTTTGGTTCTTCTATGCAGAGTTTCAAATTCCATCAAGCTGGAGCTATCACAGTGCATTGCAGCTGTGTCTACTCACACGGGGCAGGATCTCAAAAGGTATTGAAAGCTAGCAATGTCATGTCTATTCATCATTATATTTATCAGTATACACTTGGAGTAAATTAGTGTACATGTCTGCTCAACTGTCCTCAACTACATTCCTATTCAATTCAATTTTGTATAAAGTTTATCTCTGTGCCTGGATAGCTAAGTTGTGATTGTTTACAATTAAAAAAACATGGAAAAATTACAACATACACCTTCCTAGTTACAATGAATATGATTTGGCATAATCTTTTCTGTAATTGTTATCATTTAAAAGATTCTGTAAGGTTATCAAATCTTTTAAATAATGTTTTCAGGTTATACTCCTGTTTGAAGCCATATGTATGTAAGAGACTAGGAGTAAGGCTAGCTTATCTAAGTACTGTGTATTCATGTAGAGGTCAATAAATACCAATTATTGCGCCTTTTCCCGATTTTAAGTAACAATTCTGCTTTATTTCTTTTGCTTGAATGTCTTGCTGCTGTAGATTCTTTGGATGGGCTTTCAATAAGTTCCAGAACTCCACCAATGATGACTACAAGACTTACATGCTCTATGCCATATTCCAGGTAAGTGTACACATATTATTAATCATCTTCATGTATGTATAAGTTGTATTCATCAGTAGAGATGAAAGAAACAGAGGAACAAAATACATATGGACCAATGTAGGCTCATCTTGAATGTGAATAGTTCACATTTATGATTGTCTTTAATATCTGTGTCTTCCGGACAATATTGTTTTTTAAATGTTGCACGTGAAATTTTTGGAACTTTACAGAAAGTGGTCATTTCATACTAGACCTGGATGTTACTCTTGTATATTTGCTTGCATAAATTGGAAATTGTTGCTCTTAAAATGATAGTAAGGGAACGGTGCTAAAAGCAATCAAGCAATTAAATGCAACGGAGCATTCACTTCAAATGACTTTCGGGAGAGAAAGACATCTGACTGTTCATATTAACTCTTGTCTGAAAATGCAAACTTCTTTAAGCAAAATGATGGAAGCTGAACATTCAACTTTTTATTGTAAGTTAGAAAGACAAACTCCTAACCACAACCCCTCTTTAAAAAAAAAAAAAAACCTCTGAATTTGGTTTGCATTACATGAATTATATGCTGTATTTTTGCTTTGACTAGGCCCTGCGAAAGAACAACTCTAACCCCCGTCTCCCTCCCCTTATGAATGGCATCATGAAAGATCTCCAAATGACACTGGAGAATGTAGACACTCCGGGTAAGTCATCTTAGCTGCATCAACTTTAAATTCTATAAGCCATTTGGAACATTTAGCTCATATCTACACTACATCATTGACCCTTCTTATTTCTCTATGAACCGCCTGTACAATCGACTCAGAAGTTTTGTTGAATACTGTCAATGTTGTATTGAAAACATACAGTCTATTGTTCCAACAAATGAAGAAATGGCTATAGTTCACACATAAAATCTATAATGGCAATTGCACAATGTTGCAGATTATTTCAATTTTGAGAATAACTACATGTGTCAAGTGCCTACAATAATAATCAGCAGCTACCATACTTTTAAAACAAAGGTTGTTCTTGACAACCTGAAAGCTTGTCAGAGGCTTGTCAGACATAGCAACAAGTAATGTATGTAAACTGGATTCCAAGTATTGTAGTTCATGCATTGATAACAGAACCATCCATAAATTTGAATAACTTTGTAGACAGGTCTATTACTAAGAATTTTGCTGATTTTTAAAAGTTGTAAAAGTTGTAGTACATGTGCAAATCCCATTTTCACCATGAATTCAGTATCTCTCAATAGACCGGATCGGTAATGTATTCACATTTTATGCATGTACATCTTTCAAACAAAGGTTGTTCTTGACAAGCTTGAAAGTTTGCCCGAGACTTGCCTACATGTGCAAAACAAGTAATGTATGCAAACTGGATTCCAAGCATTGAGGCTCATTTACAAAAAGCTGGTTAATGGAATAGCTCATCACTAGGTGCTCAGAGAAGAAATGTGCATAAATTTCAATACATTACAGAACCGGTCTATTGGATAAAATACTCTTGTATATTCCTATCTCCTGCTTCCAGATCTGTTGGTGTCTGTGATGAACATTGTCCACTATGTATCCCAGCAACACCCCAAAATCTTCAGTTCCTTCTTCAAGGTTTGTTTTTAAAACCAGGTCTCTACTCAAAATAACAAAATTAAAGTAGTCAATTTAAAGAAATGTCTTTCTTCATGGATTTATAGTTCTTGTCAAATTTGTCATCAATGCTTGTAATGATATACTTTCAACATAGTTCTCTTATGCCCCATTCATACATGATATAAACAGTGTATAAACACCCAGCCATGTTGATATTAGATATTGACTTCCCCAGACCTGTATTATCAGTCAAGGTCAGGAATTTCATTGACAAAAAGATATATGAAGCATTTTATTGATAACAATATTGTCACATTTTCTTTGAAATACTTTTTGTGTATAATACTTGTATAATTCATTTAGTTCATGGAAATACATTTATACAAATGCTCTTGTGGATTTTGTCTTTGCAGGACACTGTTGATATCATAGTAGGATGGTACATTGACACAACCCAGAAGGAAGTACTCCTCAAGTATTGTGAAGGTAATAAACAGATCAATACATGTGTAAGTTCTAGTGAGTTAGGAAGTTGATTTTCGTGTGAAAGCTAAGGATATGGTACAGCGTACATGTATATATGTCTCCAAACATACTGTTCACAACATCTATTTTCCAGGGAGTTATTTGAAATGTGATCGTAAAAGTTGTAAAATGGCATTAAACGTAAGCACGGTGATTGCATGAAGATTGCACTATAATGAATGATAAAGGCCTCTTGTCACATGAAAAATAGTATGGTCCTCATTTTGAAATGGTAGGATTTTGTGAATTCTTGTACATATTTGTGATCAAAATTATTTTAGTGCTGAAGAACATGTGTTGCTCTCTCATTATGAATCTACATGTACTCAATATCACGCTACGTAGACAGTCTCTCCAAACTTTCTTTGTAAAAGGTTAGACTTCCAAGATGTGCAAATGTTACTTATTCTTCTTTGTTGTTTGTGCAGACTCGTTGTCTAGTTTCTGTCGCTTCTGGCAAGCTGATCTTGGTTTTTCAGCCAATCTATTGAGCCAATTCCTTGAGGACATGGAAGCATATGCTGAAGTAAGTAACTAGCAGCAATTGCTGTACCTCACTTAAAGATCAGAACAAGCACATAAAAATAGGTGTCTTTGAGTATTATGAATTGGTATTATGGTTGAAGGTTATGGTGGTGATGATGGTGATGGTGATTGGCGTAGTGATAATGATATTGACGATGATGGTAATGGTGAATGTGATGATGATGGTTTATACCTGAAAAAACATATGTTTATTATGAGAGGTGATTGCTGTAGAGTATATTAATACATTAAGTGCAAATTTATTACTCTGACTTCAAGGATACCATGCTATCCTTTTGTGATTAGTCCAAAATTAATTATACCAATGTAGGATTATCATCAGCAGACCCAGGGTTCAGGGGCCAGGGGCAGCAGTGTACCCCCTAGGACTGATGGCTATGATAATGATGAGATCCTGACACCAGATGTCTGCAAGAGCAAGATACTAGCACTCATGAGGTACACACCCTTGCTTTATTCTAATATTCATTTTCAACCCTCTTCTTTAGTGCCAAAGATGTACACATGTCCATGCATATATGATCTCTTATATGCTTTACATATTGAACTGTGCATACTACTTATACATGTGTATGTACCAAATGATCCCTATTTTTATGTATGATAATGATGATTGACAAACAATGTTGAGTTCACTCTTGGTTTACACTTTGGATAATTTGTAGGGATTCTCAATTTATGATAGAGCAACTATTTTTTGTAAAGCTCCTATCATATTTGTTAAGTGTGAGTTATTAATTTCTCTTGTGCATCACAAAAAGAACCTCAATAAATAATGATAGTGATATGACAGTTCCATTAAAAGTAAAGGGTTACATAATCACAGGGGACAAAGTCTGTAGAGGAATAATATACCCCTTGTGATGTAAGTGTATGTAATTCCTGCTGTGTGCTTTGTTTGTCAAAGTTTGATGAGATTTTTCTTATATACAGGGTATATACCACTGTTGTGAAGTGCCTTGATAAGGAGTTTATTCCCATCAGTAGCCCACCCATCACAGTAGACTACATTTCCCAGGTATGACATAGCCAACTGGTTTCGTAGTTCTTTTAATAGTTGTGAACTTTTTAGCAAAGAGCTTGATCGGTTAATAAGAGAAGGCAATTTGTCCGTCCGTGACAATGAATATTTTTAAGGATTATTATTTTAGTAGGCAACCATGGCAACCGAATGTTATTAAATTTCAACTCCTTCAGTGATGCCTTCACAATGAAACATGAAGTAACTCTCTTCAATTAAATACTTATTTTCTACCGGCCTTGAAACTTTTTAAATTTGTCAAATGTCCGTCCATGACTAACTGATCAGGCTCAACAGGAACCATTTCAATACTGCTCAACAAGGACATCTGTAAGAAACTTATTTGTCAGCCCATTCCTTTCAATGTGCTAGTTTGGAACAGTACAATCAAGCCAGCTAGAAATAATTTTGATTTTCCAGTCTTTTTCATAGTCCCCTCTTTCTGTTGAAGCAATTATTGGGGCATGATGAGAGCATTTGCTTATTTTAATAGGCATGTGGTTATATCAAAGACCAAAAGAAAAGGTGTTGTCAAATGAGCTCTAGGAAGAAGCTCACTTTCGCTTACCAGTAGTTTGTAGAAGGAGTGCCTACATGTAAATTTAAACCCTGTAGAAACATTGGGTAATTTCATATTCAGCTTAATCGTCCAGCAGTTAATTCATACCCATTGAATTATTAGCCTAATCACTTGAATATACATTGAACCAATAATTCTCTAAACCCCGATAAAACAAACGTACATGCAAATTATATTACATATATCATTACAGTGTTATTTATTTTGCATTTGTACATTTGTAAATGAATGAAATTTATATACAATGTGAGATTAATGTTTTTGACTCTTAGGTCTTGTCTGGAATACCTAAGTGCGCTAGGATCCTGACTGCCGATACCCCTGACCGAACCCTGTCCCACATCACATCCAAGTGCCTGATTGCTGTGCTAGACTGCATACAAGACAACCTACCCAAATGCAAACATGACCTCTTCACCTTTGCCCTATCGGAGGTCGAGAGGGTCATGGAGATTGAGCAGGCACCAGCGTCTGACTTGGTGCTTCACATGACTCTATTATATAAGGTATAATCATTGTTATCATTGACATCATAACAAAAATTGATAGATAATATAATGTACATTCTACTTATTGTTTGTGTTTGCGATGTCCATTTTTGTAGAAGTTTGTTTTGATTTGATTTTTCTAGTATTCATGATGAGAAATCTTTTTTTTAAAAATCTGCATGTATGATATACTTTAAGAGTTTCAGCAATAAAGCTATAATGTCAAATTTTAGCTTGCAGTTTCATCATTGAAATATTTCATAATTGAACTAAAGGCAGTTTAAAAGCAGTTTGATTTGGGTATATTGCGTAGATTTAACACTGGGTTTTATTTTGTATTGATGTATGCATTAGGTGATCAGACACAGCAGGGAGTTAGTGCCTGCAGAAATCATCCAGAGATTACTAGAACCAGGATCCAAGATTGCTTCTCTCAAATACCACACAAATCCACAGGTAATATTTCACGTTTCCTCTACTTACTACATGCAATCATTTCTCAAGTTTACCGTCTTCTGAGCGGCAAATCCTGCGAAAGTATTTGAGTGTTGAACAGTCTGCTTGGACTAAGATAGCTTATCTTTTAAAAAACAAAAACAGTACACTTTATATCCATGGAAAATAGTTGATGCCTAATTCATCAATGAAACAAAGCATTTTATGTCAATTTTCACTCTCTATTTCATTCATGATAAATATCCAGAAGCATGGTTGCCCAGATCAGGTTAAAAAAACCTAGTTTTAAAGTTACTCAGAATCGGTACCCATAAATAATATTTTATTCTAAAGGGATGCTTTCATGTGAAATGTAGGGGTTCTGTTGTGTTGCTGGTAATTAGAAATTGTATCAATACATTTTAAGTTGTCTTTTTTGTTTGTTGCAATATTTTAAAAACTTTTAATTGCCATAAAAGTTCTTGGGATTCCCTACTTAAATCATGCTGCTTAGTGATAAGTCATTAATTAATTGAATTGAATCAGATTGTAGAAAAGAAAAAGGAAGGATAATGATTATTTCAGATAAATGCGTCAGAAAACATGAGTTACAATGTACTACTGAACTGGAAAGTACAAGGATTTAGTTTGTACACTTTTTTTTGAATTGGCGAGTCTTGTAATTCTGTAGAACCAATAATTGTGACATGATGAACTTGCTAAATAATATTTTGTTTTCTCTTTTCTGTTTGATAGGTTGTGACATGTTTGATGAAAACAGTTCAAAGTCTACTCAGTGTGAAAGATGTACCCACCCTTGAACTCACGTATGGGTAAGCACTATCTATCATCTCAAATCATTGATGTCCTAGTAGGTGAAGAGCTAAAGATTATTGAAAATACTGTGATATTTATGCCATAGTGAATCATTTGGTAATCATTTTATTACAAAGGGTGAGTACCGGTCATTGAGAACATAAATCCTTCCATAGGAAAGGATAAACACTGAAAAATAAGAGATTTCTCAAACCATGAAATTAAATGTAATTTTCAGTTTTAACCGTCATGGGGTTACTTGTATGAGATACATCTTGTGGATCACATTTTGTCAGAATTTTTATTATTGTTATTTTTTTTTGTGTAGATGGCACATATACATGTAGTTGTAACCCTTACTGTACTTGGGGGGGGGGGGGGGGGGTGGCTGGGAGGCCACTCCCTAGACAAATTGCACTTTTTGAACTGCTGCATTTCACGCCACGCAATTTTCTGATTTTTTTCTTTCAAGTCTTATGCTTCTTTTGACACCAAGTTTACAAAAATCGTTCATACTATTACCAAGTCATGTGACGTTTTATGATCTCATGTTGGCCTGAAAACAGAGAATTTCTGAGTTTTGTGTACAGAACGAATGGGAAACTGCATTTCTTCATGCTCCTCCTTTGTCATTTATCATTTCTTCTTTAAGCTATAATTATCATCTATTCTAACTGAATATTGGTTCATATAACACTCTGAAGCAGCAGACATAAAAAACATTAACAAAATGAAAGTTGAAAAACAAAGAAATACATAAAAAATTTGTAAAACAATAGAATACATACTACAGTATGTATTCTATTGTAAGCACTTTCAAAATGTTTTCTCATGTATGTATGTTTTTAAGGTTTAGAAAGACTTCTTACATTAAAATTTTATCTCCAAGACCTTTCTTTACTTTATTATCAATCGAAATGTACCAACTTCTTGCTTATCTCTTTCATTTTTCCCCTTTTTTTCTCTCTTCTTGTACCTCTCTGTCTAATTGATCATATCTTTCTGTCCTCTTCTCTTACTCCTAAACTTCTCACTATCCTTCCCAACTATTCTTTCCATATCTTTCTGTCCTTCCTAATACTGTATATGGCCTACAGGTTTTTGCTGCTTGACCTGCAGTCCTCATACAATCGACTCCTCTCGTATCTGAACAGTGAGGTCAAATGTCAGTTGACCTCTGAAGGATCTAATGGCATCAAGGAATCCTCACTCTTGGACAGCATCCAGGGAGCAGAGCTGACTGTCATCTTCACCTTGGCTGCCCTTTCAGACATCAGCTCAGCCAAGAGCTCTATTATGGGGGTAGGTTGCATACATGTACTTCACACACAATGTACAGGCAGCCCGTAAAATATATTGACATTGGCTAATAAAAGGGACACCAAAATCAGGTCTAAGTTTTATTGGCAGAAAAATAATTGTGAAGCAAATAAAATGAATATTTTTCACCCAAAGGCAAATTTTCATTATGACACTGTATTCCATGTTTCTCGGTGTATTTATATACCAATGGAATAGTTGAAGCCTTCTGGAAGGTAAAAACCCTCAAATAACATTTTATATGTACATCATTATGATTATGCCCATTTTTTTTTTTATCCAACTAAATTTATCAGATTCATGGCATTCAGCCACAGATTTTGAAATGCTGATTAGTACATTGACAATTACATGTTGTTATTATTTTTTATTGTGTATGGTAAAAAGGAACTAGACATTTTACACTGATACATAAGTCTACCTTTGCTATATTGCCTCCTTCTTTGCCTCCTTCTATAGATGTGGGTGTTTTCCCCCAGCATCTTCGACCTCTTGACCCATCACCTTTCCCCTACCCACTGGGATATAGCCCTAGGTTTTCCATCTACCTACTACACTATACTGCATATGCTCTACACACACTGCAAGAGGTAAGGGCTATGTTGGTCAATCAGAACAAATGGGCAAGTCCAAGGTATTTGGTCATTCTGTGTCCCGTACGTTACCAAATTAAGAAATTAAGAACATACTAAATATTAAAGGTACTTCTTTCCTTTTGCAGCCCTAAATTTTGAAGTTGTGTGAGTATGCAATGAATTACAAAAGAATTGTAACTGGGAAAATTGTGCGGGTGTGAAAAGGATAATAATATGCTTTTAAGTAAGGAATAACAATTTGGTAAGACTTTTTTTTTCCTACTCAAAAAAAATTGCATAATTTTTAAAATGATTATTTGATCGTTACTAGTACTTGCTATACTTACTATGTACTTGCTTTGATTTCTGAACCCTCTGTGACAAAAGCAAGATTTTGATTTCTTACATGGCAGTTATAGAACTTGTGACCTTGAAATTTCATAGGCAGTAACAACAGGATGTCTACTAAACCTGTGCAAAGTTTTGCAGATTTTTGTGTAAGTCTGCAAAAGGGATGGAGTACCGTTAAGACTGTTATTTTCCTTAATATTTGGTCTGAACCCAGCTATAATCATCAGGTACTGTATACTAAAATCTTTGATGTAGTCAGTAATGCGTCAGACAAAATAACTTGGACTTTCCCAGGTGTGTGTTATCACGAAAAGCTTCAGAGTATACAATGTTGTGTTATTCTATATTACTACTGGTGGATTGTTGTCATATGATGGTGCTATTCCATTTTTAATCATTGTGTTCAAAATGATTTTAAGATAGAATAAGGATCTGATATTATTATTATTATAAAACTCCAGATACTCTTGCCACAAGTAAAGGCATTGAAATTAAATTCTTACATACATTGGGAAATACATAAATGAATGTAATTACTATTTTATTGCAATCTCATGATAATGCATTGAAAATTGAATTCTTCAGTTTCCTTGTTTATGCAGAATTTACTCCTAAGTGTGCTGTTCAGTTATACAAAAAAAAAAAAATCATGAAAATATTGTCTGCAGTCATGTATCCGAAACTTTATAATCAGATCTAAGATAATGTTAAAATAAGTGACACTTTAGCTTTAGTTTTATAGGTCTAAAATATAGTATGATGTTATCTGATTTTATTGCAGCAATGGTCACTTCATATCCAGTAGTTTTGGTTTGACAGCTGCATCTAAGACAAGGACAAACTTCTCTAAGATTTTGGCTCTCCTTCCTGAAGTCTTGACCATTCCAGTGGTATCAGATGAAAGCAGGTGAGAAACATTCATCCATTTGGAGTCTTGAGGGTGTTGTATCAGTTTGGATATGGTGTTTTTGTTTAATTGCCAATGCAGAATACAGAGTGTCAGGTTCCTATATTAGGTTATCTGTCTTTATGCAAGGGCCATACTTTTTGATGTGTCTTTGATGGGATTAACTTCAAAATATTGCATGATGGTGAACCAGAACCCCAAAGCACTCAACTTTGTCTCATATTTTTGGTTTAGTGTTTAGTTATAAATGACAATGGGATTTATTCCTATCTAAGCGAATTGTTCTTTTCGGGAGTCATTTTTATAAATGTTTGGTTTACTCTCATCTGACTGAATGCCAGCTGGACTATGATATCTTCTTATTGTCCTATCATACATATGTACCTGTAAGGCTGATATTTTAATATTTTATTTGGTGTCTTTTTCTGACTAATCTCTCTTTTTATCCTATTCGTGTCTGCCCACTCTATTTCTCTCTTGCTTTCTTACTATCTTCTTTCTTTTTTCTCTTTTCATAATATGTCATGTTTCCTTTTTACTAAGCATTATTAAGGAATCTTTCCTGCTTTAACTTAAAAACCCTGTTGTTTTGTTGGTTTACAGGAGCCTTGCTCTATGTTGGATACTGAGTATCTTGCAATACCTTCAGCAGGGAAGCTACTCAGCAGTCTATCTCACCGTAGCTTTCACACAAGCAGTCTCAGCCTTAGTACATGTTGGTGAGTACACTTATTAATATCTGAGTGCATATTGTAGTGATCTGAGTTTCATGCCCATTGCCAGATCACAAAGCTAGTGTTAGGGTAAGACATAGTAATATTGGAGAGAGTGTATCTCTGCTAAACAAACACTTTGCCTAACAGATTTGTTTTTATCCTTTGTATTCAACACTGCAAAAAACCTTATGACATGAATAGATTAGGATGACTCATGATAATTCCTTGGTTGAAAACCCATAAAAATAATTCTCTAATTTAATATTTAATAACTAATTTGAAAGGCTACATAGAGTGTGATAGTTATACCCATTGCATTTTTGTATTAAGGCTATGGGAATGAGATAATTCAGTAGTCATTAGAATTATATTGTGCTGCTAGATATATTGTATTGAGATAATCGTGTTCTACACGTTTTTATAGGTCGCAGCAATTTCCAGGCTTACCCTTATCTTTGTCCCTGTTACAGCTCTCCATGAAGATCCCTCCATGACCCTACAGGCAGCACAGTGCATGGGACTAGTCATCAAGAATGCTAGACCACCCAAGGAGTTCCTTATCAGGTGAGCAGGTCATCCCCAGTCACATGGATGAGAACACCCCCAGATCGAACTAAAAAAAAATACATTTCCGGGAATGGCTAAAATTTGTGTCGTATTAGTCAGTTTTGAGTTTGTTTGGCAGTGTAATGGGTATCTTGAGGTTCTATAAGATTTTAGGGGATCATAGATTTTTTTTGGATAATGATTTATTCAGAAAGAATATGTCGGGGCATCCCTGTTTTGTAACCGTTGATGAGTAGAAGTGGCTTCTATACACTACAGTTTTGATTGATTTTATTTCTCTTCCAACAACTTTTTAAAGTGGTAAATCTACACTGATTAAAAATGTTCAATTAACTGCCTGCTCTCTCCAGTTTGCAAGTAAAGTGATAAGACATAGTCTCATTTGTCTGCTGTGTAAATTTATGGAGTAAAGAATATGAGTCCCATAACAAACTAACACTCCGTACTCTGAACAAATAACAGTTAAAGATATTTGGTTATATCTTTATATAGAGACATACCAAACTTTTCACTCATCAGAGTAAAACGTAAGAATGAACAGAATGCACTGCTTTCCCAAATTTTAAACTGAGATACCATTCGATATCCTATTCTTATCTAGTTGCCTGGAGGTGTGTCGGACCAGACTAGTGAGCTCTCATGATGAAGTCAAGCGTGCCTTCACAGACCTCATGCTTAGCCTTCCATGTGATATCTTATATAGGTAAGAAGTGTATATGATTCAGAATACTTCCAATAAATACCACAAATTTAATTATTTAATGGAATTCCCAAAAGATTTGTATCTTCCATTTGTTATTTATTTGTTTATTTATTTACTGGGATGGCTTCATCAGTGATTTCAACACTGGTTTACAAGAAGGCCCTGTTAAAGATTTCATCATTAAATATATATTTTTTACACTTATACAGTATTCTTGATGAAACAAGATGATGACAAGCTTGTTATTGATGTATTTTCTTGTTGTTTTAATACTCTTGTTAGTGTTATAATGTAGAATATTGGATAAAGTTGTGAATTGTAAATTGTATCATGATAAACCCACCGTATGGCTCACACCATCCTTTAGACATCTGAAAATTTGGAAGACTTAATAAAATTTTGTATCCAGGCTACATATATCTTCTCATACTGCACCTTTTTTCCAGTGAAAATAATACACTGGAATGGAGAGTGATTTAGCTTTGGAAATTTAAGACATCTTTTAGCCAAGTTAAAAATACAAAAGACATAAAAATATCTGTAAAGAAATAATGTTTTTACAATAGTGAGTCTAGAAAGAGCTCAGATCTCAGATGAACAAAAAACTGTTTTTGCATTTTTTTTTTTCTCAAAAGAAAACATTTCCCTCCTCTTTTAACCAGTGTCAGTCCAAACTATATTTTGTAACCGACAGCTCTGACATTGCTCCAGTAAGCCCATCCCAGCACGCAGAGGACAAGCGAGATGGACGGGAGAACAACAGTGATGAAGTCATCCAGAACCTTCATATTCTGCAGAGAGCCAGACAGAAGCACATGGGAAGCATCCCAAACACTACCTTCAACTCTCATAACTACAGGACAGTCATGGCATACATCCTCATGGGTGAAGCACCCAAGTAAGTCAGTTCTTTAAAAAAAAAAAAGAGTTTGGTAATGAAGAAATCAGAATTCTGAAGTAAGCTATTGTTGCATTGGTGTTTGCATTGGTGTGTGAGTTACGCTTCAATCTGACTCGATACCTCCTCTGGTCAAGCAAGGGGAATTGATGAATGGAAAATTGTAAAAATTCTTTCAGATAGAAGTGGTTTCTTCATTGAATTCCTGTGTCAGAAGTTTCAGGATATTTCTGTTTTAATGAAAGATTTAGTGACTGATAACTTGGCCTGTTTTCTTACTGATTTATCTTATTTTGATATGAATACGTACTTTAATTGGTTAAAATATAAAATATTCTGTGATAAGAGAAATGTCAGCTTTGTCAAGAGATAGTAAATTGGCAAAGATGGGGACAAAGATTGTCATGCTCTACTTTTGTTGCATCTTTTCTCCAGGAATACCAAGTGGCTTGAGAGGTTGTTCCACAGCTGCCAAAGACCACATAACAGTGTACACAACAAGTATGAAAAGGGCAACATCTCCTTCCCAGCCTTTGTAAGTACATTCTATACCTAATTTTAACCAGTAGGAAACATTTTACTTCGATTAATCCCAACTGATATGATATCATGCAAAGTCTTCAAGTTGTTAAAAATAGTGTGTTATGGGCCCTCTTGCATAAACAGTTGCGATTAAACGCAACTCAAAAAATTAAACGAGATCCTGATTGGTTGAAAATCGAGTTGTGTGAGAGGGCCCTGGTCTCATTGTTTTCTTTCTTTGGTTGGCCCTGCTAATCTAAAATGTACAAGATTGCAGAGTATTGGTAGTAATGGCATGTTGTTAGGGGTTAGGGGGGATGGTATATGTAGGTTAGTGAAATTTTGTATACGATATGTACATGTATTTATGAGGAATTTCACTGCTCCCTTCTGTGTAGATCAATGACAATCAGGCTGTACAGTGGTTCTGGGCAACATGGGAAGCAGCAAACTTCTGTGTTTTGTCCAAGCTGCGGACCCCTCTTGGGAAGCCCCAGGAGACTTTCACCGCTATAAGATGTAAGACATGAACAGCGTGCTATACCTACATTTACATGTACTTTTCCTTGTTTATTATTCATGATTTTATGTTTAATTATTGGTGTGTGGGACTGACAATGATATGTGAAGACATACCAGATAGAAGACATTTTAAGTGAAGTGCAATGCATCAAAGAAAATTCTTCTTCTTTTGTGTCCATCATCTAGGAACAGGGTTATATGTTTGGCCAGGCTCTTGCACAGTACAAAGCATTCTCATTAGCAGCCACAACATGTTGGATTGCAAAAAAAGAGAGGAAAAAGAGAAATCTGATCATTTTGCAGATTGTATACAAGGACATTTTGATGTGTTTATCTGTAAAAAACTTTAAATGTTTATCAGTTATATGGCACCCAATGGCATTCTTGAAATCCCCAGTTACCAATTTTAAAGTTGTATCAGTATTTTAACAAATATGGCATATTACTTCAAAAGCTCTATTATTTGCATATTTCTTTAGCTTTTGGGCCAAGAATGTAAGATTTATATTTTTTGTATGGTTTATTTGTAGCTGCCCTGAGTGAGTTTGTGACTGATATGAAGGTAGATGATTCCAGTTCTTCTGCCAATGACAAGATGACAGGTAAATGCTTACATAATAAGTATTGGCAATGATATCTGGACATTGTTTGTGTTACATGCTATGATAATCCAAATCATTAGGAGTTTACTAATGAAAAGGATATCCACAAATGCATTAGTCTAGTGATTCATTGCATATACCATTGAAACATTCTGTTATCAGAGAAATTTACTTCATCATTCAATGCCTTTGTATATATTCTCATTCTGATAGAGGTTTGCTAGTGACCTTTATGCATCTATACACCTTGTTCATACCCTTGACTTGATATTAGTATTAGTTTGTAATACATTGCTATTATGATCATTAAATATTTTTATTATAGTATCATAGAACTTATGATTTACCATGTTTATTTTCTTACAGCATTCAGTGAAGAGTATAAGTGTGCCCAGCTGAGACCGGTTCTGTTACTACAGTATCTAGAACATTTGGAGAAGCTAATGTACAATGCCTATGAGGGATCTGCCGTAGCTCTCCCTTCAATGCCAAAGGTACTTATGAACTACATTATACACTAGATGAATGTGAATTTTGACTGATCAAATTTTATACATCAGCCTCAATGTATTGAAAATATACTTGAACATATTAGCCTTTTCAATTTGACTTTGGTTTTGTTTTAGCAGAAGCTCTAAATATACAGACATTTTCTCGATGAATTGAAAATTAGACAAAACTTCACTCTCCAGAAATACAGTGCTTCATAAAGAAAGTAGGCCTTTTAGCTGATAAAGATGTTAAGAATTAATTTCAAGGCCCGACTCAGAACAACTGAGATCCTGCATATTTGCAATCATGATTGGATATATATTTATTGTTGGCAAATCCTTCATCCATATGTTGTGACAGCCTTACATTCAGGGCAATATATGGGTTTATATTTTACAGTGAAACCTGTATATAAAGACCATTCAAGGGAGACAAAAAAGCAGTCTTTATTAGCAGGTGGTCTTTATGTTCAGGTTCCTTTAATACACATTTCAATGAGAAACACTTTTCAAGGGAAATAAAAATTGTGGTCTTTATAGACAGGTGGTTGCTAAAGCAGGTTTGACTCTCTAATATATTTCAGAATTGCAGAGTATATGTAGATTAAAATCTGGTACCTGAAATCATTTCTCTTTCAAACACAGCCCGTGAAAGCTTTCTTCAGGACCAACCGTGTGACTTGTCATGAAGGATTTGCCCTAGTACGCCCCCTGGCTTACAACCTAGCGATGCACTGCAGCCAGTATGCCAGTGCCCTGCACCATGCTATGACTATGCTGCAAGATCTGGTAGCCAAGAACAGCACCACGGTAAGTACCACTCACTGTGTAGGGTCAGTAGAACTGTTCTGGGTGAAACTGTTTTCACGCTATATCTTCTGAAATTGTTAGGATTGTGATTCCTACAGACCTTGGAAAGAATTCCATTAGTACTCCCCCCTGCTAACCCTATCCCTACCCCTAACCTTATGGTACATCATTTTAGACCATCTCCATTTTTTGTCCCCGATTTTAATGGGGGGGGGGTGTACATATGGAACTCCAGCCAGGACCATAAGACAGTCTGATTCTATATTTGCTGAATCCTAAATGTTCATCTTTGTTTATTACCTAGGTTCTAGTGGGATAATAAAAGAGCCTTTATAACAGAATGTGCTTTTATCTTTCTTGTCCTCTGTTGAGAGCCAAAAGGGTGTTAATTCTATTTAAAATGTGAGTTAACACCCTTCTGCTTCTCAACAGATGACTCAGACTTTATTTTCTATCTATACTTTCTATCTATCTATACTTACTGATAAATGAATATATAGGCATGCTGTTCATATTATTAAAATCATGCAGTGGCTTGACTGAGATGAGCTTTGTAGAGTTGTTGATGTAAGCTGTACTAATAATGGCTCTTGGACACATCCTCTCATGACAAAGTGTTTCACAGTCAATTTCCTACACTTACGGAATTCCTAAATTCAAACTCTGACCAAATCGGCTTTACCTAACCCCAACCCTTACCCTAATTCTATCCTAAAACCCAGTTGCAACATTAATCCTTACCCTGTCTATTTGACGAAATAAAGTCCTGAGCAAATGCAGCTTGAGCAAATTTTGTGTTTAAAGAGAAGGTTGAGTTCTGAGAAAGGTGAAAAATAATTTATGAGCTTTCTCATTCCTTTTATGTCAGTTTGGAAGAATGTAGTAGAAATGCCCCCTGAAATGGGTGGTTGCTCTTCTTATGGCCTCATATTAAGAATAAGAGGAAAAATTCCGGAAATGTCCTGGCCAAACATTGATGCCACATGCGTGTACAGTCCCATATACCCATTTCTGTATGCAGTGCATGTGAATTTCAGCGAGATTGGGTCATTTTTTTTAGCATTCTGATGATTCCAAAGCCACACAGTACACACCAATCCTTATGTAGACATAATCAACCTTTTCCAATTGCTTTGAGACAGTTTCTTTCACAAAGTAATCACATGACCCGACCTCAACTTTATCTTTAAGTGTTTTGTGCGAGATATGTAAATCCAGTGTATTGTTGTGACATCCCTTCCAGGGCCATGCATTTGAAGATTGTTTGCAGCGTGTGGTGGCACCCCTTGTAAAGCTTCAGTGCCCTCAATCCATCCTAGGCCTACAGACTTGGTGTGAGAAGGTCATTGGAAGGTCATTCTCTTGGCCTGAACCAATGGCACTCAAGGCAGACAGGAAGTAAGTTTCATTTGACAGTCATAATAGCAATACGAAAATGGTTATTTGTACCGAGTACCATTGACCTTTATACGCTATCATTTTGTACACACCACAATGCATGCACCAGTATGATTTTACATGTTAAACAAGTAGAACGTCCACCAAAACAAATGCGTGTGTGTGTACAAATTGAGGTCATTTCATGGTCATTTGAACTAATTATAAACTGGCTTATTACAATTTCATACTGGATTACATTTCGTATTTGAATACTAAGCTATCTTCAGCTAATTCCATATATTGAAAAAAGAAGCAATTTTTTTTGGACCTGGATTGAAGGTCATCATGCTACTTACTCAAAAGACATAAGAGAAGAATCAAGGTTTGGAGTACCTAGAGTTTTTGAACACATCTTTTTCTATAGATAGCATAACCATACTGTTAATCTTTGGTTGGGACCTGATTTTAACGACCAACTTAGTTGAAGCTATTATTGTCAGTTTGATATTTCGGTAATATGAAAAATAGATAGGCCAGGTCAATTCACAGATTGTATTCTTTGAAAGTCAACACCAGGTCATTTCACAGATTGTACTCTTTGAAAGTAAACACTGATGTGTACATGTCTGTATCCCTGATTGTAGGTTTGAGTCCTGTGTAACGGACACTCTCAACATCTTCAAGGACTACCTAAACCTAGATGAGATTCCTAACCATGCTGACCTGATCAAGGCTCCCAGAATCACCAAAGCACCTGCTCGTGGTTCCTCTCCGCCAGAAAGCCCTCCTGGAAGAAGGGATGGTATGAACCCCAAGCTGCTCACCAGGGGTATGGAACCACCGCCTCCCTCACAGAGTGGTGCTGTGGTTGAGTACCTCCTGCTTGAGGTAGGTCAACGATGTAAATGATAATATTGGGTATTTTTATAGCGCTCATATCCACCAAGTAATAAGGTGCTCAAGGCGCTCCAATATTATCCTGGCTCTAGCTAGGCTACCGAATGCGGTGCTCAGAGCATTCAAGGAATTCCTTCCTACCTGTACCAATTTAACACCTGGGATGAGAGTGGCAAATGTAGATTAATGTCTCGCCAAAGAACTCTAGTGCTGGGCCAGGGTTCGAACCTACGACCTTCGCATCTCCAGTCAAGTGTTTAAACCACTCGACTAATTTCCACTAACAACAGAAGAGGGAGAGAGCATTTTGATACAATCCTTGGTACCCCACTGTCATTAGTGGTAATTTCCCTGTCTTGAGCTTTCGTAAGGTTTCTAGCCATGAGCCTTGCACATTCTATTGACTCCTCTGGTCTTTTGAAGGGGTGTATTATTGTTTAAAGGGAAGGTCGAGCCTGGGAAAGGTGAAAAATAATTTGTGAGCTTTCTCATTCCTTTTATGTTAGTTTGGAAGGACATCATAGCGGAGAAATACCCTGAAAAGTATTGCTCTTCAAATGCCCTCATATTTGAAATATGACTAGAAATATCTGCAATGTTCGGGCCGAACATTCATTCCACTTGTGTGTGTAGTCCCATATACCCATTTCTGTGTGCAGTACATGTGCTTTTCAGCGAATTTGGGTCAATTTCTTGTCTATTTTGATGATTTCAAAACAGCATGGTATAAAACATTTCTTATGTAGACATGGTTAACCTTTCCCAATTGCTTTGAGACAGTTTCTTTCACAATGTAACGGCATGACCAGAACTCAACTTTATCTTTAAGTGGCCCAAACATGTGGGGCAATGTGTGCAGCACTTTGTAACTGCATGGGAAAGGCTCTTACATGTTTGAAATACCTTTTGGATTGGATTGAAACTCATTGTTGATTTATGATGTTTACAGGTTATGGATTGCTATGAGAGGCTGACAGACTATGACAGCGCACTAAAGTGGCAGGAATCTGTACAGCTTTTGAGAGGGAAAGTTCACTCAGTTCTGCAGAGTAATATCAAGCTTCCAACGGACACCAACACTCTCCAGTAAGTCAATCAAATATTTCATTACTTTGTTAAAAAGAAACCCATTTAAAATTACCTCTTTGTTAACAAGATGTGCAATAAAAATCTCAAGTAAGAATATTTTTGTTTCCATTTTCAGTCAATAAAATCTGAAATCTGATAACTCCAATTTTCTTCCTCAAGGCTTATTCACATATACCGTGGTTAATCTGCCGCAAAAAAAATGCGGCAGATTTTTGTGTATTAAATGAATGGCAAGTGGGGATGCATGACGCAACAATGGTCCTACGCTTACTCACTTAAATACCTTTGTTGTCATAAGAAAGAAAAATGTGATGTGCAGTACTCTTTTTAATAAAAAAACCCTGACTTTTTTTGGAACAAGCCTTTATTGTGCTGAGAAACTATTCCCATACATGTACATCTGTTTTACACTTAAAATGAACTTAAAACTATGGGAATTAAGAAATTGTGTGTTTTTGATATTTCAGCTGTGTAATGAGTAATGTGGTGAACTAAGTTGATGACAGGGATTTCACCTACTTTCTTTTCCCCACCTTTTACATACATGTACGCCACTGGATGGCATTAACCTTAGTGGTAGGCTCTCTAGGACGATCATTAAGGGTAATGAAAAACATTACATTGGCTCTTTAATATTTTTATTGTTACTTAGCATTTGATAGAGTGACCCTGGATCTTTATGTACATGTAAGTATAATTTATGAAACATTGTTGAAAGATAAAGTACTTTTTGTGTCCTACCAGAGCACTACGTCACTTCGATGGGAGAGACTTTCCTGCTGTATCTGACCAGCTCGCCTTGATACCAGGCATGTCATTGGATGATCTGAACCCCAATGAGTCCTCTGTGAGTATAGCCACCGTCCACTCCCCAAGACTACTCCTGAAGGCTGGCCAGCTAGAGCAGGCTAGGGCGCTCACACACTACCACCTGTCTGGGTGTGTCAATAGCTTCCCGACCACCAGCAACAAGGGTGTGGTATGCACTCATCCAGAGCTGTAAGTATTCTCTCTTTGTCAGACCTATCAGTACATTACAATATCAAAATGTCAGAGCAAGACTGGATCCTTCTAGTCAAAGAGATCATAGTACATACCTGAAGTCAGTTGCAAATTAGAAATGTAAACTGTGCAGTTTCATAAGTTTTATTTAAATACAGGTTGAGTTCTGGGAAAGGTAAAAAATGATTTTTAAGCGTTCTCATTCTTTATATTTTAGTTTGGAAGATTATCATAGTAGAAATGTCCCTTGAAAAGGATTGCTCTTCAAATGCCCTCACATTCAAAATATGACAAGAAACAGCTGGGATGTTCAGGCCGAACATTTGTGTGTAGTCCCACATACACATTTCTGTGTGCAGTGCATGTGACTCTTAGCAGGATTGAGTCAATTTCTTATCATTTTGGTGATTCCAAAACCTTACAGCATACACTAATTCTTATGTGCTATATAATCAACCTTTCCCAATTGCTTTGAGACAGTTTCTTTCACAATTCAATCTCATGACCAGAACTCAACTTTATCTTTAAACATGTGTATTGATCACTGTTTTATGTGATTCTGATATGAAGACTGGTTAAAAAAAGTAACCATGTAATATAAGTTTGAAGTTTGGTTCCAAGAAATATAAAGATTTTCTAACACAAGAATTGTACTAGCATACCCTTCCATTATGTAATGTCTTCAAAATTCTTAATCATGTGGCACCTGAATATCTTGATAACACACTCAAAATCTATACCCCATCTCGCAATATTCGCTCAACTACTGACAAATATAAACTTACTGTTCCCAAATCCAGACTCTCATCAACTGAAAAATGTTTCCCAGTGTCGGCATCAAAAACATGAAATAACATCCCACTTTGCATCAGAGAAATAACTTTTCTTGTCACCTTCAAAAGATACCTAAAAACATATTTCTTCTCCAAGTAATCTTATGTGATCTACTTATTTTGAAGTCTGTCCATTTTATCATCGTTTTTTCTCTCCAAATCTGTAATATTGTATTAAAGCGCTATGGTACTTTTTGTTTTTAGCGCTTCTAAATATTTTATATGATTATTGTAATTAATGGCCTCCACAAGTTCATGTGTGTGCACAGCAGCACTGCAATGCAGTGCTTCTAACAAGGTGATATTGACAGTTACCTGATTATACTTGATCAGTGAGTTTGTGTTTGATGGAAACTGAAAAACTCATTATTTTATCATGGCATCTCCAGGCCACTCGTTGTTGAGGCACTAAGCACTGTGAGCAAGCTAGCAGAGAGCAGTCTTCAGATGATATGGTTGGATTGGCCTGTTGTTCCTACACCCAGTCATACAATGCTTCTACAGACTACAGACATCCTCAAGAAAACCATCCAGGACCCATCACAGGTACATTTAGATAATAACAGTGATCTTGGTGGTGGTGGTGGTGGTGGTGATGATAATGATGATGATGATGATGATGATGATGATGATAACAATGAATGATTAATTTGTATTGTGCTATAAATGATAATACTTCTCTGTGTTTGTATAGTTCATATCACATTATGATATCGCATCCCTGTGCACTCCCAAAGTGACCTGAGCCTGACAAGTGCATCCATGTGAAATCAATGATGCCAAGCTATTTACATGTATGAAGTTATTGATCTGTGTTGAAAGTTAATGTGCTGAAATTTTAGGTGGTACATGTACTTCTATACTGCGTATAGGTACATGTACATGTATCTAAAAGAGCAACAGAGAAAACTACATGTAGTGCTCGAGGCCGAAATGATGATATTTGAACACTTGGAAAGGTTAGCTTGACTGTGTAGAGGGGGATCATTGCTAAAATGTCAGGCCGAAAATCCGAATGTTCCTCTTGGACAGGAATTATCACAGAATTCATTATATGTAATGTTGGCTTATTGGATTGTAATGATTGGTTCTATTTCAAAAGGTAGAAACCAGTGGTGCAAAATGTCTTACTAAATGTTGGCATGCACTGGTTTTATGTAACAATAAAAAGCACTGTTATAAACTTCTTATTAAGAGTGCTATACCCTTCAACTTTTAAGATATGTACATTTAGGAAGAATAATGTGTAAAGGAGGTGCGATGGCTTAGTGGTAGAGCAGTGGTCTCGTAACTGGGTGACCCGGGTTTGAAACCAAGTGGATGCGCTAGTGCCCTTTGGTAAGGCATTAATCCTCATTACCAAGTCCCTTGGAGAGGACTTAAAACTGTTGGTCCCTTAGTTGCTTACTTACAAGCATACACATTCTTTCTTAGCAGTCAGGTAAAATAAACCATCAAAGCTAAAGAATCATAAGCAACAGTGCTTTTTAATTAGTTCTGCATTATATTCATTAACTCATTCACCATTAAAACAACACTAGAATCTTGATATTCTAATTACTTTACAGTTGTACATGTTGCCTCAGTGTGATGATCTCCAGCTCAATCCATCCCAGCATGATTTGACAATGATGACAGAAGCTACGAGAGTGACCTCTTATCAGCTTCACCTACACTCTCAAGTCAACAGCAACATGGGTAGGTTCCAACATATGGTCTTCTATATATCTTTTTACAGAAATTTTGATGCGATTGTCACATGGTTGTCTTATGGACATATCTACATCTGAAATGATGGTCTATTGATGTATTTTTTGAGAAAATGTGGTAAGGGAGAATTACCATTGAAACATGTTTATTAGAGGGGTGTAAACTGTAGTTTGCTAATTGATTGTTTAGTCTAGTACTACCAGGCCTGTTTGAAGGACTACATGTAGGTAAGTTAGTGTTGATGCCTGTTATACACTACTCAAAAAAAGTTAAGGACCACTTTTTAATGTGTGTATAAAATTTTCAAACAAGGTATTGTATTTCTAGAAATACCGGAATATAGCTGTCCTGAATCTCCTCAAACACACTGTAATCAATTTCACACATGGGTGGTTTCAGTTGTTGCATGATGTCTCTCGCATCATTGCACATCCTGAAAAGTGGGCCCATTGTAGAGTGGTACAAAAGTGGGTTCAAAAGCATTTTCTGTCTTTAGTCCGTAACCGACTTCACAGAGCCAATATGCATGTCAGACGGCCAGCTCAGTGTGTCCAACTCACCCCTGCTCACAGAAGAATTCGTCTCAACTGGGCTCGGGAGCATGTCAGATGGACCAGACAGCAATGTCGTAGAGAGTTCTGTTCACAGATGAGAGCAGATTTTCCCTTGACCACAATGATGGACGTTCGAGAGTCTGGAGGCGACCACGAGAGAGATTTGCAGACCCCTGTATTGCAGAACATGACCGTTATGGGGGAGGCAGCATCATGGTGTGGGGAGGCATCACCTATGGCAACCGTACTCGTCTCTACGTGGTCCTAGGGGGAGCAATGACAGGAGTGAGGTACAGGGATGAAGTCCTCCAACCTATAGTGGTGCCATTTGCAAAAAAATGTGGGAGAAAACTTCATTTTGATGGATGACAATGCCCGTCCCCACCGAGCTAGGGTGGTGACCGAGTTCCTTGAGGGCCATGGAATTGAGCGTATGGAGTGGCCAGCGAGGTCCCCGGACTTGAACACGATAGAGCACGTCTGGAAAATGATGGGGAGGAGTATCGAGCAGCTCGAAGCCCATCCACTTGGACTGCAGCAGCTGGGTGTGGCTCTGGAGGCTGCATGGGATGCACTGGTCGTCAGAGACATCAATCGCCTCATTAGCTCCATGAGACAGCGCTGTGAAGCCGTTATTGCTGCAGGAGGAGGTCATACTCGATACTGAGCTGCCTGAAAGACACTCAGACATTCGTTTTTACCACTTCATGTCGGTAGCTGATACCCCTCTGGGCCCACTTTTCAGGATGTGCAGTGATGCGAGAGACATTGTGCAACAACTGAAACCACCCATGCGTGAAATTGATTACAGCGTGTTTAAGGACATTCAGGACAGTTGTACTGAGGTATTTCCAGAAATAAAACACACTGTATAAAAAATTTATATACGTTTTAAAAAGTGGTCCTTAACTTTTTTTGAGTAGTGTATGTTCTACATGTAAGTGCACTGGTTTGCTTTTAATAGGGACTTCTAAGTGAGTCTGTCTACCGAGCCATACCACCTCCAGCTATTATGCTTACTTTGATTATCACCAGAAAGGGAACCGAAAATGTGTATTACATTATTGCAGGTGTTTGTATATCTTCACAAAACATCACTTTATCCTTCTTTTAGATTTTCTGGCTCTAGGTTCTATAGTGAAATTCCCTGACAACTATGTTAGAAAAGGCTTCTAATCGAATTCCTACCCACCAATATATTCATGGATGTGAAGTGATATGAACCATTGACTGTCTTTCATGGTCATATCTTTTCCATTTGTCAGGGACCATCTCTGTGCTGACTTGCCACCTATCTAAGCTTCGACTAGCCACATCTCGTCTTGCCAGGAAGCAAACCAACTTCCTGGCTGCACAGAAGATACTCCTGGAACAGCTCGACTTCATAGCTCCAGACAGAGAGAATTCACAGGTCTGTTCCTAAAATCTTTGCCTTCAGAAGTTGTGCTTGATAATTAATCATATAAATGTGTACTCTTTAGACATATTGTTTTCCTTCCCCAAAATAAATGTAGCATAGACACAGCACAATAAGTTCGGTCAGGCGACCAATGCTCCAGGATATATTTTGTCAAAGATTGTCCAAAGGATTGTGTTTGGGCCAGGGTTAAAGTTACAAAGTCGGTTAGTGTAGGATATTGGCTGCTAAGCATTTTTTGCCAGAGCATGTGTCTTACAGCCTTATGTAATGCCTTCACAATTGCATGTACAATGTAGCTTGTTTAGCATCAGTCTGTGATGGGAGCATGAGAAACTTTCCGTGATCAGAAATATGTTTATTACTTTGGTTAGGTCATTATTTACCATTTTCTTTTTAATCGTATGTGTTTTTTTTATTCAGAATCTGGACAAGAAATTGATGAACCTTGAGATCCATGCCAAGAAGCCTTCGCAGCCTCTCCTGACAGCCCTCTCCACCCTCGACCCTCAGACCTTCACTTCGCTGGATTTCCTACGCACCGAACGAGAGTGCTCCAAGCTCCTGCACTACATGGGCAACCAGATAGAGTCCTGGGCACAGCTCTCTAGGACTGTTGTCCACTACGCTACCCTTGCGGCAAACCCTACCTACGTCCTTCTTCCATCTGACACAGCCGACATGACTGACCTCTGTGCTCGGTCCCTGCTGAGTATGGTCAAGTGGATGACCGCTGATTATCGGACTGCCCTGCCATACCTGAAGCAGTGCCATAGGCTTGACCTGAGTGATGCCCCTGAGCTGAGCTGTAGTCTTGGCATGCTGCTAGAGATGGAGAAACATGGAGCCTTGCAGGGATTAGGGTTGGCAGCATATGGGGCTAGAGAAGCAGATGTAACAAATCGTGAGTTCCTTGTAGCCTTTCTACTACATGTATATTGTTATACTTATTTTCAAATCTGTTTCATATAAACCATGACTGATGGCTTTATGGATTTCATTTCATCTATCACCAATGCTTACTAGATATCTGTGCTAGATTGATAAATGGAATAAATCAAAGAAGTTACATTTTGAAAAGAAGCAATGATAAAAATATTTTGTATTGAAATTATTGTAAATATATCTTATGCAGGAGTTGAAAGTAGTGTTTAAAATGTATAGGTTCAATCCTTCATAAAAGGCTATCATCAGTTGGGAATATTTGTCATTTCTCCATTCCTGATGTAATCTTTTGTGGTCATACTGGCATGTATTCTACTATAAATTGAGTCAAACCCAACGGGAGGACTAAAGTCATGTTAAACAAACTTTGACCCCAATCTGTCTTCTTTTGTTATACTTGACTTTAGACCGATCTTAAACTGAGCGTTGGGTTTAAATTTTAGTTGAATACGGACCATTGATTCATTGTCTGATGTGCAAGTAGTGTTCCTTTGGATAGTGATAATATTTCATGATGGGACAGAGTCCAGCAGTGACTGACACAGATTCTGTATGCAGGAGATGATTGTAATATTTCAAAGTTGTAGGTTCTCTCCTCGAAGGCTATTGTGGGATATTTGCCATTTTTTCATTCTATTATAATCTTACGTGGTTATACGTTGTATTGAGTCATTGTCTAATGCGCACGCAAAGTCCCCTTCGATAGTTATGATATTCCTTTTTTGTATGTACATACAGTGATAGGGCAGAGTCCAGCAGTGAGTGACACAGATGCTGTGTGTGGAAGACTACTCCACCTTGGTATCATGCAGTCACCTAGCCTGCCTAAAGCATGGTCTTCTCTTGCCTCCTGGTGCTACAGATGGGGGCGCAAGGCTGTAGATATGGCAAGGTAAACACAATCTGTTGAAGTTCTCTGATTAAGATAGCTCTTGATGGAGAAAAAAGAGACAGGGATATGGATGTCGAGAAGAAAAATAAGAGGGGGCAGAAAGAGGTAGTGAATACAGATCCAGTGAAATATCCTGTTACTGATCACTGAATTCCATATGAAAAATTCCTGCAAAAGTGACTTCATAGAACCAATCTGTTTGCTATCATATGTGTATAAGTTGTGACTTCATTTGTGAAACTAAGAGGAATGCAAGAAATTTTAAGTTTTACATGTCAAATTTAGCACGTAAGCTTCATATAGACACATGTTCTAATTGGATGGATGAGACTGTTAGGCTCTCACAAATGAAATGTTTAGTATCCTTTGATATATATTTTGGACCCAAAAATGAAAAAATGTTAACCTTTATTTGTTTTATATCTACTTCTATCTGAGGCATTTTGCACACTTAAACAGTTTTTGGATGAAGTGTTTGATGCATATTGTAGAATAGTGCTATGTAATTCTGTGACATTTTCTGCAATCATGTACATATGCTGAATTGAGAACCTATTTGTTAATTTTCAGTGAGGACAAAGGAGTGGCCCTGACAGAGGGTGAGAAGGCCACAGTCCTGTCTGTGCTACCAGCTGAAATCACGAATGCCGAGACTGATGAAATCTTGAGAGTTCTCAGTCAGGCTCACTGTACCATAAGCAGTATGCAGGAGGAAGACATAGTAGAGCAAGGACAGGTAAAGTCATCAAATATTATAGTTTGTTTCAGAAAGGTTGGTTCCCTTTTCATGTTGGGAAATACCCCCAAGAATTTTAGGTGTCCTCTATGTTTGGACCTAGAAATATCATGCAGACAAGTTTCTTTTCCTCTCTTCCTGAAATAGAAATGGGTTATGCATTACTAAGTTTGTTCCCTTTGAAAATGATATGCCTGATTCATTTATGAAATGAAGAATAGAGCTTGCCATTGGACTGTTGGAATGTCTACAGAGGTACATGTAATTACTTATAATTTCAGCTATCCATCATTTGCTCCTGTGATATTTGCTGTAGGCTTGGGTTGTGAAAAGGGTTACCAGGTAGGCAAAGGCATAATGTTGGCTTTATGTTTTTCTCAGGGTTCGTCTACCTTCATTGTCATTTTGATTAGTAGTCGTCTTTCAGTCTGCGTACCTGTAACCTGTTGCTTGTTTCTTTAGATTTTGCTCTGTGCAGTTCTGCAGTTATGTTCTTGGATTGTGAGCCCCATCACACCTTGTACTGCTTTGTACATCTCCTACGACCCAATCATAGTCTGGTTTCGACAAATTCTTCTAATCCTGTGTGTATCTTTAACAGGCTCTGTACCATGATGGCTCAGAGACCACCAGACTGCTGCTGATATCAGTATGCCCCTCACTGGCTGACATGGACACCGCTGTCATGGAGCGTCTCCTGGATGTATGGGCAGGAGTGTGTAGAAGGATCTTCTCTCATTATCGTCTCTCTGTCTGGAGCTACTTCACTTTCCTCAAGCTGAATGGAGGGGTAAGGAAATCGTTTATGTTTATTAAATAGAATATTGATAATGATGTCTCCAGTCATCTATATTACGACATTTGCTTTACCATTTAAAGAATTTGCATGTATAGATTTGTACTTGTGGAGCTCAATATGAAATATCAGCATTTGAAAATAATTTCCATCTTACTGTTTCACATATAGTGATGTAATTATCAAATTTAGGTTAAGGGTTGAGCTATGAAATTTACTTGTACATGTGTAGTTTATGAAAAAAAGGCTGTACTAAAGAGAACAAGAAGTGTGAATCCCATGACCAAGGCAATTAGGTATCTGTAAAGCACTTTTAGAGACATTGTAGATGTGTGAAGCGCTATATACGTCCAGAATATTATTACTATTTTTATTGGTACATGTAGTTATTAAAATCATGTGATAAGTTCCATAGATTTACAACCATCTTCCATCCATTGAGATTTTTGTACACCCTTTATCTGCTGACCGTTAAAACAGAATGCCCTTGATGGCAGAGCCAGCCCCATAGCCCAGCTCAACACAAGCAGCAACAATGCCAAGACTGAATTGAACCTGAACAACAGCAGTGCAGGAGGAGGGAGTGGAGGACAAGGGGGTGAGAGTGAGAGCATGGTAGGGTTTGGCAGACAGGAAGATAACAACATTACAGCTACCCTGCGCCTGCTGAGACTTCTTGTCAAGTATGCCTCTGAGCTCAGGGATGTCCTGGAAGAAGGATTTGCTACAACCCCTACAGGACCTTGGAAAAGTAAGCAATGTGTATTACCTTGTACTTTCCATATGTCCTAGAAATGGGAGTTTTTTAAAGAGATTGTGTTGTAAAGTTTAGTCTTTGATTGCATGACTGCCTTGGATGGTGTAGGAAAGCAATTTCTAATGAAATTATATTGTTGAAAGCAAATATGTTATATTCATTTCCTCTACATGTATGTCATCTCTTGTTGCATCTTTTCTTTCCTGTAGGCATCAAAGTCGAATTATATGTTAACAAAACATTGAACAAATTTTCATCGCATTACCCAGGTTAATGCTGATCATCCGCCTGGTGCTTTCTGTACAGTTCATGACTGTTTAGTATGTGTTTATTATCCTGTGTCATCAACTTCTGTGCTATCATATTTGCTGCTCCCTTTAGGTATCATCCCGCAGCTGTTTTCCCGCCTAAACCACCCAGAGGCCTATGTCCGCCAGAGCATCTCTGATCTCCTGTGCCGTATCGCCAAGGATTCTCCTCACCTGATTGTCTACCAGGCTGTGGTAGGATGCCCTGATACTGGTACTGCAGAGGTGGAGAACCAGATTGGTGAGGAATCCACCTTGCTCATAGATAGGACTGTTCCCTTCAATAAACCATTTTAACCCCTTCTGAGCCACCAAGGTGTTTTTTCAACAGTTTCAAATTTTTTTTTCAGGAGTTGAATTTTGACTTGGAATTTGGAATTACACTTTGTTTCCTTGTTAACTTAAGCCAAAAATATTCTCCAGGGAAATGAACTTTACTATGAGGGTAATTCTTTCTGTGTCAGGAAAAAGAAATGTAGCCATTCTTTGTCCAAACACTTTGTTCAACACTCTTATTCTTGAGTGGCATTTGCTGCCCCTGCCATGGAAGGGATTATGTCTAAGGCATGTATGCCTAAAAATTGTGTGTGTGTGATAGATGACTTTGAGGCTTGTCTAAACTAATGATTTTATTTGAAAATTTTCATTTGGGGTATTTGCTCTATTCATTCACAGTAAAGGACTCACATTAGCTCGTTTGATGGACATTGTTTAGTTCCTAGGTTACAAAATAATGATTAAGAAGAGAGTATTAACAAAATGAAACAATAGTTGCATTGGATAATTTTATGATTGATTGATGTAATTTGGAACAGTTTCTCATAATTATGAACATCTAATTTTGTTCACAGCCCAGCCAAGTTCAATCACCAACTTCCTAACCAGCCCTCAGGTGGCCCCTCTCCAGGACAGCCTTCTGTCCCCATCCCAGCAGGGTGGCACTGACAGCCAGCAAGGAGAGCAGCAGGATGGTGGTGATGGACCACAGGAGGAAGGAGAAGAAGAAGAGCGGAAGCAACATGATCACTCAATGCATCTGCTTGAGGATTGCTTGAGGGCACTGGTGTCCACCCTGTCCCAGCATGATGCGAACCTTGTGGCTCAGGTGGAGGTGCTGGTCCAAGAACTAAGACGGATCACTCTGCTGTGGGAAGAAGTGTGGATTGGTACTCTTACCCAAATACAGTCTGATGTCACCAGGTACATGTATATCTTTTGCACTTTCATTTAATGAACATGCAACTTCATTATTGTGATGTGTAAATGACAATGATTTTTAGCATACGATGCGTCAGTTCGAGGGTCTCTCAGTTTATGATAGTGGAGGAGGAGATGAAATGTGCCTATCGAGCTCTACCAAAATGGGATGGGCCATAGATTCCTTCCCAATTTCTCCTTGTATCGACTTAGGGGTCTCTCACTATATGATAGTAGTGTTATCTATATCACTTTATATAATCAGCAAAACTGTTCTGTCAACTGGTTCATTTTTTTTTGTAAAACACAAATATGTACATTCATTTATAAAAAAATTTTTCACTCTTCTACAGAGATGTAATATTATTCCTATTCTTAATTACTTCATTTGTCCTCAGACGGCTTGAGAAACTTGAAGAAGAATCCAAGAGAGTGTCCAGGAATGAGAGTCTTGAAAACAGACAGAAGAGAGCTTTGATGCTCAAGAAACACCAGGCCATTATGAAACCAGTGAGTACTGTACTTGGAAGAAATAGTTCAGATGAAACAGACAAGTTTAGAAAGAATGTAATGAGAACAGTTTTAGAGATGTTTTCACCAAAGTTGCTGCTAAATGAGAGGTACATGTAGGTCTGGTGAAATGCTAAGGCATCTTTTGTAATGCTGTAAAGATAAAGTTTTATGCATAGCAACTTCAATACGTACATAGTACCAGCTTTTTTCCCCCTAAATCCTAACCCTATGAATGCTAAGCCAGAGATATCTTTGGCTGGGGTTTGTGGAAAGACGTCTGTAGTGTGCATTGCATTGTATAAAATAAGTGTATTTAGTTTGCATTTAGTTTGCATTTAGTTGCATTATTAATCAATTTTGTGAATAACAGCTTTGTTGGACAATGACGATTTATGTGATTCCAAGTAGATTACACCTATAAGCAGATGTACTGGATCACCAAACAGCCCGTTTCAGACTTTTCTATGTTGTGGAGAATTAGAAAAATTACAATTAAATTTGTATTGCTTACAGATCGTGTTCGCATTGGATCAGTTTCATGGGATTGCTAGATAATCTTATTCTCTGCTTGTCTGCTTTATGAATACAGCTTTGTAAACTTAATCAAAATTGTTTAACAATCTGACTATACTGTATTCTGTATAGATTGTGTTCACACTGGAGCAGTTGCACAGGATCACCAGCAAGCCAGCAGACACACCCAATGAGAGAGCATTCCAGGAGGCATTCAAGGATCAGCTTCAGTGTGCCATCAAGTCACTTAAGTATCCAGACAACCCTGAACAGCCTCAACAATCATGGGCTCCATTCAAACAGGTAGAGAAGGCTCCATCTTTTTTTATTACAATCATGATCATGATCATAAGCATCACTGTCCTCCCTTTCGTACTTGGTACCAATATCATTACACTAACATTTCTCCCCTCAAATACATGTATTCCCTTTAACCAGGACTCCACACTACCTTTTTTGAAGAGGGTCTGGATAATTCTTTTTAGGGTCTGCATACATGAGCTCCATGTTAAAAGTTGGACATATTTGGACTTAGATATTATGTGCCCATGTGTCCAAGGGCCCGTTGCACAAATCTTGCGTTTGAACGCAACTCAGGAAAATCAAACGCAACTTTATTTTCAGCCAATCAGAAGTGCGCATTAAGGACTTGCGTTTGATTTTTAGGAGTTGCGATCAAACGCAAGTTTTGTGCAATGGGCCCCTGGGCACATGTAACTGTCGAGCCCTGCATTAACTAAGAAGAGTCATTGTTAGAATGGTTATTTTATGAATTGATACATACTGTAACCGGCAGCAAAAACAATTTTTTGTAAATTTTCTAAACTGTTTAGTTTGGATAGCTGATTTAATAATATCACTTAACATTGAGGATCATGTAAGGATTGAAATGTGTTGGGCAGGTGTATATAAAGAATATTCAGAACTTTGGAATGTGTTTTTCTTGAAATGTATTTTCTGCGCATCCACTCCTGCCTTTCCGTCAGACACAATCGATGACTACATTGTATAACAATCTGACCTTTGTACTCCTTTGTATGACAGCTTGGTCACATGCTCCAGCAGCGTTCCAATCGCCGCTCCACCTTCTTGCTTCAGATGAGTGAGATCAGTCCCAAGCTGGCTAAGATGAAATCCACCGCTATTCCTCTACCTGGTCATGTCTGTCATACAAATCAGGTAGGTACATTAGCAGTAGCTCTAGGGTAATTTTCTTCAGATCATTTCTGTAGTGATGTACACCATTTGCAAGCTTTAAACATTTGATTGCAGGTGCTTCGGCAGAGCATTTCTGTAGAGGTGTAGTAGTTGAATGCTTTAAACACTTGACTGCGGATGTGAAGGTTGTGGGTTTGAGCCCAGCAAGGCACTAATCTCCTTAGCCAAGATGTTACTCTACATGTATATTTGCCACTCTCTACCCAGGTGTAGTAAGTGGGTACCTGGTCGGATTAATTCCCTGACATGTTTTGCGGTAAAAATTTGCTGGAGCCAAAGTGGGGATAATAATTTCCAAAGCTCCTAGGAAGCTCAATGAGACGTTATATCAGAATTCGCTATGCGCTATACAAGAATGGAGTATTATGAATATTTCTGGGCCTGTTTAAATGGTTATCTATGGTAACTTCCTAGTAAAATGTCATGTTGTTTGGATTGTGATTGACTGACAATTTAAGATGAATTCAGAATAATAACAACTCTAAGTCTACTTTGAATGCACAATAATGCTGATAAAATTTAGTGTAATTTGAACCAGGTCTTAACTACCTGGTCTTAATGGTAATTCAAATTAAAGATTTTCTTTTTACTTACATACATGGAATATGCCATGGATCTGTGATTTCTCTTATTAGCATCCTTTGTAAATTTTGATTAACCAATCAGTCATGTTTTCATTAAAAAGTTTGTGATTTCATTTAAACATCATGCTAATGCTCTTCATTAAATGATGTATGTCCTACAGGTTGTCCACATAGAATTCTTCATCAATGCAGTCAACATCCTTCCCGCCAAGACCAAACCTAAGAAACTATTGTTCATTGGACCAGATGGCAATGTTGCTTTTCTAGGATCCCATATAAAATATTTTAAACATCATTTATTATTGACATTCATAATGTTTGTGGAGGTGATTCCTGTAAAGCCAATATTCTTGTTGTGTGTGTTCTACAGGTTATCCACATAGAGTCCTTCATCAATTCGGTCAACATCCTTCCCACCAAGACCAAACCCAAGAAGTTAGTGTTCCTAGGATCTGATGGTAAGAAGTACACCTACCTGTTCAAGGGTCTGGAGGACCTGCACCTGGATGAGAGGATCATGCAGTTCTTATCCATCGTCAACTGCATGTTTGCAAGGAACAAAAGGTAATTGCAATGTCAATTTTGTGATAACAATGTTAATAATGATATCAGAAATTTATGGGCACTAATAGCATAAAGTATTATAATGCAGATTTGGAGAGAAACAAGATAAGAAAACTGAAATATAATTTGATCACATTGGATTACTGGGTATATTTTAAGGGAACTTTTGATAGTGGCAATTCAAATTGTTTATGTGAAACAAAGTGGGATGTTGTTCCACGTTTTTGAATTGGCCATCTTAAATGTTTTTCAGTTGAGTAGAGTCTGAATTTGGGAATAACATGTTTATATTTTATGGGTTTTCTTTGTTGTAATTTAATGAAGTATTCTGTAAAATGACAAGGAGACTATTCATGTTATTACTTGTACACGTACCTTATATTTTTGAAATAAGTGCATGTACCATGTTACTATTTGCTGCCATGTTAAGTTATTAGTTTTGTATTTTGTATTTTCTTTGATTTGTTGAGTATATTTGTAAATAAACGTAGCACTGTAAGAATGGTTCAATAATTGTACAATAATTCAAGCAGTGCCATACTTTCTTGACTCTACTCTTCTAAAATCACCCATATAACCCTATTGCTTTATTGGTGGCAACTGTTTAAATGTCTGTTTGAACATTCTTTGAAATTCTCCATATACTGGGCACCGACAAAAATGTGGGTCAACTTTTTAATACATATGCTGTATTTTACTCCCAATAGACAAGATGCACCTTTATTCCATGCCTGCCACTATTCTGTGACTCCCCTTGGACCTCGATCTGGTCTGATCTCATGGGTGGATGGGGCGTCTGCCTTGTTTAGTCTCTACAAGAGATGGCAACAGAGAGAAGCTGTGGCTGCAGCTGCTGCTTCTAAGGTAACCATTGATTCACTTTACCAAGTAATTTTCCTTAGAGGAACAATGTTGTATATTGTCTGTTTGGAGCCAGAAGGGTGTTAAGTCGAATTATTTGTACAGAGTTAACACCCTTCTGGCTCCAAGCAGACAATATCCTACATTTTTACTGCTATAGTGTGCAATTTCGTAGTATGTGCATGCAAGTTGATTGAAGGCCAAGTTATTGAGGAGTTTGAATAGATCTCTCATTAGAAGAATGTTCTTGGAATGTGGAGATTTCATGTTCATTACTAAGTCAAGGCGCTCATTGCCCTTTAATAGGACATGTAGATTCCTTTTTATCTGAAAGCATGCAGTATTTTTCCTTTTAGCATGTCAGTGGAGGTGAATTTGCTAACTTTTAGTCTATTGATATAAGTTATCACCAGCTCAGTATGACATTGTGTGCCTAGTAAGTACAAATTTGATATGAAATGTCCATCGATGATGTAAATTTTTTTTTGGTCTCGGTCAGGATATTAGAAGGTTCTGTCATGATTCATTGTGTGTATATGTAGGTTGGAGATAACAGTAACCCTCCCCCTGTGGCCAAACCCAGTGAGATCTTCTACAACAAAGTGACCAAGGCTCTTAAAGAAGAGGTAAGTTGTGTGTTTTCTCATAATACACAGGAGTCCCAAACCAGTCAAAGTGTCTTTGGTTCCAGACATTACATTTTTGTTCATGCAAGCTTTGTAAATGAGAAGGGTCTCCTGGGAACAGTGATTTTTTTAAAATTGAGAAATATGATCAAATCAAGACACAAAAGTAGTTCCAGTATCACATTAAACAACAAAATCTGTAAATGGACATGCATCAACATGGCAGTATTATACATATAATTAAAAAAATGTAGAAAAAAAAGCAGCGTGTATTCATTTTCCATACGGTGCAAGTAGCTACAGTCAAACCAGCTTTAGCGACAACCTGTATAAAAAGACCACCTGTCTATAAAGACCACTTTTCTAGTCTCCCTTGAGCATTCTTTATATACAGGTTTCACTGTATTATATCTGATATAGATTTCAAAATATTAATGTGTGATGATCATGTTAACAGCAATTAGAATGTTAATTTGTGTAGGACTATACTAATGGGGCATACTTTGTGATTATGTTACCAGGGACTGTCTAGTCAAACTCCCCGTAAGGACTGGCCATTGAGCATGATGAGGAAGGTCCTATCAGACCTCATGGCAGACACACCAGACTATCTACTAGCAAAGTAAGTGTGAAAGAGAAGAAGGAGGGAGAAAGAGAGAGTGAGAAAGAGAGAGTGAGAGAGAGAGAAAAAGAGAGAAAGAGAGCTAAAAAGAGGGGCAAGTGAAACAGAGAGAGAAAAAGAAAGGGACAGAGATGTAACAAGAAACGACTTAGAAAAAGAGAAGGAGAGTAAAAAAATATTAAAAGATGTATCCTAATACCTCTTCAACTGTAAAGTGAGTAACAGTGGAATTGCCCAAGACAGAATGCGTTGTAAACAGTGAAATGAAAGAAACAATAGCAAATAGGATTGTGCAATTCAGTTAGTGAAAAATAGTGAGGAGAGGGAACGGGAGAAAATTCAAATAACAGAGATAGCAAGAAAGGAACATTAGACACATTGCCAATGCATTTACCCCCATCCCCTATTTACATCAACTTTTACATTTAATCAACTTTTTCTTCCTAGGGAGCTGTGGTGTAGTAGCGGAAGTGCCTCTGAATGGTGGCACCTGACTCAAGCCTTTGGCCGATCTACGGCTGTCATGTCTATGATTGGTTATATCATTGGTCTGGGAGACAGACATCTGGACAATGTACTGGTCAATTTTGTGACTGGTGAGGTAAGAAATGAACCACTTATTATCAAGATGTGGTCAAATGTTTTATTATCATTTTTCTTCAGTAATGTACCTTTGAATTATGAACACTGTTATCTTACATATTACGCATCTGATGTAAATGAAGTGTATCATTTGCTGCACTTAAAGAAAATTCAAGATTATACAGTCAAACCTGCTTTATCGACCATCTGTATAGAAAGACCGGCTGTCTGTAAAGACTGCAATTTTTGTTTCTCTTTAACAAAGTTTCTCATTGAAATGTATATTAAAGGAACCTGTACATAAAGACTGCTTTTCTTGTCTTCTTTGGGTGGTCTTTATAGACAGGTTTCACTTGAAATTCATTGATATAACAGCCTTGTCACCAAAAGGTCAAGGTCTGAATTTATTCTTTCACATGTTTCTAGCTGAAAAACCTCTTTAAACCATTATGAGAAAAAAAGCTCTATCAATATATTTACTTGTTTTGGAAGTTATATTTTGTTAGATGTCTTAAGAATGAAGAATTTTAGAGAATATTTTCCTTTCAAAAATGTATCAGAAAAAAGAATCAGTCTGCTCATTGAAAGCAATTACTTGGGTTTGAAAAAAAGAAGAAAAAAAGAAGTGTTATCTCCTTATCTCTTGATTTCTCACCAGGTTGTTCACATTGACTACAACGTATGCTTTGAGAAAGGCAAAAATCTGAGGGTGCCAGAGAGAGTACCTTTCAGGATGACTCAGAATGTGCAGGCTGCATTGGGTATCACTGGAGTGGAGGTATGAAAGTTCTCCCAGCCAAAAGAAAATACATTTTACATGTCTATATGAAGTTGCAGTGCTGTTATTCATTTTTATTGAAAAGTTGGAAGTTTGATCTGAATGGTGACAAGAGACCAAGTAAAAAGAAAGCTTTGGTATGTCAGACTCCTTTTAACTTGCTCTAGTGATCACCTCTACGAAGGGTCTATGTAAATGTTTCCTCAGAGGAGGCGAGTTGACTCAATCGGTAAAGCGTCTGCCTGTCGAACCAAAGATCGTAGGTTCGAATCCACCCCGGGCGGATGACTGAAGCCCACGTTGTGTGTTAACATGCCCCTCCCTTGTTTCATAGACGCAGGCTATGTTACAGTGGAAAACACTCCATCCCTCGGATAGGATGTTAACTGGAGGCCCCGTGTAGAGGACAGTCACCACCTTTGCACGTTAAGAACCCACTGCACTCCTCGAATAAGAGTAGGGGGAAACCCCGGTGTAGTGGTACACCTGCACATCCCAATCAGTTATATCGGGAGGAGAGACCCGAGGGTTACAGTGATTCAGTTCGCTTTTCCCCTCCCAGGCACAGGTGATGCCAAATACTTAATAATAATAATAATAATGATAATAATAATAATAATAATAATTTCTCATTCAGACCTGATATAGTGACAACCCTTTCTACCTGTCTGTAATTACCTCTTTTCTCATGTCCTTTGAGCAGTCTTTACAAGTTTCTATATAGACATTAGCTAACACTGACAAAGGCACTATGATATATTCTGCTTGAATCGTAGGGTAACTTCCGCCAGTCATCAGAGGAGGTGCTGAAGATCATGCGCAAGGGTCGCGAGACACTTCTGAACCTGCTGGAAGCCTTTGTGTATGACCCCCTGGTTGACTGGACCACAGGGAACGACCGTGGGTTCGCTGGAGGGATCTACGGGGGTGGTCAGGTGAACCCTGCTGCTCCTGAGATAGGCCTCAACAAGAAGGAGGTGGAGGTGGAGATCACCAGGAGTCTCTTCCAGTCTAGGGTGTTTGAGATGAAGGAGGCATGGACGCAGAATCAGTGAGTAGTTGTCTGAGAAAACATTTTGGTCTGAGGCTACAATATTTCAACTGGTCACTTTCTTGAAAACATGTAGAAAGACGCCTACCTGTACGATTGTTTCACTTTCACAGAATTGGTGAAATATGATAATGCATTTTACATGTTCTTATCTTTGTGGGGAAATAAAACAATATGATATTCTATGCTGGACATTGGCCCCTTCTGTTAAACTTTGATTTCTGTAACAGTTGTGTAATTACATAAACACATTGAAACACTGTGTGCTGTAATATTTACAAGATTATACTATTATTAAAAAAATTGTATTGCTGTTTTTCATGGTAATGTTGGAGTTTATTACATTTGGACTGATTTTGCATTATCTTGTTTTAAGTCTTCAATTGTACCATTCATTGAATATGGTGTGATTTTGATATGTTAACCTTCATGTTGACCCAAGCTCAATATATCTATGTCAACTGGTTAATCCCTGTATTATGAATTATTCATTTTCATGCAGAGAGGACATGTTGGATGCCATGGTGAAGTTAGAAGAACATCTCGATACGCTGCTAGAGGATGTAGAAGAGAAGAAAGAGATGGGGAGTGAGATTGAGAGGTTTGAGGGACATCAACAGCAAGTCCAGATAGCTCTCAGAGATAAGGACCATTCACTGCATACTCTCAATGAAAGGTAAGGCAAGGACTATGGTTGTTTGTAACTGAATCAAATGCTGATTATTTATAAAGGCACTAAGGCACGCTGGTATATGTATTAACTGCTATGGAAATGTGATTGTATTCTTAATAGAATTGTCTCTGTTTAATTTATATCATAGCTCTGTAAATTCATCGAGCATGAGAGTAGTTAATGTTCAGTAAGTGTCTATAAAAGTAGAGAATATATTTACATGTATATATATAGATTGTGTAAGCTTATATGAATTCGTTTTTCACAAATATTTTCTATCAGTTTTTACTGAAAAGCATATTCAAAACTACAACAGGTTGTTATGGAATATAGGTACGAATACAAAATCGCTGAGTTATCAAAGCAGGAGTTTCTGTTTGTGGACTCCATGGTTCTCCAAGGACTCTATGGAAATGGAAGATTGCAGAGTTTGATTTTATTGTGTACTTGTAGGTACCGTGAACACAGGCAGCTGTTAGAAGCTAGAGATGTTGTAGTGAAATCAGTAGAGGCTCAGCTGCAAGACTTCTACAACCATCACATCCAGCATAAGATAGCATTAGAAGCCATTCAAGATCTAGCAGCTCTAAGTCAGCAGGTTGAACAACCGCTTGATGTTGGTAAGTTCTTGCTCATATTGTCCTAACATTTTTTGTGCCTGCCAGAAGGGCAGTAACCGATGCACAGCTAGCAGACACACAGTTTTAGAAGTACACATTGCAAAGTGTTGACCTTCCTTAAACTACATCTACTCAACATATTTCAGTCTGTACACTGTCTGTTTTGTTAAAAGTGACAGGTTATATCTTCTTTGTATAAATTTTCAGCCTTACATGTACTTTGCAAAACAAATAATGAAAACTTTGACTAGAATTGATGTTTGTGCCCTTTTGCCTGGCACACAGCTACAATGCTTATTTATTTATTTTTTTTCATGGGAGAAAAACATTAAAATTTGATGAGATAGGTTCTGTCATTCTCTTGTGATGTCAGATGTCAAGGTAATGTACATGTACTTGGCACTCTAAATTTGCCATGTCTGAAATATATTTCAATTTGTATGCACTTTTATTATCTCATTTTCTTACCAAAGGAGCACCAAGCTATGTGCCTGCTGTGGGGTTCTTGCAGAATGCTGGCCAAGCCCAAATCATTCAGCAGGTAATGTAGCTTTTTATTGTTCAACCCTAGGAAGGCTGTTCCTCAAGTACAAAATATGTGACTGTTTCAAGATCACTACATCATGAATATTCCCATTAGCCCAGTTACATCAGCATTGATTTATACTCAAGGCCCTCTTTTTCAGCAGTTTTAGAACTGAAGCAGCACAAATGAAAATAGAAACAGAGATGGAGGACAAACAAGTAAAAAAGTTGCTTTTTAGTGCTTCATCCTTCTTAGAATAAGTCCCTTTGCTTACAGTAAAGACAGGATACTGGCACAAGCTTTGTTCTCATTGCCTCAGTGAGGGAAAATAATGTTTTTCTTATATCTATACAACTATCACACATGTTTTGTTTTTCAGTGCGAACAAGCCGAAAGTGAGATGGAGAAGGTACTGAAGCAGAGAAGAGAGCTGGTGGTGTCCTGTGTAGAGATTCTGAAAGCCTACTACAGCATGGTCACTCTGGTAAGCAGCAAATCATGTTGATGGTGAATTGTAGTGGTGTTGGTGGGGATGATGATGCTGTTGGTGATTGTGGTGGGGATGATGATGATGATGATAATGATGGTGGTGGTGGTGATGATGATGATGATGGTGATGATGATAATGATGATGATGGTGATGATGATAATGATGTGGGGGTGGTGGTGATGATGATGATGATTAATAATTGTCATGATGATGTTGACTTTGCTGATAGTTAAGCAGAAAATGATAATTATTGTATTAAAAATGTTACAAATTTTTATCATGTTCAAGGTGTTATTGATAACAATATGACTGTAGATAGTTATGGTAATGTAATGGAGTTTCTAGTCTGTATTACTTCTTTTTCCCCCATCTTTTTTAAAACATGTTTTTTGTATCCATATATGAAAGTGTTTATATCAAACAGGGATTCCATTATTTTGTTGCATCATTACGTTCTTTTCAGTTCCCTCCAAATTTCTATGAGATGACTCGTACATTTGTCTGGCACCAGTGGCTGCAGCAGCTCTTACAGTCCTTTACATCAGACATGTAAGTTCCTTCATTTCATTACTAGGCACACTGTCCATACAACCCAGTACCTAATGAGAAATTTGTTCTGCTAGTATTATATCAAAGTCTTTAGTCATAAAAGGGCTCAAGTGAAAGTTCATTTATTGAATTTCCAGCTGTGATATTTCAAAATGTAGAAACTATAGACCCCCCACCATTCAGTCTTCGAAAGCTATCCATTTTGTGTGATAACTCTATAGCTATATGATAAGTGAATGTTGTACAGTTAAATGGAGGCTTAGGTATCACTTCGAACAAGAAAGAAGAAACAAAACTGCACTTAACAGCCAACCAATTACTTTGTACAATATTAATTCGTACGATACATGTATGTACATTTACATGTATCTCATGTTTACGCCCCTTTCACTATATGGATATTGTAATTGATTCTTTGGATGTCATTTCTTTTCATAAATTTTCCTCTTGTATGAAAAGATTGTTGTTGGATCTCTTATTCGATATATATATTTTGATAATTCATATATATCTTTGATCTTATAAGGTGTGCTGATATTTTGGCCAGTTTTGAGTCTTGTTATGCTCCACCGACTCCTGCCAGAATCCAGGAGGTGGTTGCCATGGAGATTCAGCTCCAGGATCTGGTGGCTACGGCCGCTGCCAATCTTACATTGACTGCTGACTGGACGATAGGAAGCATTGACCGAGAAACAGCTGAGGGCCAAATGACACATAGCATGGAAGAACTCATGCACTGGATCCAAGGTTAGGCTGCAGTGATAATCACTTTTTCTTAATATCTTAATTCACCTTTTAAAGGTAATGGACAAGACAATGCAGGTTAAAACTTTTTACACATTCATATTAATCTCAAAACCATCTTTTTGGTCAGTATTCTTCTGTTTTTAACAGACTCTCACTTCTTTAAGAATGCAAAAAAATGAATAATAATGAATGCAGTGATTACAATTCAAATTTTAAACTTGATTTAATAGTTAGTTGACTTTCTGAGACCGCGCACACCCTCTTCAAATGGAAATACATGTACCAAGAGAGTGTGGCATGCAGTTGTGGTCTCCCAGATCAGACCCTGTCACACATCATTAATGACTGCTTGCAAGGAACTCCACCTCCCAATGGATGATGTCTGTGTATGGCTGTCCAACCTGGATTTGCCCCTTTAATCCATGTAACTGCAATCATCATATAAAAGAAAGAAGACTTTCTGAGAATTCCATAAATTCTTTTTTGCTTGATATCAGTACCAAATGAAAAGTCAGTTCTCATTTAATGCAATATTTGCGATTGAGGGACCAAATTTTAGATAGCTATTCATTATGTCAGTAGATTGCTACAAATGCATACACTGTACATGTTCACGATAAAATTCAAGGTGACATTCTCTCTTGGGGGTGCCTGCTTTATGGTTTTTTAAACATTCGTGTAAAAGCTTATCATCTGAGAGAACATGCAAAGGATTGATGCTGCTCCTGTAATAGTGACAAGGTGACATTCTCTTTTGGGGGTGCCTGCTTTATGGTTTTCTAAACATTCGTGTAAAAGCTTATCATCTGGGAGAACATGCAAGGGATTGATGCTGCTTCTGTAATAGTGACAAGCGTTGCAATTTTGGAAGGTACTTTTGATTGTCAAAAACATAAATCCGTCTGACCTGATTTTATCTCTCTGTAGAACATGAAAATGCAGCCCCTCCACTTGTAACTCTAAACATGATGAACCTCCTTCACATGTATGCTAGCACAACACTACTCATGGAGAATGCTATGTCAGGTGAGTAACTTCGAGCAATCCTTCAAAATACAAGTGCAGATTTGCTTTCCTTCATAGCAGGCCTGGCATTTCAAAGGTACATGTAATATATATTAGGAAAATATGACATTTTGAACATATGACACATATTTAAATTAAAACATTAAATATACGTATATGATTGATACTTCTGCACACTAATGTATCTAGGGAAGGTCTGCACCTTCTAGTCATGATTTTTTTTAATGGTTAAAACAATTTTTTTCATCTTTGTGTCTTTGCCAAGAAGATTTTGGAGGTTAATCTAGTTATAGTACCCCTTGTGAGTAGCCAAACTGATGCAGTTGTTCTGGATTACAATTGATAAATTCTGGATGGTTTTTGTACGACTGTTGAAAATTTTTGAATAAAATATTGTAATTGTTTCTCCATCTAGATTTTTCAGAGTGCATTTGGAATGCACATGTAATTCTCCCTCACTAGAGCCTTTTTATTTACACATTTTTACAGCCAACATGTCCCCTGAATACTCCTCACGCAATGGTCGTTGGTTTTTGAGTGAACTGAGTGGAACGCTGACGAACATAGAAGCAGTCATGGGTATCGTTTCATTAGGCATACAGGTTAGTAACTTGTAACATTACTCATTCATATTGCACCTATATTTTATGATGCTGTACAGGTGTTAATCACAGACTATCTTTGTGCATGGTGTAATTATAGGGCAACACTTCAGTACCTTTCCTCTCCGATGTCTCAACATTAAAACCATGATGTTACAAATACATTGTAAATAGGGTAGAAGGAAGTTGATATTGTCTGTCTGGAGCCAGAAGGGCATTAACCCATATACTTTAACATAGAGTTAACACCCTTCTGGCTCCATACAGATGATATGTCATTGTACATGCTTCATAGTGATGCTTACGAAGCTATTTGCTTTTTTCTTTGCTTGAAATCAGTTCCCTAAAGAATGACAGAAGAAATGCTTATCGTAATAAGATTTTGTGAATATTTAAAGAAAAATAGTTATTGACTTTGCATATTTTTGTACTCTTAGGAGTGTATGTGCATATTTGTGTATGTTATGTGATTTTTTTTTAGTATTTAGAAGTATTTAGAAAACAGATACATCAGACACCAATATACGTCATATAATTATAATAATGCAATTTTGGCAAAAGTTTTAAGACCCTAAATTATTGTATGTTCATTTTTGTTTTAGCCTGAGAGTGAAGATCCATGTTCACTATCCAATCTGATTACCTGCTTCAAAGCTGTGACTGCTGTCTATGAACAGCTTCAGGTATGTATGGAAATCTCAATGAGAATGAGAATTAAAGATACTTGATCATTGGCTTTCTGGTACAAATGAATTACAATCATTTTCAGTGCTCTCTTGATGGCTTTGTTATTCTGTTACATTTATTGTGTCGCAATCTTTGAATGTGAATGAAAAATGATAATAATAATGTTGTTCATTTATATAGGACAGCTAATACACAAATATATTTTACTGCGCTCTACAAAGAATCATATTACTAGTATTACTCTGGCTGTAGCCAAGCTGCCATAAGGTTAAAAGCATTCAAGGAATTTCTTCCGAGCGGGTACCCATTTACTGCACCTGGGTGGAGAGTGGCAAATGTAAATGATTGTCTTGGCGAAGGATATTAGTGCTGTGGCAGGACTTGAACTGCGAACCATGTGATGCACAGTCACAGTGACGTATCCACTCGACCACGACACCTTTAAATATGCCTTGTACTGTCTTGTTAAATTGCCCACTCTTAATCAAATTACACAAATAATAAGGCCATCATGTCCATTGTCGTCATTCAGCGTATGCATGTCACAGTGAATGTAATGTACTGGTAATCATATCTTTCATAATATACATTGTATTCCTTCATTCACTGCAGACGTTGCTACATCATTTCAGTGATGTGGCTTCTGAGGCTGTCAGGTTGATCCAAAGCCGCGATGCCTCAGTCATATCCTCTCTAGCTGCACTGGATGCTCTATGCACTGATCCTCAGGTTCCTCTGCAGAGTATCATCTATCAGGTAGAAGCTGATCTACTTGCAGCTGAACCTAACACACAGGTACACGTCTGTCTCTGTCTCTGTCTCTCTGTCCAGGTTTCTGTTTCTGTCCCTGTCAGTCTGTATGTCTCTGTGTGTCTGTGTGTCTGTCTGTCTGTCTCTCTCTCTTTGAGCCATTGATGCCTTATAAACTAGCCATCAGGTTTATACAAAGTCTCATCAATTAGATGGAAACTGATTAAGGTTTTAGATCTGAATCATATGCATGTTCATATGTATATACGTACATTGAGAAAGGTCAAAGGCCTTTAATAACTGTTGTAGTATGTGAGATTTACTGACTTGTACGATGCCATTTACATTTATTAACACAATTTCATCCCTTCAAAAGGCATCATCTTCAGAAATGGTGGAGGAGCTGAGAGCCAAGTTTGAGAGTCTCCTGCATCCATCAGCAAGAACCCACAAACCTGCTGATGACAGTCAGACTCCTGATCCAGCCGCTTCACAACCTCCCACCATGGGCCAGAACCTGCTAGCAGCCATTAATGTGCTGTTCAAGAGACTGGGGCAGAGTCTGGAGGAGTTCACAGAGTGCTGGGACAAGGTTGCTTTCCCCCAGGAATGGTGTAGAGTGGATGGGGTGTTCCTTGAAGCTGTCAGCCCCAAGGTTTGTAAAGACATTCATGGCTCTTCAGGATTTTGCAGGAACTAGGAATAGAGTGTTTTGCTCTTTTTTTTCCTTCTGGTGATATTTATGCTATTTAAGGTTGGAGATGAATTGTTCAATAAAAGAAGAGGATAATGAGACAATTTATTAACTCGTTCACTTGTATCTTGCTATCACTAATTAGTATTGGAGTTAAATGTTACAAGTGTCAACAAGTTCTGCTTCTACGTTCATAAACAATATAGGAATGATTTTTTTTTCTCTGTTTGATATGATTTGATTTTGATATACCACACATTTTCCATAGACTCTAAACTGAATTATTTTGTGCTCAGTATTCAACTGGTTACAGGGACCATGACTTGGCTGTTTGTTTGTTTTGTTTACTGCAAAAGACATGCTGTTTTGATAATAGACTAGTGAAATCCTCTTTATTTCCCTGTCCTTTATATACAGACGATGACAGTGAGTAGCTACACTATCTCTCTTCTGAGTGACCTGTTCTTTGTTAGACAGCTGGAGACTGCTCATAACTGTCTCACCAAGTGTCGCAACCATGCCTTGGCTCTCTCAGGTAAATGTGCTCATCTTCTTCATATCATGGACATGGTTAACTCTCATGTCATTTTATTGTTGCCCACAATCTCTTGTCATAGAAACATGTGAACATATTATTATTATTTGTCTGAGTATCTTTGTATTTTTTTTTTCTTTCATTGACGGAGCCATCCTACCTTTTATATTTTGTTCTATATTCAGCACAAATAAAACATCTACCAGTGATTAAGAAGAATATTTCATTAAAAAAATATATTTCTAAAGTTGGTCTGTTGAGACGACGTAGCGTTTTCAAGAATGCGATTAAAAGCGAGGCTGATGGTTAGAATGATTGCTGTATCAAAGGGCAGTAGTGCATGGACTTGCTCAAGACCTGGGGACCTTCCTGGAGACCTCCCTGGGGACCACTGCTTTGTCACTAAGCCATCTCACCTCTAGTAACTACCTGTATCATTGTATCCTTTATGCAGGTTTACCACATGAGTTGGCTGATTATGGCTTGGTCTACCAGGATGCCAATGAACTCATAGGATTCATCCATTCAGATGAGATGCTAGTTAGACCAGTCAAACTCTTCATTGTTGATTTCATCGCTACTGCAGTGAGTAACTTTCAAATCTTTGTGGAGAATTTGCTTGAAGATGATTGTAAGATATTTATATAATATTGAATGGCTTTGAGTGGGATACAAGGGTATATCGCACGAGCTATGAGCATGAAATATTTTCAAAGCGAGTGCGATATACCCTTGTGTCCCACGAAAGAAAAGTCATTCAATATTATTATTATTAATTGTATGAAACCTAGTTCCTCAATTTTCACCATTACATGTGCTTACGTTTCTGTATTAACTTCGACATAAAACACAGGTAGAAAAACATGATTTTGTCCTTACCAAAGCATCTTGCAAGGGCTGCGCGCATTCCATTGTCTGAACCTTTGTGTATTTAAACGCCTATTCACTCTTTTACGCGTCATGCGCACCTCAAACCATGAGATATGGAGATATATTGCACGGTTATCTGGGTACTTTTTGCACAAACCATGAGATATTGTTTTAAAATTGCACGGTCATCCGGGAACTTTTATGCAAACATGAAAGTTTTTTCTTGTCGCCTGAAAACCCCTCATACAAATAATAATTTTTTTTTATTGTATTCCTGGATGTTTTTTGTCTTTCACTTATTTTAATCTTACCTATTTTGATTTTTATGAGGTCCCATTGACTAAACATATAAATCAGTTATTAACAGTGTATTTCTGAGCTTCTCTTTTGACTCTGTCAAAACCAAACATGTACATTTATTTATTTCCCTTCCCTGGGGATCATTTCCATTTTTCACTTTGAATGTATCTTCATGACAAAGATGTTTCCACAATGTTCCATATTTGTTTCTTCTATCTCTGTTCATATCTCTGCTCGGTCAAAATTTTTTAAACTAGTCAATCACCTTTGTTTGGTCATCATCATCTGGACAACCTTGTATCTTATTATTGTTCTGAAGACTCTGTCACCATGCGTTCAAAGATACCAATTTTTAAAATCTGATTTTAGCTCCTCAGTATTCCATCTACAATCCTTGGCCTAAGTGTGTGCTGTCTAGCCCACCAGCTTGGCTTAGACACCACCAACCCTGACATCTACCAGCCACACAATGGTCCAATGGATCTGCTGTACAAACTGCCTCTGGATGATCTATGTCAGAAGGCAGCTAAGGAAGCTGTTGAGACAGGCAGGGTGGATGGACCTGAAGGCTCATCAGTCCAACACTTCATCAGGATGTATGATACAGCTAGTAGAGCTCGAGGAGAAGCATGGTAAGTAATTATCTATCACTTCTATTCTAACAAGCCTGGTACGACTGCGGTCGTGGTTATCTTTTTATATACGAATTAACAGTTGTGACCCTTAGTTGTTTTTAAAGACTGTTGGATACTTTGACAGTCAAAATGGAGCACCAGTGGTAGGTCATAGCATATGAGCATCTGTAGATTTTATGAATGATGCTCTTAGTACCTTACATTTGCAAAATTGTTACTGTAAAACCAGAGACTTATGTGAATTGTAATTATTTTATCTTGTTTCAGTTGTGATTTTATTATTTCCCTGCATGAAACTTTCGCGTATCTCGACCACTAGTGAAATTCGCGAAAGTGTCATGCACGCAAAAATTTCATATTTTACCGTAATCCCTACAATGTGGTTCCTTAAAGTGTACCAATCATCTGAGAAATAATTTGTGTACAGCTAGAAAGTATCAAATCAATCTCGAAGAACTTTATCTGGCATTCTATCGGTCAAAAATTAAGGAGTATGAGGGAAAAAAGGATAACATGAAAATGCTCGCATGGAACCGAACTCCGAGTTCAGTTCCGCGCGAGCCCTTATCGCGCGAGCCCTTATCTTGGCGAGCCCTTATCTTGGCGAGCGCATACGGGTGCGTCGAGTTAGTCTAATCACGAGTCGGTTTTACACTTATATAGAGTTTAATTAAAATTGCAATATCTCTTTACAGAATTAATATTTGAAGCCCATATTTTGAATATAGTATAACGACATGTATCCCCTAACATACAGAGCAAAATATTTTTTGGTGATTGGTACCCTTTAATATTAATCAATATTATTTTGTGTTCTCTCTCAATCATTTTAACCCATTGGCTACTGAATTCGCTCATTCCCATAGCTTTAATACAGTGACCACTTGGTTCCCATTCACAATAGGTTAATTTTCAAACTTTATCTAATGATACAAAGTTTTTAATTGGTTTTTCGTTGAGTTCTCACTGGTGTTAGTGTCAGACAGAATGCAAATTTCTGTTACAAAATTTCCTGTGAGAACAGCATATTTATTAATGATTCAAGATAAAGTTGAGTTCTGGTCATGAGATTGAATTGTGAAAGAAACTGTCTCAAAGCAATAGGGAAAGGTTGATTATGTAGCACATATGTATTGTTGTATGATGTAAGGTTTTGGAATCACCAAAATGATAAGAAATTGACTCAGTCCTGCTGAGAGTCGCATGCACTGCACACAGAAATGTGTATATGGGACTGCACACAAATGTTCAGCCGAAAATTTCAGCTGTTTCTTGTCATATTTTGAATGTGAGGGCATTTGAAGAGCAATTCTTTTTTCAGGGGAGATACCTACTATATTGATAATCTTCCAAACTAACATAATAAAAATGAGAAAGCTCACAAATTATTTTTACCTTTCCCAGAACGCAAGCTTCCCTTTAAAAATACATGTATATCTATCTATTTTGTTGGACACTCCTATGTTTCTCTTCACAGCCAGCAGCAACAAAGCCTAGAGCAAGCCCAAGACATCAACCGCCGAGCTCAGACTCAGCTTCTCAGGTTCCAGTGGCTGTATGAAGACGTCCTACAGGCTGCTGGCTCTGAGAGGGCTGGTTGTCAGTTCATCCCACCTGCCAGGTAGGTAACAAGAAATTTAAAGTAATACCCCTTATAGACTATTAGTCCTTAATAGATGGGTTTAGGTAGACCCCATGACAATGTTTCCTAATTGACAAGATATTCCTTTATTGGGCTCAACTTTCCTCTGCTTCTTTATCCTCCCCCGCTTTTGCTAAGGTTTTCTCTGTCACTCTGTCCTCTATTTTCTTCTACATTCATTACCACATACTGTATTAAAGTGAGACTAGATTTAACTTGCATTTTTAACTTTTTATTAAAAGATGTGTGTGGATTTGGGATGCAGTCACTCAGGTTTAATCTAGATATATGTATCATTGTGCATCTCTCACTACAAGTTGAAACTTTAACATAAATGGCTTTTTTTTTCCAAAATTTGAATTGTATGTTCATAATTCTGTTATATATATCCATCCTGGAAACCAACAGGTCGGCCATTATGTCTGACATGAGGAAACGTCTGCAGGCCCTTCAGTCGATTGAGGGCGCTATAGGAAACATGCAGGAGCGTGCCTTAGGAGTTCAGGGAAGGGTCTGTCAGAGACTGAAGTGGGCTGCTGGTGCCAACCCATCAATGGCTAATGTCATGAAAGACGTAGATGCATCCATTCAAGTCAAGACACAGCTCTACACGGTATGTGATCTGTCTTTGTATCTTATTATTTGTTTTATCTTGACAGCCATTATAAGTAGGGATGACCATACATGTAGCAACTACGGCTCCATGAATAGCCTATTTCAAGGGTTTAATGGCACAAGTTTAAAAAGTCTAGGCCTAAACTAATTATGAAAAACATTTCAGTTATTGGAAATTCACATTTTTAAAATAAACAATAAACACACCTAAGAAGTAGATCATCCTTGAACAATAAGAATGGTTTATTTATTGATTGATTTGTTTGTTTATTTATTTCTATTTTTTTAATTAATTTTTTTTTTCTTGGGGGGGGGGGGGCAAGGGGTTTTCAGTAAACGTTTCAAGCATTGGAGAAAATTTCTGGTATACTAATGCCATAATTGCTTTTTTATACTGTTTCTGACTTGACGCAGCTGGAGACAAAGAGAGCATCAGAAGTTGGAGCCCTATGTCATGCCATACTGCACTTTGAGGGAATGAGAACCCGTAACTCAGAATCCGTTCATGCCGACAACAGCTTTCATGATATTCTCCAAAGGTACAATCATATTGTCATCAATCTTTTAATTAAGTTTTTCTATAACAGTGGATGAGCAAGTATGCTGAATATTTTTTTTTACTGTGATATATTCATTAGCTTAGAGAAATATACTGGCACTAAAGACACACCCAAAAGGCATAATTGTTGGTTATGTTAGTGCATAAAAATGTGTAATCCAACTTATTTAGTGACAGTTCTGTTACCAGTAAGCCTCACCAAAGTAGTAGGAATGTATATTATCTCTCGATCTAGCTGTTAACTCTCTGGAGATTAGAACAGCCATTGTAAGCCTTGCAGCTTGAAGCAGACTATGTAGTCTTGAAGCCTCCAACCATTGATACTCCTGTCAACAAGAGTAATTGGTGAAGGGACTCATTTGAAATGTATGATTTATTTTCATCTTCTTTATTCAGATGCCTTCAGGTGTGTAACTCCTTGGAGACTAGAACAGCTAACCTGAGCCTTGCTGAAGAAGATTTCCTGGCCCTGAAGCCTTTGACCATTGATAAACCTATCAACAACAAATGGATCAAGGGACTCTCGGAATCCATCCGCAAGAAGATCCTCGAGTTCCAAGGGAAGGCAGCTGAAGCAGAGGCAAAGATTGAAGCTGACAAGGTGAGATACATGTACATGTAGATGATAAATTGACTTTCATACAGAAGCGACAGTCTACTTTATCATTTTGCTCTCTTAGTGTAGTTGTGGCACTTGTTGAGTTCAATTGATGTATGTAGTTTGCTCAAATAAACATGATATGGGAGGAAGTTGATTGTTTTCTTTGCGTGACTCTTCTTCCTAATTATTATATGCCCCCTCTCTATTAAGTCAACAGCATGTACAATGTACTAGCCACACTGGTAGGAATTTTGCATGGTGCATGTTGTGTCTTGATTGTACAGGCTTGTTCTGCAAACATCATTATTAACTATGATGTTTAGGAGCATTTTCAGCCGAGGCAGATGGAGGTTCGTTTACACTGTTATACATCCTTGGTGAGATCTATGCATCCAATTCAAATAATTAGATAAACCCTTAACTTGCAAATACACCTGTACCATTTAGTGGGTAGAGTTAATCACACTGGATGTTATTCTTCTTTTGTGTGGATTGCAGGAGACAGTGCAGACCATGGTGGATGTGGTCAAGATGGGACTGACCACCCATAATGAGCTCATGTCAGAGGTCAAAGGTATGCTGAGGGTCATCGCTGAGGACGAGGAAGGTGGCCGTGCTGGGATGGCTGAAGCTCAGAGGTTCAAGACCTTCTACAAGCAATACTCTGAGACCTTTGCTACCATGCTAGGCAGGATACTAACCAGTAAGACTCTTATATTTATTCATTCTTTCCTGAACTGTAACATGTATCTTGATTTTGGTACCAAAGGAAGATGTGAAATTTAGAAGCTGATTGTACCAAGCAGCAGACCCTATTATCACATGTATAGCTTAAAAAAGTAGGTGATCCTTTGGTCTTCAAAAAGTGGACTAACAAAAGTTAATTAACAAGATTACCAACTTGTTAGCGATTAATGTATTATGTACATGTAAATGTGAGATGTAACTACAGAAGCCATAGTATTGACCGTAGTATTGACCAGTTGTCCCCATATACTACAAGTATACTTGTAGGCTAAGTCTGATATCAAGTGATAATGACGTATTGTGGTGACATATTGCTAAAGAGAAATTTGCAAAGTTCATTTTCTTGTATAGATGTGGAACTGAACTTATACCTGTGCATGGAGTTTAGCTCATTTTTTTCGTTTGTTGTTGTAGAAAACCTTTTTAAATGTGTGTTCTCACTGTTGATGTTGACCTTTGTTTTCTTCAGCCTCATCACATGAGAATGGTGAAAAGCTACAAGAACTGGTTGAGGTCAAGCCTACTATTCACTCACTCATTGACCATGTCAAAGGGTAGGTTTCCTGTTTTATGAGGTTCTTTTCCTTCTGATTTGTATAATTGTTTGATGGCAGAGTGTAAGAGATGCTTCCTGACAATATTGTAATATATGAAAGAAAATTTTGTTGTGATTTCTAAGTAATGTTTTGCAATTCATAATTAATTAGCTTCAGTGATAGAAATGCTATTCCACATATTTGCATAAATAGGTATCAAATTTATTGTATTGTAAATGTAAATAGAATAAATGAGAAGTGCATTACGATTCTTTTAACCCTTTCAGGACAGGAATTATTTAAGAGCTCAATTGATCACATTTTGTTCTGCAAATTGGCAACAATAATATTTTTCTTTTAGTGCTACGTGGTTCTAATAAGATGTAATGTCTTGAAAATAATATACATGGTTAGGAACTTTGTTGAAAAGTTGAAAAAGTTGCCAATTTGGACAAAAAACAATGATTTTGAACCTCTCAATGTGTTGCCAATTTAAGGAAGTTCAATCTTATTTTCCTTTTTAAAATTCCTGGCATCAAACGCAATATGATTATGCAACAAAAATGGACACATTATGTGCAGAATTTTTTGCTCTTTCTACTCATGCATCTGGTATATTTTTTAAGGCTCTAAATCAAAAGTTATTGGGCCAAACCACAAAATGTGGTCAATTGTCTCGAAAGGGTTAAATGTCACACTGTGAGAGCATCCAAGTGATTTAATACAGTCATGGAATGGATACAAGTACAGGGGGATCAAATGATACTGCTCATTGGTCTGAAGTAAGCAGTGACATGTTGATAAAGTATTTGTATTCATTTGATTTGCTTTACTCTCTGTGTACATGTAGGATGTATGATCGCCTGGTCAGCATTGCTACGCAGTCTACAGAGGACCAAGATGGAAAAAGAGATGAGAAAAATGGTATGTTAGCAGAGCAAAGGCCATGGTAAAATGATAACAATTTTATGATTAACTGTGCTCTCCTAAGACAATATTATATTCTATGACTTACCTATCGTTGGCTTTCCAAGTTCTCCAAAAGTTTTATTGTTGGAAGGTCTAGTTTTAATGAATTTTTTGATGTCCGTGTTTATTATTCAGAAAATTTCAGTTGCTCATATTTCACACAACTATGTTGTGTTCAGATGTACATTATATGCTAGATGTCAGTAAGGCTTCCACAGCAAATGATGGTGTTATTTCCTGGAAACATTATAAATTAAAGTGATTTAAAAACAAAGCAAAACAACGGCAGTAGTGATTTTAATGATCACACTCTCCCTCTTATTCTTCCATTTTTCTTCGGCCACACAGTTGTGAGTGGTTCCACCGAGGCCCCCGGAACCACTGACGACAAGCCCACCAAACCTCCAGGAGGTGAGCTTACAGAGGAGGATCAACGTCCTCAGGGGAAGCTTACCACCAAGCAGCAGCAACAGGTTAAGACCAGGGAGGTACATCACGCTACCCCACCGGCTGCTAAGCAGGGTAGGTGGAAAGTTTCAGTCATTTGAATACTTGCCGAGTCATATCTAAAAATTGAAATGACATTGGGGAATGTATACTGTTTTTGGAAAGTGTACATGTAGGAACAGTTACTGCACAAGGTTTTCATCTTGTATATTTTGTTTTCATTGTTAAAAACACCCTTTCAGTGGACAACAAGGGTCATGTTCTGGCTCTATAAATAGAAATCATCATCATCTTCATCATCTTATCATCTCTGTCATCATCATCATCATCATCATCATCCTTATCATTATCATCATCATCATTATTGTCATCCTTATCCAGGGATGTCGCTAAAAGCCGGTAACCGGTAAAACTTGCCGCCTTTACACTCATTTCTTACCGGCTGTAATTCCTATATACTGATTAAAAAAATGTATTAATGCAAGCCCATTTATAGGCATTTTGCTTGAGCAAAAATACGGCTAGACTTCCATATGTGCCCTCCCCCAAAAACATGGAGAGCTTATGATGATCGGAAATTCCCTCGATTTCGTTCATAACTTCTGCCACACATGCACAGCCCATCGATCTATCTTGATAGTCGTCGACGAACGCGATTTCCGACGAAAATGAGTGTGTATACGGTACGGGGCTAGCTATCGCTCTCATGCACACTCAAAAAACTGAATGCTAGCCGTGACCAAACTCGCTATTGCCGATTTGAAAATTCGTGCGCGCATCACGGAAACCCATACACATACACACACACGTCCAATGAAGTGTAAATGTTTTATTTCCGGGATGCGCAAATCTTCAAATCGGCAATCGAGAGTTTTGTATTGGCTGACTTCAGTTTTCGAGGACTATATTTACTCCAGATCAGAGCGGCCGTGGCAGTACAGTGCAGCGGCGCCGGTTATGCAATCGCATGCGTATGCATCCGCCGGAGAGCTACAGCTGAGCTGGTAGTGGTGGTACGGTGTGTACATGCGACACTGTCACTGTCACTGGTCAATTTTTTTAAATTTTATTTTATATTCGGAGCAAGTCAATGCAGTGCATGTTAGATGGGTAAGATCAATGAATAAACCAGTTTTATGGTCTCTCTCGTGTCTGTTCCGAACTTCCGAGTCAATTTCCCCGAATAAAGATGGTCTCTTCGCTCTTGTCTTTCGTCCGGGGGCACTGCCGTGCCTACAAATGTCTATGACAGTCGCACACGGCTTCGTACTAAAATGTACATGTACACATGACTGTCGCAGTTAGCTGAAATTCGAAAGGGAAAAATAATTTTAGACGATAATAAAAGACAAGAAAGACCATAGCTGTCTGAATAACATTTCTTTTATTATTTAGTGGTCAGTGTGTTCATAAAATGAACGGAAGTACTGGTAGTACAAATTATCATTCAAGTAGAAGCCTGCCCAAAGTTATGCACACACATGGAGTGTGCAGCTGCAGTAGTGCTGGCCATCACAGTAACAATAAAATAATTCATCTTTCGCACACGAGCCACCAGTAATTATTGACAGTATCAGTGGTCACTGCAACATTGTAAATACTGATTATATTTAAAAAAAAAAAATAATAATAATTTGTGATTATATTAAAAAAAAAAAAAAAATAATTTGGGATTTAAATTTCCACAATGCCAGAATTTTTGCAGGGCTGGGCAAATTTGAATTTGGAGTTTTTTCACCTTGTGTCAAGAAGACTGCTTGAAACTAGCCAGACCAGGGCCCTCTTGCATAAAAAAAATATGATTAAATGCATCTCAAAGAATTAAACTTTATTTTCACCAATGATCAGGATTGTGTATTTGCCTTTTGTCTGTAAAATGGTTAAAATCCCCCCCCCCAAATGACTTGGGCCTAATCTAATATTAGACATCATGATCTAAAAAGATAAATGTACCCCCAAAGAAAAAGGGGTATCCTTTTAATAAAAATTAAAAAGTAAGTAACCATACAAATTGATGAAAATAATAATCTAGTCTTATTGTTGTAATCATTTGAAACTAGTGAATGACAGAACAGTGGAGGGTGGTGTGAGAGACAGAGTGGTGTACTGTGAAAAGTGAATTTCATAATACATGTAACATGATTGAGATGCATATGGCAGTACATGTAGGTCCTCAAAACTATGACCATTTCATACAAAAATCATCATGCAAGGATAAAAGTAGACCCTAGCTCTTCATGTCAAACCATGAAAAATCTTAACATTATGATTAGATACAAGAGTTTTTTTTTTTTTTTGGGGGGGGGGCACAATATAAAAAAAAAAGCTCAGAGAAGGAGTCTAGAGTAATGTATTTTTCATTTCTGCTGTCTGCAGTTGTGATTGTTCATGAATATATATGTTTAATATACATACATGTATGGAAAGGTAGAAGAAAAGATTAATTCAAATTTTGTTCATAGGTATGCACCAGATTGCATGATTTCAAGTTTCAAAATGCAAAAGCTCCCTACCGTGGGAGGGGGGATACCCCCCTCCCACACCCTCCCCCCCTCGGTCGCTTCGCTCCCTCGCAATGATGGTACCTCCTATAAAATAGAAGTTACCTCCTTCAAGAAAAATTAGCAACACCCCTGCTTATCATCAACATCATCATTATCGTCATCATTCATTCATATCATTATCATCATCAACATCATCATTATCATCATCCTTATCATTATCATCATCATTATTAACATCATCATCCTTATCATTATCATCATCATCATTATCAACATCATCATCATTATCAACATCATCATAAATGTATGGTGAAGTATGAAAATGAGATTTGGGGGAAAGAGGTAGGATCAAACAGTAGGTTAATATCGAGCTGACTTTTGTATGTTTGTGTCTTTAGGACAAGCCAAGGGTTCGCCAGCCATCATGAGGGACCCCCGGACTGGTAAGATTATCCAGGTGAGGAACACGTATGCCATCAATGTGTGGAGGAGAGTGAAGGGCAAGCTGGATGGTAGAGATCCTGACCCTGCTAAGAGGTTGGCTGTCACAGAACAGGTGAGTGTCTCTGTGGAGGAGGGTGAAAAGCAAGGTCATGTTGATGTGAATAATTGTGCCATTCTTGTCAGTATGAGGAGCCTTGACCCTATCATTGCTGCAGATGGACAATCCCGCCTTTCTATTCTAAGCTTGATCACTTTGTTTCATGTAAAAAAAAAAGCTACTCTATCTGCCTGTAAAGGATACAGACATTTCAAAATTTGATCAGTGGACATCTTGTCATATCCATTTTTGAATAGGATTAGAACTCAAGATCATGTTTGGGGGGGGGGGCTCTATGTGTTCTGAGTTCACAGAGATGGTTATTACAGATAGGTGTGGACCTACCTATGAATATGGCTGGATAGAATAAGTAAACTACCAAAAAAAATTGATCTTAAGCAGTCCGTGTTATAAGTAACACAGTAAAAGTAACACAATGGCATTAGTTGCACCCCTCTAGAAATTATATTCTGGCAAAGGAACTAAGGTATACTGTCCATGTCATTCTCTTGTGTGTACAGGTTGACTATGTGATCAAGGAAGCAACGAGTATAGACAACCTGGCAACCCTGTACGAGGGCTGGACGGCCTGGGTGTGAAGGAAACCACGCTAACCAACCCAAATCCCAACGCTGGGATGATGGGATCAACCAATGAAATCGTAGAGAGTGAGAGAGAGAGAGGCGGTGCCCTTGCCGCTGACATCCAGACATCACGAGAAGCAGACCCACCCCCCTGACCAATAGGCTGTGGAGTCGCGTTGTAAGGGGGGTGGAGGGTAGATCTTGCTGGCTTTTAGGTGAACACTTGGATGGGAAGGGAGCTTTATCTGGCTGTGAAGTAATGCTGAAATTTGGTCTATCGTGTCTCATGCTGCTCTAGTTAAGGATCGTGAACCCAAAATCACTCTAAGAAGCTGAAGTAAGATGCTAGGAGAGAATGTTTGTGAAACTCAATAAAAACTAAAAGAAACAAAATTAGCGAGACTTTATTTATATTACCTGTAAAGACTGATTATCCTGACCCTGAAACCTGGGCCATGTTTCATGAAACTTGCTTTCACTGACAATTTACAATAACTGTTGCAAGCTACTGAAATCCTTGCATCTGATTGGCTGAGAGCAAATTTGTCAGTAAAAATCACTGACAAGACACTTGATGAAATGCCCCCCTGGTCAGAGTATAACTGAACATACATTTATATTATGTTAGAATGTAGAGCAGATATGATACATGTCTGTTGTAGCTTGGTTAGCTGTTGTCTCTTCTTTCAGCACAAATGAATGAAAGAATGTTGAAAACTGTGCCAGCAGATTTTTTTCTCTCTTCTCCGTTTAGCTTATGATATAAGCTGTACTAATCTGTCAATCAAGGTGTCATGAACAATATACCCTGACCCAATAAAGAAGTACAAACAAGAATTCACTGATGGAGTTCCAAATTTAAGCAAAAAAAATTCATTGAGTATTGCCAATTTTAAGCAAAATTTAAGTATTGTCAGTTATGGTGTATCTGCGATGACTACCCAGTGCAGAACCTCTTTCATTTTCTTTTATTGTAAGCTTGCAGAGCCATGGTTAATCATTTATTTGTAGCTCTACTGCACTCTGGCATCATGAGATAGTTTGCCAACTTCAATGTTACACTCCATCTCAGATGATCAAAATGTTTCTTTTTGGAAAAACTTCTACATCCCCAACGAATATCACATGCAAGATACATTCTCCATACCACATCGGCCTTATACTCTTACTCTAAATCAAATTAGTGAAAATCCATTAAAGAATGTATTTCATCAGGCACTTTACAGGCTGTGGCTGTTTGTTGAATAGTAGACCTAACCTGTAAATCAACAGTTATTGCAGATCAAATATAGAATCAAATTTACCCCTTGATGTAGTGAGCATTCAGAGTTATCAAAGAGTTTCACAAGAATTCTCACCAAGTGTTTTTATTTAATTGGATTGTGGAATAGAAAAAAAAAGAGTCGGTATGTAGCTAGAGCAAGCATTGAGTCAACAGAGACAAGACAAAAGTAAGCTACTCGTAAAGCCAAGAGCTTTCTGTTATAGAAAGGGAAATGATACCATTGATCGTTAAGGATCAAAAAGAGAAGCACTCTGGGGAGAAACTGTTGTAGTAGTCATTTGATGCTATCAACGAGGGTTTGAAAGGGTGACCACGTCCAACGTTGAAGAAATTGTGATGTCCATATTGAATGAGAAATTAATGTTGAATTTTGGTCAGCTCTGCTCATTGGAGTTCGCAGTGAGCAACATTTGGGTGGAAAATGATTTGCATCAAACCTACTTTAGAATTTGATGACTCCATAGATACATGTAGGTTTGGACTTCTCAGATTACCACCGACCAAAAAAAATGAAAAAAGTGAATCATCTGAAGAACTTCTCTTCATCAGAATACTATTTGCGTCAGGGTTTTGTTTGATATACATGTACTGACGTAACTCAATTTTGTCAACGAAACTGTTTGTCATCAGAAGTAAGTTCACAAGATCAAACTTATATTCTTTGATATAAGTATGTTTTGAAACATTTTTTTTTTGGTGGGAAGAATCTCCTGTGGATTGAGTGTATGAAAACTCATTAGCCCAAGCTTAAAGATACAAGAGAGAATAAAATTTGATTGTGAGATTCACAATGACATGTTGCCATGTAGGAGGCACTTTGTGATTGCTGTAATTTGATTGCCTTTTAGTTCTTGCAATTTCAATTTCAAAGACCAATTTACATGTAGTCTAACGTTAGACTTGTAAATGTGTTTAAGTGGCTGTTTTGCTTTCATTTATTTGTTATCTTGTTGTACATGAAGCCCTATCTTCTAAATTATATCCTGGTTTGTATGGTTGATATAGTAGCTCGATATGGTAGCACAATGTGACTTTTGTTAGATTCCTGTAATCGTGTATGGTTGTTACGGTATGTATTATGTAACTGCATGTTCACTACACTTAAAGCTTATTGTTCTTATTGAATTAATTCTAATATTATATGAGTAATATGAAGTATAATCACTTTCTGTTAGGATAAATCTGAACTTGCAGCCTCAAAATAAAAGGGGATTTCCTTTGTATATTTTTGACTTGATTGGTCAAATATCCTCTCTTACATGTGTAGGTTTCATTTAAAATATATAATCATATTAGTATTGAAAATCATATTCTGGGTGTATGGAGTACTCAATACTTACACAATGTCTTTAAGCACTCCACAGATGTATATTGGTTCTAGAGGCTAAGAAGTTTATATTAAAAACATAGTCACTTTAGTGCAAGTTAATGGAACAATACAATTATTATACAGCATCATAGTATATGCAGAGTTTTATTAGATGTTCAACCTAAAGTATGTTTAGTATGGTAGTTATTGTTTTTCAACAAGATATACACGAAAGAGGTAGATGTTAACCTTTTAGTCACTAAACTGCCCGAGACCGCCCGTGGGCTTTGACCTGTGTTAACACTACAGCAAATGTATTGTAGGGGATATTGGGCGCTGAAACTTTGTGTGTGCTATCTTTACACATAAGCCATTTAGAATCCTCATTGAAGCGATGCGTTACTGTGGAAGATTTTTGCGTACAGCAGAGAGTCTATGCTGCAAGATGGTTTACTGAGACCGAGTTCAGTGAGTAAATGACTACAATACGCGTAATCCTCAGTGACTAAAAGGTTAACAACATACGTTATTTACATTTCTGTTCACTGTAATGGGTAAACCCATTAAACCTTGTTCAGACAAGAAAACAACTGCGGTAAATTAAAACCTTTTTATGTGAAGGAAAATGGCAAGTGGAGTGAAGAAACTGTAGTTGCATTCAACAAGGTCCCTATGTATACTTTCATTTTCTGTGTGTAATCAGATACAAAAAATGTGAAGTGCACTGTTTGAGTATGTGTAGGGTATGTTGTTTTTTATTTTGCTGCAATTGTTTTTTGAGGTGGTTTACGGGATTATGTATGAATGAGGCATGGGGAGTTCCAATGCATATGGATGAAGAGCATTTACCTCAACCCAATTTTTACACAAAAGCATATCTGCACTGTCTTAGTTTTAAAGTTGATATCCTTCAGGTTCTAGGCAAAAGTTATAACACTCAAAACTTTTTAAAAAAAATCGCTTTACTCATAAATATAATGCAATAATGTGTCATGTGTAGGAAAGGACTGTAGACATCACTTAGTTCTGCCGGTGTCACCATAGCTGCCAGCCATTCTTATTTGTGATGAATGATTCATATTTTGGGGGCCTACAAACTTACGTACAAACCCTAGATTCCTCTTTTTCTGTGTAAAAGCATACAAAATACACAGTATTCCTAATATTTTCCTCGAGAGATTCCTGGTCTTTGCTGTGGAAGGTTGGCAGATATGTGTCACATCATTTATAGGCTTCTTTATGTTGCTATGGTTTCTGTAGTTAGTTTACAGTCTTTCAAAAAAAAAAAAATCTAATTTCATACAAATAGTTGTAAGTTCTTATAAGTACCAGTATATACCATGGTTGAAAAATTAGAAAAGGTAGTGATACCTGGTATATATTCAGTAATCAGAGTATTTTATCAAAACGATCTTCATTAAAAATTTGTAGTTTTATAAAAAGTTTGGTAGCCCTAATGATGGTTATTGTTCCAAGTAGATATTAACTAGAGGTACTGTAAACTCAATAAATTCTGTGTTCCACTGTTAATGCATTTCTTTTGTTTTTCATATTTTGTTATAACCCTATTTACTCTATTTCATTACTATTTCATATACATGTTGCACGATTTAGCATTAAACTATTCTGGATGGTAAACCATGAGCCTGAGGTTATCTTTATGTGTAAAGCCTGCCAGAGTATTTGTGAGAGATTGAATTGTAGGAGTTGGCAAAGAGGAGTGTGAAAAGTATCAAGGTAACTCCTTTGTTAGTCTCTGAGGGTAAGGTATGCATTTTATCTTTCTTCGTGTATAATTACGAAACAATTCATTATGCAGTACAAATTTTTTTTTTAGTGCTTTCAAAAAAAATCATAGCATCAGATGCTGAAGCAATTTCTTTGTTTATACTTCCTCAGGGTTACATCTCTTATGACATGCTTAATATTTCTCTGTTTAGTTCTCTTTTTCTCTGCACTCTCTCACTTTCCTTCTTCTCTTTCCTATTCTTTTTCTTTTAACCTTGCCCCTATTTTCTCTTTTCATCATTCATTTTCCTTTCGTTCATTATAACCTGCACCTACCTCCCTCCCTCCCCTTCACACGCTTACATTCCTAAGTGCGCTATCCTTCTGCCAAATATAATGTCTTAAAAGTACTCCTTTTCTTTCTGTTGCTTTCCCTCTTACTCTCCATTTCATCCACCTCTTATATTTTGTAAAGTGTATTCCAAGTTTTTGAAAATGTGAGGTTTCTCTTTGACATAGGCACTGACACAACCCTCATCACATCACAGAAACAGACAAGGATAAAAACATGAAAGAAGATCAATTTTAAAGCAACATAATGTATTTTAATATTATATACACAAATATTGCACAAGGATGTTATGGAAAAAAAATACAGTATGATTATGAGGAAAAAAAATGGAAATTTGGAAGAATGTTGTCAGCCTTGAGTAACAGAAATCAGCATATTCACAATATAGTAGAATCCATATAAAAGACATGATTTACATGTATTTGGATAACACTTGAACCTGTAACCAGGTTTAAATTCTTTAAATGAACTTAGAATGTAGTCTTCAATGCAAAATGATGTTCAACATCTACAATAAGAAAAGGAGAAGGGCAATTCAGTGAGCAATCCTTCTCTAATATATCAATGATAGCATGGACACAACAGAGTCGAGGGAATGTTTTAATTTGGTTTGTATCTTTTCAATACTTTGCATGCTTGTAATCGCAATATTTGCTCAAGTAATCAGAGACTATTAAAGTTCCCTTTTCTTATCCACTAAGTCTGCAAGCATGAAGCCTTACTCCAAAACCTCCTCACTGGTTTTCTTTAATAGTTATCACTAAGCACAATTACATACAGCCATATATTTACTCGGTTAAGTCTTTTATCAGACCTTGCTTTGTGTGTGGGAATATATCAGCCATTGAATAAACATGTTAAGGACACCTGATTAAATGATAGAATGCAGTGAATTCAACTCAGATGACATTGGTTAAATTATATTTTTCAATGCTCGATACGATACGACCTAAACTAGTAGAGTTTCCGAATATCAAAACAAGTGAAAACTCAGTTTTGTATGATATATGTGATGTTAAAGGTACTTCCGCCCTAAATTTGAAGTTGTGTGAGTATGCAATAAATTACAAAAGAAATATAATTGGAAAACATGGGCAGATGTGAAAAGGATTATAATTTGCTCTTAAGTAATAACAATTTGGTCACACTTTATCATTTTTGACTCAAATATATACATTTTTTTGACTGTTAATAGTGCATGTACTTGCGTTGATTTCTGAATAGCTCCCTCTGCGACAAAAGCAAGATTTTTCATTTCTTACAAAGGAGTTATAGAACTTGTGACCTTGAAATGTCATAGGCTCTATCTACAGGATGTCTACTAAACCTGTGCAAAGTTTCGCAGAAATTTGTGTAAGTCTGCAAAAGGGGCGAGGTACCTTTCAGAAAAAAAAATTGATTGTGGACATGTAATCACTGAACTCTGTCAGTAAACATCAATGGAAATACAAGGGAAGTATGAAAATTATACAAAACCTCTTTGGCACATATAGCTTCAAGTGCCTGTTGATAAATAGGTTTGTTCCAGAAAGACAATTTGGTAAACAATGCATAATATACACCTCTTGAGATTATCTCACTTTTGGAAGACTTATTTTTTGTGCTTTCTTGTTGTGACAATGTTTTGTAAAGTCACGCAATCTTAGCTTCTCATGGGGAATTTGACACCATACAGGTGTTTACCCGATCACAACCATTCTCTGTCAACCGACAGTGGACTTCAGAGTTATGACAGACAGTTCTTATGTAACGTATTGTGCCCTCCACCCTCGACCCATGGCGTGTGCCAGGGAGGACCACTGGCATGCCGCGGGTTCACACCTGCAGAGGGTAGCGCGATTATATTGGCACTCTCTGCACAGTAAACTGCAAATAGGCACGCTCTAGATCGCGCTATCTCTCGTGGACCACCCCCAAGAGGTGCTCCAGTTTGGGATGGTGCCGAAACGATGTCGCCGCCTTCTCACTTAAAGATAGCGTGATCTAGCACGCGCTAGAGTGCATTATCTCAATAATGAGAATGGGGTCTATTTCAGCAAAGGCCAGCACATTGAACAGAATGACACGTTGCAAGTAGAACCTTGAAGAGTTTCACCAAGGTCCTACACGCTTACCAGTATCCATCAAATTAGATGTCTATTCAAATTCACTGTAGGATCAAACTTTGCTCAGGGACTTGGCGTATGGAGTGAAGAACACGGTTTCCTGATATCAGATGAAGATCTTGACAGGTGTTCATTCCCGTCTCTTGACCTGTAACGTAAAGTAGAATATGGATGTATATCAGATTTGACAAATTACAAGGTATTATATAGTGCAATCTATATCCTGCACCACATGGAACAATCATATCAACAAATTCTTTATACAGGCATGTAGTACATCATAAATACTGAAACTATTGCTTTAAAACATTTATGGAGCTGCATTAATAATAATGTTTAAAAAATATTTTAAATAAAACATCTTTACAAAACATGTGCTGCATTTCACAACGCTAAAATCTCTTGAGGCCAGTCAATACTTGTTTTTCCCTCACGTGATCTATCTAATACAGGGAGGCATGTTATAAAAGGCTTCTCATAAAGACGGGACTTTGATTCATATTGCGAATGATGTATACAGAGAACCACAACACTGGTATTTAATATGTAAATACTCATATCCCAGCTAGGATTTCTTTTTGACTACATGTACATCAGCCTAGGAATTAATTTTTTTTTTTTAGGGGCTACTTTTTTTTTTGCCTTGGGGCTACTTTTGAATTTTATGGGGCTATTTCTTATATTATTGGGGCTACCATTTTGATGGAAAAAGCAGACTGGTTATCAATTTGGGTTTTTTGTGATATTGCGATTGCTGTTACATTGGTACTAATCGTACTATCTCATGCACAGGTTTACTTTACGTCATACTGCCCAATTTAATTTTAAAAAATAGATTTTTAAAATTTGAACTTCACCCCCCCCCCCATCAGATTTTTTTTTTTTCAAAACTTTGAAGGAATAAATCAAAAATAGGTCAATTTCACTCGAAATTGCTGTCATTAGGCGTATTTCCCGCGGAGATGTTTATTTTAAGTGAAAAGGCGGACTTGGTGTGTGTTTTTTCTTTTCTCGCACATAATACTCCTAAATCCGCTTGGACATACGTATGTACATAACTGTGAATGCGCACAGTTCCGGGCGATTTTTCTTTTCCAATTTGTTTTTCGCGGATACCATCACACTCGATGAGCTTCGATCTCGCGCGCGATAAGTAAAAAAACCCGTCATAAATCCACTGATTTCCTGATTTGTAGAGCGTTTTCGGTGACTCTGTTTCTCACAACCCGACTTAAGCGCCGCGTGCTATGAAGAAATGGCACTAATTCCGCATTTTTTAGGCAGGCTTTGGCTTTACAGATTGATTATTTGAGGTGACTACGGACTTAATGTGGTAAGGGACAATTTCTCTGTGTGGTGTATCCGGTCGTAGATCTAGTGATAGTCTCATTACACGGATGATGGTAATTTTAGACCTATCATTGTAACAGTGATATTGCGTTTCGGAAAGGAAATTTTCACAAAAGGTGTCGCGCAAAGACTAAGTGAAATGAAGCTGTTGATGAATTTATACAACCCTGATATAGAATGCGGGTAGTTACTGTAGTATGCATGAAAAAAGCGCTATCTTCAGTTTCCGTGCGATCTCTGGCTATACTGTAATTGTTGTCATTTGGTCTAGCGCTCACGATGCTACACATTCGCGATGTACTAAGCTCCGAGTCAACAACGAGATAAAAGGTTGAATTTAGCTGCTTTTGAGCATAGTAGTGATTTTCTTTCGAATCATTGATGGGGGCGACTCATATGAAAACGGTCGCCCCCAAATACAGGTTTTCCAGCATTTATGGGGCGATATGGGGGCCGACGAGGGCGAAATCGCCCGTCGCCCCCGTGTATTTCCGACGCTGATGTACATGTACCTAGCAAATCATCTATTGAGAGCTAGAAGGGCATTATTACTCTGATAAAGTATATGAGCTGAAGCTCTCCTGGCTCTAGGTAGACAAAGTATCCCACATTGCATTTCAATGGCAAGCAGGGAGACATATTACCTGTGAGTATGTTATAGGTGGGTTGTGGGTGTCTGGCTCTTGAGACTCCCTCACCACGCTGTAGCCCCAATCTATCATGGATGTGCGCGTATGAGCTCCAGTAGTCTGGCGTGTGACCTTCTCGGCTTAACACATCATGCATCTTAGAGCCTTTCACATTGTGTGTCCAATTTGTGATGGATTGGTAGTGAAGCTTGTTCGGCTAATTACAGAGATTGGGACAAAATGGATACTAAAAAATTAGATAGACAGAAAAGGGAAATATTGGGGGGGGGGGGGGGGGACAATATTGGTACTGCAATCAGAATACCACACCTGCCAACCCTGAAACTCAAGAAATAGGGACAAATTGACAAGGCAGAGGCTGAAAATCGGGACATTTCTGAGTTTCCCTATACATTACTGCAGACAGATTTTTGTAAAAATAGGGACACAGTGGTAGAAACAGCTCTTTCTTAATACCAAAAATCAGGATTGTCCTTATTTAAATAGGTACAGTTGGCAGTTATGGAATACCTTTTGGAAAAGAAGGAAAAAAATAAAAAAAGGAAATGCATTCCTCAGCCTTTACCATGGCATCCCTTTGATAAAACTTTTCTCACAGTATATCTTTAAACAAAAAGAAACCTTTTTATTCAGTTGAAATTCATACTTCCCTTACTTTGGTGATAATATGGAGCATTATTTAGTTGGAATTCATACTTCCCTTACTTTAGTGATAATATGGAGCATTTTCGGAATGTCTACTTTTTCCTCCAATTGGGAACCCAGAAAACTTTTATTTTTTTGTAAAACATTCTACTGGTCTATGGTATAATACCATGTAAAATAAATGTATGATTGGGTGTCCATTTTATTATATTTGATCCCAAATTTGCATATTTTGTGAAACTATGAAAAAAAAGGTACCAACAAAAAAAAAATAATGAAAAAAATTATTGGTTACAAATAAGTAAAATCTAAACTAAAGAAATTGGTAGATAGTCACAAAATGTTATGTCTAAACACATTTGGATATAACAATATTGATGTCAACAAAATATGTCTCAATGACGAGATACTCAATCAACTTACATGATCAACCTTATGATGAGGAAACTGTGATTTGTAATGTGTGTTGTGGTAGAGCTTTTTATTGAGACCGATGTCAAAGTGAGATGAGTGAAGAGTTGGACAAACAGTCGGTCTCTGGGCACCAGGTAGATTCTTACTGCCATTGTACGACTGGGAAGGAAAGCAAACAAAAGCAAATCATCAGCCAAACATTTTCAGATATACCAGATCTTGTCTTGTCTTTCCGTTGATGCCCACAACCAAAGGATTTGATTAGTATGGCACTATTATCTTCCATCAGGTTTTGAATAATCATTGAGTATCCCTGCCCTTTCACTTAAAGGAGATAAATGGACCCCTTCAAATAGTCTAATTACAGATGTCCTGATGCGTGCTAAAAATGTCAATGAAATATCCAGATTGTAACATCTCCAAATAACAAAGGTTGGTAACTTGAGAGCAATCGCATGCAGTACTTGACAGATCATGATGACAACATAACATTACTAGACCCAATATTAGTACCTAAAGTAACAGTTTGTTCTAAATCTATTCTCACTAAGATACCGGTGTGAGAGGGGTGACATGATCCAGGTTTACAAGATTCTTCATGATATTGACAGGCTAAGTCCAGAACACTTTTTCATGAAACCAGAGTACCAACACACTCGTGGACATTCACTGAAACTGTTTAACCCTTTCGAGAAAATTTACATTTTGTGGTTTGGCTCAATAAATTTTTATTAAGAGCCCTAAAAATATACCAGATGCATGAGAAGAAAGAGCAAAAATGTCTGCACACATTGTGTCAATTTTTGTTGCATGACTATATTGCGTTTGATGCCAGGAATTTTAAATAGGAGAATAAGCTTTTAAATCTTTAAATTGGCAACACATTGAGAGGTACCATTTGTTTTTATCAAATTGGCAATATTTTCAACTTTTTGATAAAGTTCCTAACTATGCATGTATGTTGATTTCGAAGACATAATTAAATCTTATTAGAACCATGAAGCATTTAAAGAAAAATATTGTTGTTACCAATTTGAAGAAGAAAATGTGATCAATTTAGCCATTAAATAATTCCTGTCATGAAAGGGTTAATACCCACCGTAAGCTTAATGTCAGAGGCTGTTTCTTCAGTAAACGTGTCATTGAGTCATGGAATAAACTGTCAGAATAGTTACTGCACATAACATTGACACTTTCAAGACTTGTCTAGATAAACTCTGGCTTGGCAAACAATTTTATGTAACCTGACATCCACGCATATCTGCACTCCCTTATAAGTCGCGAACTTACAAATGAACTTACCTTTGGAAGACGACCGGAAGATTTAGGACTACCTCACTCCCGTATACCAGATGATGATGATGATGCTAGACAGTTCATGGGCAAGTTTTGAATTTGAAGAATGCTAGATCTATCTCATTTTTTATTATATCCCCACTTATACATGTACAAGTTTATCTGAGGATAACCTTGTACTCCAGACTAGCTTTTACAGGTGAATAGGCTTCAATAGCCTTTGCGTGTATCAGCGGGTCCTTTTCAAGTCTAACGTTAGATCATTCTTACACGAGAGGATATTACTTACTTAAAAATTTCACTTTCAAATCTGAATCCCCAAATTTGTGGCACAGTAAGAGTTGAAAAGTCCCTGAATCAGGTTATCTAGCAAATTTAAGAAAATTAAATCTTGCTTAGACAGTTAGAGCATGCTAAGAGCAATTTTGTTGTCTGTTTTTGACTGCTGCAACAGTGAATGTTGGACACAGTCCCACATAGGCAAATGCGAGGTTCTCCTATAACCTCGCATATTACTAGTGTGAGTGGCAAAGGCCTAAAGTATGAGTATTCTATCCCTTGGCCTTGAGTTAGAAGAAATACAAGATTATCTTTATAAAAAAAACAGAAGATAGACTACAGTATAGTCTATAGTGGGCAAGCTGAAATCACCTCGGTTACGACACTAAACTTAAGTTAAATAAGGCACATGAAATGATGAATAATAACTAAGTCTGAAGTCATTTTTACCTCTTGTGTGGATGTGCTAAAATCTGGCACTTGGGGGTTTCTTTCCACTGTAAGTGTAGATCTATGCATCCACCTTGTTCCCTTTCTCAGTGATGGTGCTCGGATAGATTTTCGATCCTCTAAAGGCGTGATGACGGTCATGTTCTTGGACCTGTTTGTGAGCACGGTACCCGCCGATTGTCCCTGCGGTTGTCTGTGAGCCACCGACCTCTTCCCCTTCATTGTTCCCGCGATGGGCGGGCTGGAATCCGACAACTCCGATGTCATTTTCTTTTCTTCCGTCATTCAGAATGCGAATGTAGACGTTTTTATCACGCTTCAGATAATCTAATGAGATTTCAATAGCGGTCAACTGTCATGTATTTGTCAATGAGAGAAGAAACAAAGACGAGCCTATCCAGGTTATGTAATTACTGATAAAGCAAATACGTTTTATCTGAACTTTTTAGATCAGATAGGGTCAGCCTAGCTCGCGCCTTGTATCGGTCTCGTGGAGATCCGGGCATGTTTACGTACGTACGTACGTAGCCTAGCTAGCCATAATACACACGTGAATTACGACCGATTAACGCCCGTGTCGTAAACAAATGTTAATGCGCGACCACAATAATCTTCATATTTCAACTTCAGATTTCTCCCATATTTCAACATAAAACATATTAATTCTGGAAAGAAATAATTCATTAAAAATAACAATGAAATATATTGTGCCTAAGATATTGAAAATAGATGGACAAAACAATTTGAACCAAGTAATGCGGATGAATATGGTAACTATAGTTACTCACTGCTGGTATTACAGTCGTGTGGCCAAGAGAGGGCGTAAACAGAAGTATAATTATTATGTCAAATGGAATTAAGGTAAATACAGCGGAACCTCATTATAAAAAAATTCACTGGGGACCAAGGAAATTACCTCTTTATATCGAAACCTTCTTATATCAGGGCTAAAAAACAACAGAATATAAAATATTGGCACCAGCAAAATTATCTTGTTATAACGGGAGTTTGTTATAACTGTGTTCTTTCTAACTAGGTTCCACTGTACAAATATAATACAATGCAAAATATGAACAGTGAATTTATAATAATTTAGGACAGTATCCTAAAAGATATTATATTATGTTATACATGCATACCTACGGAAAATATACAAACAAAGCTTTGCAATGGAGTATTTTGTTTTATCTACATGAAATCATAAATATATTAAGTAGGCTAGGTAGTATTTAACAAGATACACAAAAGTAATAATGTATACCCCATAATACGCACGTCAACATTATGTATAGTATAGATAGTACTATAAATGACACATTCCTATATATAATGTATTATCGGAAGATGCAGATACAGAGAAGGTAATAGAGCATAACAAAATATATCATATAAGTCATAATACAAAAAAATGTAAAGTACGTAAAGGGAAGGCAAGTGAAAAATGTCATCTAAAATACCTGATATAATTAGAATACAGTCATACATTAAATCATGGATATACTACTCATGATTAAATAAAACTATGTTAAAGGATGCAAGTCATTAATGCAAATGTAAAGACAGTAATTTAATACAAATGATTGATACAAAGAATAATATACATAATATATAATATTCATTCAATCAAATGTATCATTATCCAAAAGAAAATAAATAATACCCTATGTTATCCTGTGTTATTTTAAATTTTGTTTATATACCGTTTAATTTATCAAGACAAAAACAACAATTCAGTTATACAGCCTTTACATATTGTGGCGAAAATCCCTCTCAGTGATTTAATTTTTACATCTAAATTCATGCTTTTATAATCAGATTCAATTTGGTGAGAATTTATATTTACATGACTTTTTAGTCGGCGGCTCAATTGAGTTACACTGTATTAAGCCAATGCGCGTATTGTTTTTATTGTGTGCATGAATGAAATTCCAGCGATCAGCTGTTTGTCCAGTTGCACTGTGACCTACATTCCTGATTAGACTGAAATACTTTCTTTTGTTATCTATTAGTGCGTACGCGCAGAAATGAAGAATGAGAATTTAGTCCAGTAATAGACGATTCTCTGACTGTGCATGTGACTATCACATGAAATTCACATGAGGTGACTGACAGCATATTCTATATTTGGACCGGTAAGGTCATTTACGAGTCGATAAAAGATGTTTGACTGAAATGAGACAAATGTATAAACTCACCGTATGTGTGATTTTCTTGGAAGTTGTTTTTATTGACATTTATTCCATACATCGTTATAATATAGGGCAAAATGGTGTACTTTTCTTAACTTCTGGGACAAGTTCCCGAGAAGAAATTTGTGCTCAACCACTGCGTACGGACGGTGCGTGCACAGTTGTTTTTTTTACGTTACGGCCTATAGAGGTTTCGTGCGTAAGCCTTTTTTTAATGTAGGAATAAGCGGGAGATACAAATTTTGGGGCTGCCTGAAAAACTATAAATAGGGGTACTTTCACCAGATTTGGTGACTTGTTTTTGAGTCGGAGCCTTCTTCTCTTCCAAATACCTAAAGACCTCAAGAGACTAGACGTCACAGTTCTTACAGTCTTCATTTAGATTTGAGCATAGAATTAACTTCGTGAGTACATTATATCATCAATAACAATACTGAATTCCATTCAAGGTTTACAGTGAGATGATTTGTTTTGGAAACCAAATTTGGCATTTTTTTTGTCACCCTTTTGGTTGGTGACTGTTCTGGCATTTTACGTCTCGTCACCCTGTACGGTTGACTTCAAATTTATTAGACAATTTATAGCGTTTGGACAGCAAAACAAAGTCTCCTTCTTATTTCTATAACAGACTTGGATTAAATAACAGGTCTATGAAAGATTGTGGAATTATTTATGTATTTTTTTGAGATATTTATTGACATTTTTATGGTAATTTCATGCTCGGAAATGGCATGAACGTGAAGTGATTGGAATTTAGAGGAAATTGATTATTTTGATGGTTAACATGATACTGAATTATTTATGGATGTCTTTCTGGAATTTAATGGATGGAATATTTATTTATTTACATAGAATACATTATTTAAGTTTCATATGTGATATTTATTGGTTCTCTTCGACATAATTTAATTTTAGGAATTAACAATTTTTGGTATTTATTTCTCTTTTATAGACCTGGGTACTTCTTTTTCATAGTAGACTCTAAACGAAGTAAGGACCATGATTACTGTTAGGGTGTTACGATCAGAAGTTACGTAGTCAAGCGTACTGCTCAGTAGAATAATCATTATTAAAATGATTATTAAATAAATTGTAAATAACACTTGTAAATAGGATGATTAGCTCAGTAGAATAATCAATGTTAAAATGATTATTAAACTAGTCTTGTACATAGATGGTAAACAGAACTTATAAATATTTATACTACTTTTGATATTTCTAGTGTGCATGAATAGAGATGGAAATTTGAGATAAGTCGATATCTACCTTAGATTATCAGTTAAAGAAACTTGGCTGACATGATGTCTAAAGACTAAGCATCATAACATTCTTATTTAATAGTAACTTAGGTATATTTTCTTAGTAGGCTACATGTATGCTTAGATTGATACAGCAGGTGATCTGAAAACTACTATTACAGGAAGCAGGAAAGTGGCTGCATTTATTTTAAATGTATTCCGACTGAAACTTATAGTGAGTCTTTCTTAAACCGTGTTATCGAGGAGATTTGTTTTATAGTCTTGAGGCTTGATATCACTTTGGTTCTGCAGACCATGAGTTTGAAAGTTATTCCGTGATACCGACAAAGTGAGTACACGAGAATTGGGAACGGATAGTTATTTGGATTAAAATTCCCGGCGGGGTGAAGTAGGAACAAGTTTAATGGTTTGGTTAGAGGTTGAGACAATTTTGGCCAGTTGTCAGTTTGGAAGTGGAGAATGAACGGGGATTGACGGTTTCAATCAGAAGGAAGTACTTATTATAAAGTTAGTGAGACGGATCAGGATTTTTTGGAACAGTTAATAGTATGTCAGAAAGATCAGCTACCAATACTAGTTTAAGTAGTCATTTCTTTAAGGAATGCAACTCCACGAAGTATAAAGTAGTTGATAGGTTAGATCTTAGGTATTCTTATTTCAGCCGAGATACAAAGTTAGTATAGGTTATTGGCTGAATTCCTTAACATTAGGAATTATTACTACAGGTATAAGATGTACAGTAAATTTACCATGCTCGTATTTATACTCAATGAATTCATTCATTTATTGGAATTCGCATGGAAGTTGATATTGTTTCTGACATTGACATTGACATTGTAAACATTTGAAGTTATCGTTATTAAAGTTCTATTGAACTTTAGATCAATTTGCGGAAATAATTTTATACTGTTTAACAATGCACACATGTGAGAAAGTGATTATTGAATAGTGATTCAGTGATTGTTGTGAATGTTGAATCCAGGGATTTGGATTTGTACCTAAGACTTAGATTTGGAATTGGTGATCGATTGAGTAGTGAAAATTGACTGTTGATGTGATATAGATTAAGCAGTACAAATAAGATTTAGAAAATTTTAAACATTTTTAATTAGAGTTATAAAAGACCAACCTTGTATATTTCAAGAAAACGGAACTCGCTATCGAGCTCGAATAACTACGCTAACCAAGTGAGACCAGGAGATAGAAAGAGATGATATTGAAATTTGGAGATCGAGAAAGAGCCTAGTATAATTGATTGTCGAAGCCGTGATTGATTGCCTGATGCGGTGATTGTTGTTGTGTCAACGACTGTGCACACGGCGTGAATGAACACTGAATACATGTAGAGAAAATGTGGAACACGAGTTTGTACACAAAGTGAATGTAAGAGTTTCACATGGCAAAATTTTATCGTGGACATCGCTCAACAAATTACATGATTATTTCACAGTCTGGAAATGACAGTTAAAATTGTGAATTATTGAAACTTACCAGGTTTTAGGCTTAGTACAGAAATGTAGGTTTGGAGCAGATATGGCTCGTTTGGATTGGACAATCTCTAGCTCTTTAAATTAGGCTTCAAATTTCTCGAGATTATGATTATTTATGGTCAGATATGATTTCTATATCGAGGCCAAGAGCTCAATAACTCTATAAACTATTGTGGTGGCAGCAAACCAGTTTTTGAGGGGGTCGCACGTTACATTTTTGGTGGTACAGCGGTGGGATGGTCTAGTTTTTATAAATCACCAGGAAAAAGAACAATATTTCTGGTGCAGTTTTGTAGTTTTGGAAATAACCAAAAATTTACATTTTGGTGGCCAAACAGTTTGATTTGGCATAATTTTGATAGTAAAATTTTATTATCTTTTCAGCATAATCAGCTGGTAGTTGAGAATTATCTTAATTATTGAAATAGAGTGACAAAGGAATAATTAATGTTTGCGGTATCTAGTGAGTTATGTGATTTACGTGTTAGTTTTGTGAAGAGATAGTGAAATGCTGACAGCAAAGGAGTCTGTTCAGCTGGAGTTAGTTTAAGTAATGCAGTCGAAAGTGAGCACTGTAGTTACTTAAAGCGAGTTGAGAATTTCCGTGTTCTGTTTTTGTGTGTCTTTGTGTTTCCTTATCACAGGTGTGCATTGAATTTAGTCCAAATGGGACTATAGATTGAGTATAAAAACTGATCATTTACAATAAGATGTCTAAGGACATAGTAAATACTTATGTACAGGTAGTTTTCCAAAACAGTGAAATAATCACTGTGAGTACAATAAGATAAGGAGATCTACTCCTTTTACATTGTAAGGGTACGTACGCTTGACACGATACAAACATGAGTTGAAGATAGAGTAACTCATAAGATAAAATTAAAATACTAAATTAGAGAATGGTGGAGCCTACTTCTGTTTGGTTACAGTCTGACGAGATGGCTGCTGAAGACAGAAGTACAGTTCTTAAACAGAGGAGATGCTGCTAGATGGGCAGTAGACAGTTCTGATCCAGAGATTGTAGTTCGTGCGAATGAATTTGGAGATGTGATTCCACCTGTGCAACGAGTTATGTACAGTCCGCAAGAGTTGGAAGAGTTGCCGAGTTATGTCTCAAGCGAACAGGCTACAGAGATGTTGAATTCACAGCGTGCTCAACGTGGACGTCTGTTACCAGAGAAATTTGCAGGTAAGATTCCATGGACAGATTATTACAGACATTTCACAGTCTGCATGAAACTGAACAGATGGAGTGACAGTGAAGCGGGACAATATTTGGCTTCGCGACTTCAGGGAGAAGCATTAAAGGTGTTGCATAATCTACCCGTTGATCAACCAATCCCATTTCGTGCACTGGTGATTCAACTTGAGAGAAGATTTGGACCAGGACAGGAAGCGGAAAACTTCATGATAGAGCTCCAAACAAGGCGCAGACAGAAGGATGAATCCCTCCAACAGCTTGGTCAGGCCATTAGAGATCTCACCAGCCTTGCGTATCCGGAAATGATGAGTGACGTACGAGAGAGACTAGCGAAGACCCATTTTTCGGAGGCTATCGATGATTCCGAGATCAGAGCTGCGATTTTTCGTGCTCACCCCAAGACGTTGGACGAGGCGATTACAGCTGCATTGACGACAGAGTCCTTTCTTCAGGCCGAGAGGGCACGAGAGAAGATAAGACTACGTCATGTGCGAGCGGTAGAGAGTAGCGTACAGTCATCACCTGCAGATGAGAGAGTAAAGAAAGAGATAGAAGAATTAAAGTTGAGTCTACATGAGATTAAACTGATGATGAAACAGATGAGATAGACAGTTCCACAGAATTAGATTTACAGTGAGAATACTACATGTACATGTATATCCATGGTCAGAGACAACGAATCCACTAATTTGTGCAGTTCAAAATTAATGAAGCTATGTACGTGGCACATTCTCTATATGCAGCGAGTAACAGTCAGAACTGATCATGGTGCACTAAGGTGGCTATTACAGTTCAGGAACCCTGAAGGACAGTTAGTGAAATGGTTAGAAATAATTACACAGTATCAACTCACCTTGGAGCATCGCGCTGGATGAGCTCACTCGAATGCCGATGGATTGTCACGACGTCCATGCATCGATTGTCGACACTGCAGAAGACTGTGGAGATAAAGAGAGGGGTTAGAGTTATTTGTGATGTAGTTGTGTATATATATAGAGACATTCATATTGCATAGTTTTATATTATGTGGAGAACTATAGTGAGGTGTTACAGTGATTATATACAAAGATTCAGAGAAAGAATCTGAGCAGAGTGGAAAGAAGGAAGAAGATTTCTGCTGTGACTTTCTCAGCGATTACTGATGAGATGGATTTATAGAACGATTTAGACAGTTATTTTGTATCTAGTATGTATATAGAAGAGTGATTTTCACCAATATATTCATTCATCTCGTATCACTGGGACAGTGATTTATTTGGTAGGGGGTAGTGTGGCGAAAATCCCTCTCAGTGATTTAATTTTTACATCTAAATTCATGCTTTTATAATCAGATTCAATTTGGTGAGAATTTATATTTACATGACTTTTTAGTCGGCGGCTCAATTGAGTTACACTGTATTAAGCCAATGCGCGTATTGTTTTTATTGTGTGCATGAATGAAATTCCAGCGATCAGCTGTTTGTCCAGTTGCACTGTGACCTACATTCCTGATTAGACTGAAATACTTTCTTTTGTTATCTATTAGTGCGTACGCGCAGAAATGAAGAATGAGAATTTAGTCCAGTAATAGACGATTCTCTGACTGTGCATGTGACTATCACATGAAATTCACATGAGGTGACTGACAGCATATTCTATATTTGGACCGGTAAGGTCATTTACGAGTCGATAAAAGATGTTTGACTGAAATGAGACAAATGTATAAACTCACCGTATGTGTGATTTTCTTGGAAGTTGTTTTTATTGACATTTATTCCATACATCGTTATAATATAGGGCAAAATGGTGTACTTTTCTTAACTTCTGGGACAAGTTCCCGAGAAGAAATTTGTGCTCAACCACTGCGTACGGACGGTGCGTGCACAGTTGTTTTTTTTACGTTACGGCCTATAGAGGTTTCGTGCGTAAGCCTTTTTTTAATGTAGGAATAAGCGGGAGATACAAATTTTGGGGCTGCCTGAAAAACTATAAATAGGGGTACTTTCACCAGATTTGGTGACTTGTTTTTGAGTCGGAGCCTTCTTCTCTTCCAAATACCTAAAGACCTCAAGAGACTAGACGTCACAGTTCTTACAGTCTTCATTTAGATTTGAGCATAGAATTAACTTCGTGAGTACATTATATCATCAATAACAATACTGAATTCCATTCAAGGTTTACAGTGAGATGATTTGTTTTGGAAACCAAATTTGGCATTTTTTTTGTCACCCTTTTGGTTGGTGACTGTTCTGGCATTTTACGTCTCGTCACCCTGTACGGTTGACTTCAAATTTATTAGACAATTTATAGCGTTTGGACAGCAAAACAAAGTCTCCTTCTTATTTCTATAACAGACTTGGATTAAATAACAGGTCTATGAAAGATTGTGGAATTATTTATGTATTTTTTTGAGATATTTATTGACATTTTTATGGTAATTTCATGCTCGGAAATGGCATGAACGTGAAGTGATTGGAATTTAGAGGAAATTGATTATTTTGATGGTTAACATGATACTGAATTATTTATGGATGTCTTTCTGGAATTTAATGGATGGAATATTTATTTATTTACATAGAATACATTATTTAAGTTTCATATGTGATATTTATTGGTTCTCTTCGACATAATTTAATTTTAGGAATTAACAATTTTTGGTATTTATTTCTCTTTTATAGACCTGGGTACTTCTTTTTCATAGTAGACTCTAAACGAAGTAAGGACCATGATTACTGTTAGGGTGTTACGATCAGAAGTTACGTAGTCAAGCGTACTGCTCAGTAGAATAATCATTATTAAAATGATTATTAAATAAATTGTAAATAACACTTGTAAATAGGATGATTAGCTCAGTAGAATAATCAATGTTAAAATGATTATTAAACTAGTCTTGTACATAGATGGTAAACAGAACTTATAAATATTTATACTACTTTTGATATTTCTAGTGTGCATGAATAGAGATGGAAATTTGAGATAAGTCGATATCTACCTTAGATTATCAGTTAAAGAAACTTGGCTGACATGATGTCTAAAGACTAAGCATCATAACATTCTTATTTAATAGTAACTTAGGTATATTTTCTTAGTAGGCTACATGTATGCTTAGATTGATACAGCAGGTGATCTGAAAACTACTATTACAGGAAGCAGGAAAGTGGCTGCATTTATTTTAAATGTATTCCGACTGAAACTTATAGTGAGTCTTTCTTAAACCGTGTTATCGAGGAGATTTGTTTTATAGTCTTGAGGCTTGATATCACTTTGGTTCTGCAGACCATGAGTTTGAAAGTTATTCCGTGATACCGACAAAGTGAGTACACGAGAATTGGGAACGGATAGTTATTTGGATTAAAATTCCCGGCGGGGTGAAGTAGGAACAAGTTTAATGGTTTGGTTAGAGGTTGAGACAATTTTGGCCAGTTGTCAGTTTGGAAGTGGAGAATGAACGGGGATTGACGGTTTCAATCAGAAGGAAGTACTTATTATAAAGTTAGTGAGACGGATCAGGATTTTTTGGAACAGTTAATAGTATGTCAGAAAGATCAGCTACCAATACTAGTTTAAGTAGTCATTTCTTTAAGGAATGCAACTCCACGAAGTATAAAGTAGTTGATAGGTTAGATCTTAGGTATTCTTATTTCAGCCGAGATACAAAGTTAGTATAGGTTATTGGCTGAATTCCTTAACATTAGGAATTATTACTACAGGTATAAGATGTACAGTAAATTTACCATGCTCGTATTTATACTCAATGAATTCATTCATTTATTGGAATTCGCATGGAAGTTGATATTGTTTCTGACATTGACATTGACATTGTAAACATTTGAAGTTATCGTTATTAAAGTTCTATTGAACTTTAGATCAATTTGCGGAAATAATTTTATACTGTTTAACAATGCACACATGTGAGAAAGTGATTATTGAATAGTGATTCAGTGATTGTTGTGAATGTTGAATCCAGGGATTTGGATTTGTACCTAAGACTTAGATTTGGAATTGGTGATCGATTGAGTAGTGAAAATTGACTGTTGATGTGATATAGATTAAGCAGTACAAATAAGATTTAGAAAATTTTAAACATTTTTAATTAGAGTTATAAAAGACCAACCTTGTATATTTCAAGAAAACGGAACTCGCTATCGAGCTCGAATAACTACGCTAACCAAGTGAGACCAGGAGATAGAAAGAGATGATATTGAAATTTGGAGATCGAGAAAGAGCCTAGTATAATTGATTGTCGAAGCCGTGATTGATTGCCTGATGCGGTGATTGTTGTTGTGTCAACGACTGTGCACACGGCGTGAATGAACACTGAATACATGTAGAGAAAATGTGGAACACGAGTTTGTACACAAAGTGAATGTAAGAGTTTCACATGGCAAAATTTTATCGTGGACATCGCTCAACAAATTACATGATTATTTCACAGTCTGGAAATGACAGTTAAAATTGTGAATTATTGAAACTTACCAGGTTTTAGGCTTAGTACAGAAATGTAGGTTTGGAGCAGATATGGCTCGTTTGGATTGGACAATCTCTAGCTCTTTAAATTAGGCTTCAAATTTCTCGAGATTATGATTATTTATGGTCAGATATGATTTCTATATCGAGGCCAAGAGCTCAATAACTCTATAAACTATTGTGGTGGCAGCAAACCAGTTTTTGAGGGGGTCTCACGTTACAATATGTTACAAATTAATCTGAATCTTTAGTAAATGTATCTTTTCAATATTGTAAGTTTATGTATAATTATGCTGATATCATTCCATTAATAACGATATCTCTGCATTTCCTATGACTATATGTTATTGTAAATTTGCTACTGTCTATTATCTAAATTGTATATGTGCTTCATGTAATGCCGACAAAATGAATTTCCTATATTGGACCAATAAAATTAATCTGAATAACAGCCGCAGTGTATATTTTCCAGTAATTATAGTAAACGCACACTGTACATGTATAAGAATGTTTGGGAACCATTAAAAGCGGGGCTTGTCGAGATAGGTCTCCACTGAGCAAAGAAAAGGAGCTGGAAAGCAGAAATGGTGAGATCATCTGCAACATGATAAGAAACAAAGAAATCAGCACACGAAACCTGAGCAAAACGTGAAAAGACTCAATGATTGTAGAGAGGATGAGGGAGATAGATAGATAGATAGAGAGAGAGAGAGGGAGAGAGAGAGAGAGAGAGAGAGAGAGAGAGAGAGGGTGAGAGAGAGAGAGCGAGAGAGCGGGAGAGAGAGAAGATGAGAGAAGCGAAGTGGGGATCGAGATCAGCAACCTCTCCTCTCCTCTCCTTATAGAACTGCCCCCAAAACAGAGCCTTATTACTCCACACATATATACAAGATGTCCCTGAAGAAGGGAATTCAACATTCAAGTTTTCACTTTAAAATATAACGAAGAAGGCAGACAAAAATCCAGACCATGTACATGAGAGATTTGAACCTTGAACAGCTGCTGCTACCCTGCTGCAGTGACTATACCACCAGACCATTTCTGGTGCACGACATTCTCATGATTCTGACTTATTCACCATCATCTCATTCTTACCAATAAAATGTACAGTCGATATCTAAATATGTGAGTAAAGTCGATTTGTTTCTGAAAATGTAACCATTCTGATTACAACCACTACGTAATCTGATGGGTGATCTGATATTAAATTCTTCTCATGACAAAAAAATTAGAAGCGAAAGGATTTTGTGAGAAATTTCAGATTCATGCAGCATGTCTGCTCTATAAGTCGCTCTGAACCGATGAACAAAAAAAAAAAAAAAAAAAAAAAAAAAAAGTCAGAATTAAGGGCTCAAGCTTAAGCTACCTTCGCATTTCTAATTATAATTCAAAGCGTTCAATAATAAACACTGTGCTTACTTTCATTTCTGCATAAAGCACAAGTCCATGTAGATTACTGTCTTGAGCCTGACCCTTTATCCTTTTTTTGAGGGGGAGGGGGAGCTCAAGAATATGGTATACTCTCAGTGGCGGATCTACGGGGGGGGGGGGGTTTAGGGGGTTTAAACCCCCCCCCTTGGGCTGCCAAGTAAACATTTAATGTGCATAGGAAAACAAAAAAAAAAAAAAGAGAGAAAAAATAGAGCATGCAAGTATGCTTAAAATCGCAAGCTGGCAACCCTAAAAATGAAAAATCTCCCTACTGTGGGAGGGGGGTATCCCCCCTCCCACACCCTCCCCCCTCGCTCGCTTCGCTCGCTCGGACTCGGTCCCTACGCTCCCTCGCAATACCCAGCTCAGCCCCTCAAACCCCCCCCTTGGAAAAAAGCTAGATCCGCCCCTGACTCTTACAAACAAAGTAGCACAGTAATATACATGTACTACATTATTAGATACGACTTTGCATTGACCTGCGACTGATTCGGGATAATAGTCTTCATTCGGATTAGTCGCAAAATACTTTATAAGACAGGGTCGTGATATTTCTGTCTTCTATAAACTCTTGAAAATGATTTGGCATATCCATCGGCAAAATCATTTAACAAAACAAAGACGAATTAGCTTTTGTTAAGCCATGAATAATTCTATAATTATATCCATGCCTAACGGGGTGGCTGTCTGTTGAACAATTTGATTTCACCTCAAGCAACATTTTGTCTAAAATGTTTCAAGTCTGTTTCGAATGTTGGTCCATACTCTTTAACCTTCTTCCACAATGTTTTATTGAAGCGGTAGTACGGAAGTTTAAAAGTGCAGCGCAAAGGCGAGTTGTTTTACTCGCCAAGGCGCCTTGTTTCGGCAAAAAGGCGAGAAGGCGACCTGAGCTGATCCACCCCGCCAAGGCGCCTTGTTTAAGACGAGAAGGCGCGAAGGCGACTTGTACAAAATCGCCAAGGCGCCTTGTTTAATACGAGAAGGCGAGAAGGCGACTTGTACAAACTCATCAAGGCGCCTTGTTTAAAACGAGAAGGCGATAAGGCGACTTGTACAAACTCGCCAAGGCGAATTGTTTAAGATGAGAAGGCGAGAAAGTGGGAGGGCGACTTTTTAAAACTCGTCAAGGCGCATTGTTTCGGCCAAGAAGGCGACGTAGCCAGGAAGAGGGAGGGATCTGGCACCCCCGGGGCATCCCCACATATGTTCGGTGTTCCCCAGGTAACCCCATGAATATTCTAGACCCATGTGATCTTCCACAGTTATTTCCCCAAACTGCCTCCACTGTGCTACGAAAGATAAAGGGTATTCCCAGTGCCCCCCTACCAGTGGCGTAGCTAGGATTTTTTACAAGGGGGGCAAATTCTGCTTGAAGGGAGACCCGTATTTTTTTCTTCTCTCGCCAGCGCTCCAAAACTCGCTCAGTGGGGGGGGGGGGGGGGGAGTTATCAGATATTTTCCTCCATAATTCTCTGACAAGCAAAAAAAAAAAAAAACTAAACTAAAAAAAAAAAAAAAAAAAAAAAAAATCGCCAGCGCTCAAAAAAGTCGATCAGTGGGGGGGGGGGGGGGGGGGGGGGGGGGGGGGAGTTATCAGATATTTTCCTCCATAATTCTCTGACAAGAAGAAGAAAAAACAAGAAGAAGAAAAAAAAAACTAAAAAAAACCCTAAAAAACTAAAAAAATCGAGGAAAAGTTGTCAAGGGGGGCACTCTGCCCCCCTTCCCCCCCTCACCTACGCTAGTGCCCCCTACTGAAATAAAATGATGGTTACGCCACTGCGTACTTAGCATGCTTAGTAGGCCTATTTGAAATTATGAAATGCAATACAGTATATTAATTCAGGTGAAAAAATTATTAAACTATTTATAAGAACCTTTATTTAATCTAAAGTATTATCGGCCTACTATCGAAATACAGAATCTACATCTCGACTCCAGGGCCCTGTCCTAAAATAATTGAGATTTATTGCGAGTAAGCATGTAAGGTTCCATTTATATTCATAGGCGTACCGGGGTGTTTTTGTTGTTCAAACAGCCCCTTCTGCCGAAGGGTTATTTTTAGATGTCCAGACCGGTTCAGACACAACGTCTTGGGGGGGGGGGGGGGGGGGGAGTGTGACAGTCAAAAAGTCTAGGGGCTGCAGGCCTCTTTGTATTGCAGGGGCAAAACCCCTGAAGCCCTTGGGATTTTATGGTTTTGGAAGCCAATATAAAATAAGCAATTTACAATTGAGATATTGGCTTTATTTTGTGTGTGTGTGTGTGTGTTTTTTTTTTTAAACCGAAATTTTGGGTGTGGGGCTGCTACAGCTACAGCTGTTGAATGCCAACCGAGATAATCTGTTCGCACGCAAAGCTTGCAGCAAAGATGGATAAGTTAGATACCATATTTTCGTTCCAACTCTTCTTCTTCTTCTTCTTCTTCTCCTTTTTTTCTCTTCTTCTTTTTCTTCTTCTCCCCCTTTTTTTTCAGGGGGGGGGGGCGAAAATGCGTTTTGCCCCCACACTATTGGGATGGGGGGGGGGGGGGCGACTGCCCCCCCCCCCCGCTTCCGGCGCCTATGCTCTTAAGCCCCCTCCCTTCCCCACCATCGTTTTTGTACCCTCCTCCGGTTAGAAGATCATGGATCTGCCACTGGGCACAAAGAAAATTCATACAGTTTTTACCATATATACACTACTGGAGCTTCGAAGAAGGATATAGAAGGAATGGTAAAGAAGGAAAGAAAGGAAGAAAGAAATTTGAACATCTCACCTTCTCGCCTTCTCGTCTTAAACAATTCGGCGCCTTGGCGAGTATGTACAAGTCGCCTTCTCGCCTTCTTGTTTTAAACAAGGCGCCTTGGCAAATTTGAACAAGTCACCTTGGCGCCTTCTCGTCTTGAATAAGGCGCCTTGGCGAGTTTGTACAAGTAGCCTTCACGCCTTCTCGTCTTAAATAAGTCGCCTCGGCGAGTTTGCACAAGTCGCCACCAGTACCTCGCCTTCTCGTCTTGAATAAGTCGCCTTGGCGAGTTTGCACAAGTCACCACCTCGCCTTCTCGTATTAAACATGGCGCCTTGGCGAGTTTGTACAAGTAGCCTTCACGCCTTCTAGTCTTAAATAAGTCGCCTTGGCGAGTTTGCACAAGTTGCCACCTCGCCTTCTCGTATTAAACATGGTGTCTTGGCGAGTTTGTACAAGTCGCCTTTTCGCCTTCTTGTCTTAAACAAGGCGCCTTGGCGAGTTTGCACAAGTCGCCACCTCGTCTTCTCGTATTAAACATGTTAAACAAGGCGCCTAAGGCGAGTTAGCACAATTAGTCGCTTTTTAGCCTTCTCTTCTTAAACAAGGCGCCTTGGCGGGGTGGATCAAGGAGCTTCAAGAGCTGGAGTCACATGTAGCTCATTCCCTTTGAATCATGTTCGATGCCGCCAAGGAAAAATATGTCAGGCATGTACTTAACTGGATCTTCCTTGCAGATAAGAAGACAAAAAGATTCCTGCCTGGCTGCAAACTTACGGGCCATTTTCAAAGGAAAATATGCTTTTGTAATGATAATTACTTATCGCTGTCACTAGTCTGATGATATGAGCATTTCACAGTGCTTACCTTTACTGGGGGCAAGCGAAAAGAAATTGTACAAAATTCCCTGATATATGAATCAAAACTGCGCGACTGGGCATGTGTGGGCACTAATCTGACATATAACATCATAATTAACTGTACTTGAACAATTGCAATTTTTATTTTCGTTTGCAGGGAGTAATCGGAAGAGTGTCAAATTGGGGATTTTAGGATTGTAAAATTTTACTTTTTTTCCACAAATTGAAACTACTATCATACAATATAGCCAAATTTCTGGACTCAATTAGGCTTTTGTATTCAATTTTATCATATGTGAAAATTTCACTTTGTTTATTCAAATAAAAAGTGAAATATTCTCGATATTTCATTTGTGACAAAAATCAGTACTCAAGCTTTCCCTTGAAGTTGGCGGCATCGAACATCGGACATCGAAGGCTACAGCGCACCTGTAGATTTTTTTGTGCATCCTTAGAAAAGAGCAGCTGCTTGAGATAATTTGTTGCCAATTGGAACTCCAGCTTTCGAAGCTCCTTGGGTGGATCATGTCACCTTCTCGCCTTTTTTGCCGAAACAAGGCGCCTTGGCGAGTTAAACAAGGCGCCTTGGCGAGTAACAACTCGCCTTTGCGCTGCACTTTTAAGTTTCCGTATGTTTGGCTTTCACCTTGCGCTCTTCACCGTTTGACGTATGTCTGTACCCGATCTATTTTGCTGCCATTAAAAGATAAACATGGGCGGCGATTCCGGGGGTGGGGGGTTCAACACGGGGCCTGATCTGACAGTGGTATTTCATTGCTCCATTCAACCATTCTCTTGATTTCATTATCATAGGGTATATTCGATTGGGAGGTTTCATTTTGCACGGTCACTCTGTTGAACTTTTAGAATTAGCACACAAAGAGTTACTTTCGAGAAGTCACAACAAATCGTTCGCGGCTTTGTTGAAGGTATATGCAGGTCTCTCTCTTCCACCTCCCTGGTATATGTTTAATGTTTAATGGTCTGCGTATATCTTGCTTTATTCACTACTCTGCTCCGATCCCGCTAAAATACCAGCTGCAATCCCCTTAGTCTAGATTTATTTTGTCTATCCTTAATCGTCTTGTCCAGCATCCGTGCGTCCCCGTTCTTGTGGCAATCTTTGTTTTGCCATGTCTTGTTTTTCCTTTTCCCGTTCTGTTCGTCCCTTCTTATAGTTTCCTTTTACAACTTTCTTTTCTTTACATCTTCTTCCCCCTCCTGCTATTCTTTTCTTATACTTGTCTGTAAATTATCAACAGGGGCCTATATCCACAAGCCTTGCATTACTTTAGGCTCCTCCACTATATGATAACTGGATTACTCTCATATCTATTTTTTCGCATTACTGTTATATATTTGTTCTTGCATTATTCAATCGATTTCTATTATTCCAGAATGTATGCTTTTGTCTTTTGATTGATTTGTGGAAATAAAAATAAACTGAACTGAGTATTAAAAAAAACAAAAGAAAAAAAACAACAAAACAAAACAAAAAACAAAACAAATGCGTGCTTCACAGACACTCCCACTTATTTATATGTATGTATTCGTCATGGTTATACTGTGTTACATTTCGTCTTGTGTAGTGTACAACTTTCATAGTGCTATGCTTGTGTGTTGCTGTTGTTAATTATTGATGCAATCAGTAAATAAACCATTTCACAGTGCAAAATAATTAAAGTCAGAGGCGACAATGATAATGCAGAAAATGATTATTTTATTATTGAAAGAAACGGTCATACTCACTCCTCAAAATGATTTAGGCACAATTGCAAGTTACCACAAACATAATATGACTCATCAATGTAAAACGATGAACACAATTCAAGAATGTCGGTAAAATTACTTGTGATAATGTATTAACAAAATATTTTCTCTTCAATGAATTCAATGAATTCAAGAAAACCATTGGCATTAGTGGAGAGAGAAATACAATATGAAGCCAATATCATTATATTTTTCATGTCAGTATCGCAATCATTACTACAAATGAAAAAGACTTATATCAGATACTTTAGTTCCCGAGTACTGTAAGAAGAGTTACATTTGCAATCACATCAAGGAGCAACAATCTATACCCACTGCACTTAAAATAATGATTCTTGCAAAGGAACTCGGGAAAGGCCACCCTTTGTCAATTTTTAGTTGAACGGTCCCTATTGCCCAATGCGAAAAAAAAATTCTTGCTGATTTCCTGAGTGAACAAGTTTAATATTTGGAGTTGTGGAAAACAGCTTGGGAAGCTCTAGAGAGCATATTGTGAAGAGGAATTGCGACAATATGTTCTTGTAAATCACGGCTCTTTAAAGGTAAAAAAGTAGAATAAGATACAAAACAAATTTTATGTTTTCTCTCCCATTCCCTCCTCTCTCTCACCCACCTGTGAATGGAATCTATTGAATTTTCAGCAACAATCTCAAATCAATAATTGCTCATAAGAGATTATTAAAACCATCGATGAATTGAAGTCAACATTAATGATGAAACAGCTTATTTTTTTTAAATGAAAACTTACAACGGATAACGGATCTACCGATACACTGAGAAACTAAATGAAAGGGCAAAACAAAACCATCATTAATGTCAATGATCAATGGAATGATGAACTCAACTTAAAGAAGAAAATGCTTTACTGTTACTGATAAGTTTGATTACTAATGAAATAGTAAAGTCTATACTAACATGAACTCAATTTACAGACGAAATACTTTGCTTTATTCATAATCAATGCTATCAATGCTAGTCAGCACTAGATGGTATGGGTAACTAATGAATCATTAATGCCGCAATGCCATATTAATGAAGTCAACTTATAGACAAAGTATGTTGTTCTAAATGACAATGAATTAAACACATCAAAAATTGGAATAGTGAACTCGATTTATTAAAGACGACTCTCATGCTGATAACTAATTTATTAGCAATACCGTCAAAATGATGCTATAGAACGAGTAACGAACTCTACTCCGAATAATAACTAATGAGATAAACTTAAAGATGATGTTGAGTTCTGGTCAAAGACCTGGAACAATTTAGGAAAGGTTTATAATACAGTGGGGGCCTACATGGTATTGGCATAATTGGTGTATACTGTGAGGTTTAGAAATCGTCAAAATGATAAGAAATTACATCAGTCCTGTTGAAAGTCACATGCACTGCACATATGAATGTGTATGCGGGAAAACACACACAATTTTGGCATGAAAGTTGGTTCAAACAACTATTTCTCGTTATATTTCGAATTTGAGGGCATTTGAAGAGCAATCCTTTTCTGGGGAATATCTGCTATAAATGATATTCGTTCAAACCAACATAAAAAATAAAGAAAAAACTAACAATTTTTTTTTTTTTTTTTTTTACCATTAACAGAACTCAAATTTCTATTTATTGCCATAGGACGAATGGATCATAATTATTCTCAGTTTCCAGTAATCACGTTTTGCACCAAGTCAATGAAGCTTGAAACACGAGTAAATCCATTGGGGATGTAAGGTACACCGCAGATCTGGACCCAACTGGAGATCCCAACCAGTGTCCAACGACCATTGATCTCCTGGACTATTGGACCACCACTGTCACCCTGCAGGACCAGAAGAAAAACATAATACACGTACTGCAATAAAGTGGGTTGTTGAAGATAATGTGATCTCATGATATTTTATAAATAATAACATACCGGCTTTGTATAGCGCAGATCTCATTTTGACACAAGGTCTTTATGCACTTCAGTCCAATGGGGATTTGTATATTATTTTAAGCTGTGGCTACGACTTATGGTAGTTTTTAATTACAAATCTTACAACTGGATGATACATAACAATAATAGTAATGCATGTGCTCACCTATTCGGGCCACGAAACAATTATGTGGGACATGGGAGTGGGAGGGAAGGGGATGGAGGGGGGGGAGTATGGCTATATGAATGTTTTTCTAGGGTCTATATCTTTTATTCATTATTATGTAGAAGACTGTAGAAGACTGTATGTATATAAGCTAGTCATAATGTTGTCGAGTTACTTAAGCCATGATAGCTTACGGTACAGACTCCCTGATGGCCATTATGATACATGGTGCAGAACATAGATGGAAGAACACCTAGATAAATGTAGTGGTCGCAGAAGTTGTTTGGTATGACAGGCATCCGGGCCTCTTGTAAGAGATCAGGTAGTGGACCTGTCGAAGATAGAAACAAAGCATATCTTTTTTTTTCAGTTTCCTTAATTTTAGAAGTTATATATCTACAGCCTAACAAAGACAATTTCATTTTCCCACAGGTCAGTCAGTATGAGCAGACCAAACTATGGCATAATTTGTTTTTAGAGTAAACGAAATTAGGGTGCGTTGAGTTCACAACAACAAAATGACCAAGCATCTGAAAATCTCTGCGGGAATCCAGCGTTATATAGCATTATTCTGTGATCATTTTAAACGGAATAATCGGTTTTAACACCTACTATATCGTTCAGTGTAGCTCCCCCATCCTGTGAATGTAACGTATTGTCCAGGTTCGGGGATCTCCTCGTCCATGTTAGGCAGACAGATAGGCTGGACCTCGTTTGTGATTTCAAGAGGAGTAGCTAGCTTGAGGAGGGCGATATCGTTGGACAACGATCCCTCCAGGTCATAGAATGGATGAATGAAGACCTGGGAAACGTTCCTGATCTGTCCACCTCCCACGTATTTTGAGTACGCCAAGCTACCTGCCTTGATAGAGTAATTGGCACCGACTGCATCTCTGCCGAGGAGAAAAATAGTGGGAACGTCATTAGATAACTTTTTATACCTCTTTATCCTAGCGGCGTACAGTAACAAATTAAATATTCACTTAAAACTGAATATTTGTCATCACTGCCAAAACTCAAGATCATGATGATGGCCTTTAAATAAATATTTCTATTTATTGAGGGGAATACTAAATACTCAACATCCTTACACGCAATGTGCAGCGGTGAGGATCCATTTTGGGGTGATAACACTTCCACCACAATTAAAGGCGTCATCACGGTTGTAGAGTGCAATCTGCCACGGCCACTCCCCGAGCCCAGTAACATCCTCACCGTGGGTGACACGGTGAATCTCAAGAGCGGGTCGTAAGCCACAATCCTCGTATGGAATGACTACAAAATACATTACAACATTATGCAGTTTACAAGTTTAGATACTGGTCTAAAATATCATGAGGATTATATTCACTACTATGGTTTCTAACATGCTTCAAGAGAACGAGGTATTCGAGATCCCCTTATACATATTTATACATTGTAAAAAAAAAAAAATGAAAAAAGAAAGAAAAAAAAGAAAGAAAAAAAAAAGCAAACCTGAATCTAAAATTACGTCCATTTAGTGATTATGGAACATGTTCACGTATCCAATCATGTTGTCTCTGTTTTCTCCATTCCCATTACAGTTTAATGAATGAATAAAATACATGTACTGTATATCATAAAAGATCAATAAATCTTTTAATAGCATCAAAAAAAACATTTGAGTAAAGTCGACAAACATAAATAAAAGAAATAAAATACAAAGACCATTCCACGACTGATTTATAAGAATTGTTTTTCATTTCACTGTCACACCAGAACGACTGTTACTCACATGACAGTGGTGGTGTTTGTCTCGTAGGGATTGTTGATTCAGTAGGCTCTAAGACAGGTTCGGGTGTACCAGACCAAAAACAGTTCCACTCGTCGCTACCGTCTCTGCAATTCTCAAGGAAATCGCACACAGAGCTAGCCCTTAGACAGAACGAAAAGTCTCGGCACTGGAAGTAATTTTCTGGACAATCTATGGCAGCAGAAAAAAAAAAGAAAGAAACAAATCATGGAATGGCGATGAAAAATGAGGAATGCGGAATGGCAACGTGCAAAGGAGATGATACGACCGCCTTCAACACCCCCCCCCCCCCTCACTCAGTGGCCTTGCTCTCTATAGCATTTCATCCGTCTAATCATTCCGGGATTCTCATGACACCAGAGGCCCCCCAAAGGCTGGACCCTTGTTACATCATTGATGGGATGTGTGTTTAATACAACTTTCGAAAGAGTTATCACAGCTTCATTGCTCAGTACTAGGCCTCGAATGCCATCACTTTTAAAGAAAAGCTACTTTGTCGATGGCAAATCAACATATAGCTAAAGTCTACTTAAACTTCTGTTGTAATTTGGAGAGGCATTGTGGACAGTTAGTAAAATCACAGCAAAGTGTGGTGCAATCTTTGCATTGGTCTTTCGATGCTTGCAACATCCAAGGGATCATTGTAGGTTGCAAAGCTTTACGAGTATTTTTGAGCACTGACTTAAATAAAGAAAAAAGAATGTATCACTTGAATGACATGGGCATAGTCATACCTTACTACATCAAAAAAGGATATCTTTAAACATCATTTTCCAAACATGAAGCAAAGAGGCATTACCAGTTTTTTAATTTCATTTAAATCGGTCGTTGTCATTAGCCAACAAAACTTTAAAGTTACATTAGTTAACCAGTGCATATGAAATAATTTTTGAATGATTAATTTTCCCTATAAGAATACGGTAAAAAATGAATTTTTTACATCTACAGTTTTCTTTGCGTTCTTCTGAGCCATCATCGCAGTCATCCACGCCATTACAAAGGGTCCAGTATGGCACGCACTGCCCGTTATCACACTCGAACTCAAAGCTCTTACATGCTAAGGAAACATGGAAATGAAAGATGGAATGTCAAAACGCTGTACATATCTTTCAACTGCCTAAAACTAAAAATCAGAATCAATCTACATAACAAACTTAATCTGAGTCTCAATATATCAATATCATTCTAGCAACAACTCGAATGTGGCAAAATTTTAAATGGTGGAGTTTGATTGTAAGAAAATACCAAGTCAAAGCGAAAGAGAAGCAGTTGTTGTCATTGAAGTAACTCTTCTCACCCACATCTTGCACATAATTATATCAATGCAGTAAAATTGTTTTTACCATTGGTTCCAAATCAAATGACGTTAGGTGGATTTCAAACAACTACTTTCACATGTGTTTAAAGAACGAAGTAATAAACGTCACAAGATTTTAGGAATAAGAGCATTGCCTAAACCATACATCATTCCCATCAATTTGAATTATACAACTGTTTTGCTTTAGAAAGGAACAGTCCCCGCAATATTCAATCGGACTGGTTTGTTTTCGTTTACGGTTAGACATAACGCTATAGGTGTATACTCCAGGTGGGTGGCGACGATTGACTTTACAGTAGACATGACCAGGCTTGAAAGTGCCAATCATGCCCCAACAGAATACAAAATGGATATAATTTTCACGCATGTTAACTAAAGATAAAAACAAAAACAAAAACAAAACCAAACCCCCAACAAAACAAAACATAATAAAAGAAAACAAAACATGTATTCATATTTTGGACGACTCGACATTCAAAGGAGAGGCTAATGATTTTTAAGTTGTAGACACATAGACATTCTATTAAAATCATTCGACTTACCGCAGTTTGCTTCATCAGCGCCATTCGCACAATCTACGTAGTCATTACACACGTCGTTTATAGAAATACATCTTTCTCCGCAGTCGTATTGATTTGACGCACACTCTGTATAAAGAAAGAATTATTTCAGTGATGGATGGGGAAAATATTTTAATATCATCATATAACCATCATCATCATCTTCACCATGTTCACCGTCATCAGCATCTTTATCATTATAATCAGAACAGTCATTGTCATCATTATCATCATCACTATCATCAATCTTCGGTCGGAAAAACAGAATGTAAAAATCAACAACCTATATTTACAAGAAGTACATAAAGTAGGCCTTATTAGCACAACATTATGGGCTCATATGACTGTATTTCTGTTTGCAATGTTTACAATTTTTTTTCTTCTAATATATGGGCATTAAATGCAAAACTGAATTAGAAAATGTTTTATTGTACAAATAATCAACGGAGCTGCCGCTGGTTTCAGCGATATTAACGATTAATCAATAAAATCCTTCTATCAAGCATGCACATTATCTCAAATCTGGCATATTATTAGTGAAGATTATTACAATGTGCTTACCGCAGTCTTGAAGCTCGTCTGTGAAATCACCACAGTCGTTGTTACCATCACAGATAAACCGTTCGCTCACAACACGACCATTATCACAGACAAAAGCTACAGGATGCAACAAATCACATAGGCAAAGCAAAATGAATATCTGCTTAAATCAGGGGCGTAGATAGCGGGGGATGGAGGTATGCATCCCCCAACTTTTCAGGTGTGTGTGTGTGTGTGTGGGGGGGGGGGGGGTGGTGTGTACAAACATCCCGCAAGTTTCACCCCCAAAATACATTTCTATTATATATTGTAGATAAATATAACTTGATATATTATATTTATTACTATTATTCAAATTTATATATTCTTTATTTCAATATAGATGTTATTTATGTACAATATTGTAGATTTATATGAATTTATTAATATTTATCTACAATTCTGTCGTTGATTCTGATTTTTCCCGATATATTTTTAACACTACTATAGAAAGTGAAAACCATCTACTTCAAATTATCTGATTATACAACATGGGTGTTGAGAGGGGAGCGATATGGCGGTATAATTTTTTCGTTTAATGAAGTGGGGGGGGGGGGGGGATGGCTTCTGTTACCACCCCCAATATATTTTGAGGTGATTTTGTCAATGCCATAATACAGAAAAATTATTTCGATTAAAAGTACATGTAATTTTTCTCGCTGTAGAGGATCTAATCAGTAACTTTCCTTCATAATGCAATTTTGCCACACTCATGTTATTAGTAATATGATACAATTTTCAAAATTAAAATGAATATATTATACATCACCCCAATATGGATTATGACCTGTGTCATCATCACCCAACTATACATAGAATAATGATGAAATGACAATCATAGCATGCAGACCTGGTCAGAAGCGCCGCTCCGGGGGTTGCATGTGGGCACAGTGACCCTACTTTTTTCTTTTTTTTTTCTTCAGATAAGTACCCCCATTTTTATTTCGAATAAGTTCCCGTTCCATATTCTTATAAGTGCCCATTTTGATAATTACACCTCATCCCTCACCTTACCTTTGATAAATGCTCCTATTTCAACAAGAGCATTAACTCCTTTAATGTAACAAGTCATTTTCCCCCTTTGTAATATATAGGCACTGATTTAATTTTTCTACTTTATAAGAACATTTTCCGTTCTTATAAATGCCCCTTTTCAGGTGTGATTAGTGCCCATTTAAATTACATGTATTACCACAGGACACGCACCCTCCCCTACTTCTTTATAAAATATAATAATGTTGCTCACAGTACCACTATAGGTAGCACTCTGGTTTCTAAATATGCATTAATTATTAATAGTGAGCATATACAAAGAACATGCAGTACATATATTCAAAGAAAAATAAAAAGATATTTGAAGTTGTGCATCAAACCGCCAATTAGAATTGATAAAGAATTTTCGCATGAACGCCTATTTCTCATGTAGCGCTTTGCAGATTCAACGTCGTCTGATCGTACGATAACAACGATTATTAAGATATAGGCCCTAATAATGATAATCTATCATGATGTCTGTGGCAAAGCGTTTGAAAACTTCAAAAATCACGTTTTTTTCAAAAGTCATGAAGGAGGAGCTGGTGAAAGTGAAAGTCAACCATCAACCTCCGAATCTGATATGGGCAGCATTAAAGCTGAAAAGCATGAAGTATCTAGAAAGGAGGCATCCAAGAATCTAGAAGAATGTGAAGAGGTCGAGGATCTAATTGAAGATGATGGCGCAGGCGAGGACGACAATTACATGAGCCCAAATCACCCTTCTCCAGCAATGATTCCGCCAAAAGAAGGCAAGAAACAAGTGGTTTCAGACCTACCCTTTGCTTCATTATGTGCCATCAATGAAACAGGTACTCTGCTTTCATTGCTAACGTGCAGAGAAACAAGGCCATTTGAGGATGGTGCAAAAACAAGGAGCCCACTTTCATCACTTCTGGGTTTGATAACTGGAAAAAGGCGAAATCCCGATTTGAAGGCCACCAAGCTTCTGAGACGCATCGAGTCTCTATGGCATCAATTTCGACGTCTCAGCCAGCTGTCGACGTTCAGCTGAAAAGCAATCTGACGAAACAACAGGAAACAGCCTGCAAGGCCCTTATAAAGGTCTTCGAATGCCTGCGGTATCTCCTGCGTCAAGGACTACCTTTCCGTGGACACACTCCAGAGGAAGGAAATTTCATTCAACTCCAGAAGCTATTCCGCCAAGACGACGCTGGGCTTGATGACTATCTGAAACAGACATTGAGTTTCACTTCACCGCAAGCGCAGGAGGAGATCATACAGATATTCATACAGAACATCATGAGAACACTAGCAAATGATATCGCAAGACATGCACCATTCGCTGTTGTGGTTGACGGCACACAAGATATCAACAGCATGGAACAAGAGTCCATATGTTTCAGGCATGTAGACGACAATCTTCAAGTGCATGAGGACTTCGTAGGCCTTTACGAACTTCCCAAAACATCCGGCGAAGTAAGTGCCAACATGATTTTCGACGTCATCACTCGACTGTCACTGCCACTTGATAACTTGAGAGCCCAAACATATGATGGGCCGCCAATATGCAGCGTCAGTACAAGGGGTGTCAAGACAAGGTGAAGGACCGACAACCGTTGGCATTACACTTCCACTGCGGAGCTCATGTTGCAAACCTGATCATGCAGCATGCAGTTTCTGAATGCCCCGCTATTCGAGATGCCATCCAATGGGTGCATGAACTTGGCGTTCTATTCAAGAGACCAGGAAAGTTCAAGGTGAGTACAAAATTATATTATCCACAAAGCTCTGTGTAAATATTTTATGAATTATGTCTGAAGTTTTCACTGACTGCTCTCTCCTTCTCTCTCTCTCTGTTTCTAATACATGTTTATATATGCATACATATATAAACATGTATATATGTATATGGATACATATCACAATATTACATACGGTATCATTAAGTGGTGTTATAATATTTCATACGTGAGATTTAAAGGTAATAATTTTCTCTCACTGTTTCATGCATCATTCAAACCCATCCAGGCCATTTTCCAGGAAATAGCGTACAAAGGCCTCTCTGGTAATCAGCTGGTGAATCGTTCAATCATTCGCCCTCTGTGTCCTACTCGATGGCTCTGTAGGTTGCCTGCCATACTCTCCGTCAAAGACAACTACGGAGTTATTCTTGACCGTCCTAGAGACATGGGGTCATCGGGCTCATCAGAAACTGCTGTTAAGGCGAATGGCCTCCTTTATCGCTTTGAGAAGGGGGAGACTTACCTCATTCTCGAGATGGTCACCAAGCCAATCGCAGCTTTTGAGCAATTGAATCGGTCCTGTCAAGCCCGCAATGCTGTTCTTTCAGGTTCGATATCTAAACTGCATCTTCATTACCTTATTTCAATCATTGGTTTTGAAGTAATTCTTAACAAAAGTTCCAATGCATTGCATTTTCCCATAATTATGACTAAAATCAGTAAAATGTAATGGATTGATTTTCCTTTATATATTTGTATTATTTTAGTTCTTTCTTTGATGTGCAGGTATGTTGGAGGCAGTGGATGTGACAACGAAGCAGATAAATTCGTTGCGGTCAGAAGAGGAATTCCATGTCTTGAAAGCAGAGTCAAAGGCTGATGAGCTGGAATTAGATCCACTTTACCTTCCAAGGAAAAGGAAACCACCGAGTAGACTCACTGGGCCAGCAACACCATTCAACCCAACAAGTGCAGAACAGCCCTATAGGCAGCAATACATTTCATTAATTGATGCCGTTGTGATGCAGCTGAACGAAAGATATGAACCTTCTAAGACCGATCTAGCTGCGTACAAGATGTTTGAGGACATGCTGTTATCCGGAAAAGTTGTGGACGAAACCATCCATGAATATCCGGAATTCCAGAAAGATATCCTGGAAATACAACTGGCAATGTTCAAGAAAACAACAAGGGCCCGCAGTGTGCATGAAGCTGAAGTAGCATACGGTGGAAAGAGGCAGAAGGTACGAGACCTTTTCCCACAAGTTGCCACTCTTCTCAAGTTCCTCCTCGTATGCCCGGTATCGTCAAGTGAGTGCGAACGGAGCTTCTCCATGATCCACTCTTCGGCGCCTTAAGACATGGCTGAGGAGCACCATGACTCAGCGGAGGCTAAACGCAGTTGCCGTGTGTCACAGCCATCATGACATGCTCGCCAACATTTCTGTTCAAGATCTTGAAAGGAATTCGTTCGAAGAAGTGACAAGAGGCGCCAAACTGTTGGAATTTTTCTAGAGTAGAAATACTTTAACCGACCAGGTATGGTTATACTTAACGACTGCTTGGGAAGCTGTCCATCTTTTTTTTCTCTCTGTCATTACCTTTTCAACAATATAACATCATCCTCATGTGTAAGAAAATTATAACCACAGTGTTTGTGTGAACACTTTTTCTCAAACATTCCGTTTCTGCATATTTATAGTTTATGAGAATGATTTTATTATTATGAATATCATTATTATGCGATTTTTCTCTTGTTATTACCTTTCTAAAAACCATGTATATTAGTACTGTATTATTGTCTTCATGATAAGCGTATGGTTTGTATGGACTATGTATCAACCTGTGGGCCGATATTATTTCGTAGTTTCTTTCAAATCTATACATGTATTTGAATTGATTGTTTATTTTTTATGTTGCTCATTTTTCTAAATTTGTCTGCATTCGGCAAATTTATTATCATTATTATGATCACCATTATTATTGATAATATCATTATTAATTCATTATCATCTCTTTTTTTTCCTTTTATATAACCATTAATATTATCATTATTGAATGCATTACCATTATCAATTATTACAAAAAATAGAATTAGATAAGGACATTGCTACTATTACTATATTGTGATTTTTAAAATAATTTTTATTCAGTCGCTGTTGGTATAATTATTTCAATCTGAAATGAAATGGGTCACAATGTTAAGTGACCCAGTTCAAGACTGGAAAAATTATACTATTCATTTAATGTTGCCTTTCCAGAAAACTTCGTTATATTCCATTCAGATTTTTTCACTGCAAATTGGGGTCAACAAATATCTTAATACTATGGGCTTGGCGGATTCCAGTTTGTGTACATTTTGCTTATCCTCCGTTGAAAGTATTGTACAAAGTGGTTTTTGGACCGCTTTTTGTTTTGTTCATTTTTTTCAATTCATTAAAGAACTTAAAAGCTCCCTTTGGAGTTCTGACTAGGGACGTTCACTTGAATAAAACACTCCACTTTATTTAGTTTCTCTGACAGTCGTAGCTTTAACCTTTTCATTTTATACGCAAACATATATTCTCTACAAAAGGCAAAGAAGAAAGGTTATCTTTGGAGTTCTGACCTGGGACGTTCACTTGAATAAAACACTCTAATTTATTTGGTTTCTCTGACAGTCGTAGCTTAAACCTTTTCATTTTATACGCAAACATATATTCTCTACAAAAGGCAAAGAAGAAAGGTTATCTTTGATTTCTTTCAGGAATACTATAGCTAAAAGGTGTTTTTGAAGGTGAGCGGGTTCTTGTATTAACAACAATAAGGTATTATTTTCAGAAAATCTGACACATGTATCAGGGCTGTAACAAGGTTTGCTTTCACTAGGTCATATCTATTTGAAATAAACGAGTTGCTTTATTGTGTTTTTGATTGAAAAATATTGTTTTATTGAAAAAAGGAAATATTACTCAAACTATGACTGTCTTTGTTTTAATTTTGAAGCAGCACTGATATCAAAGAATACATTTTTTTTTGGTATATAGAATTAATCAACTGATATAATTAATATAATATATATATATATATATATATATATATATATGCACGTACCCTCACACACACCCACACGCACACCCATATATAAAATATATCCATTCATGGCCTTTGGGAGTATCACCCCCCCCCCCCCCCAGTAATGAAGACCTGTCTACGCCAACGGCTTAAATACACACCAATTATCATTAGTCTCTACATATTATGGCTCTTACGCCACGCAATAATCAAAGTGCTTAAAAGTATCAGAATATGAGATTTACTGGATCTTCTTCGCAAAGTAGCTTGATGCAGCATGCATTTCTTCAAACTTTATGAAAACAAAGTTAGTAAAGAAATGACATATCGGATGAAACTGAAAAGACAGTACGAAAAACCTTTAAGACATCATCAAACTTTAAAAATGTAATGTCTGGTGCTAAAATAGTTCATGCAGCTATAAAGAAACATTCCAAACAAATTAATTATAAGATCATTCCAAAAAACATTTAATGATCAGTCAAATAGAATAAATTTCACTCCTTTTGTTGCAAATATTTGTTACACATTTCTGTTACATGTACATGTATGTCTGTTCGACAAATGAAATGTGGCATAAAATTTTGTTTGAAAACATAACAATTTCCTCTGATAACTTGTTGCGTTCAAATGTTCAAAACAATATTCAGCGGGGACCTGACAAGCAGAGAAAGGTAACCAAATATTTTAATGGTCTTTTATCACAGAAGTCGATGACAACGCCCCCTACAGTACCCCTACCACCCGTGCACCCATGTACATGATATTTAACGGCACCAATAGGCATGAGCGATCATAATTGTGTTTTGTGGCAGCCTTCTCGACAAAGCTGTGGTTTGCAAAATAAGACCAGGAAAAAGTTTGTGCGCCCTCTACGAGCTAGCGGAATTCGTGAATTTGGCACTTGGTCGATAGACTATTCATGGGAGGAAATATATCGTATTGATGATCCTTCTACAAAATGTGACATATTTGTTAGTATTCTTCAAAACAATGTTGATAGATATCTACCTGTAAAAACCATTTCCTTACATGAGAATGACAAACCGTGGATGAACTGTAATGTTAAATCTATGATTCTTCAAAGACAACGTGCTTGGTACGCAAATAACGAAGTTCTTTGGCGACACTTAAGGAATAAAGTGACATTAGCTATAAGTGACGCAAAGAAAGATTTCTATAATAAAAGAGTTCGTAAATTGAAAACTCAGAATCCTGCGAACTGGTACCGTCAGATAAAGTTACTCACAAATGGACCTCAAGATCAACCATCAATTGATATTCCTGGTCTCTCATCAGATGATCCCAGGTATTTCAAAGATGCCGCTAATTATATTAATGATTACTTTTTGCAAATTGCATCGGAACTACCTAAGCTTGATAAAAATATGTTACCAGCCTTTTTACCATCACTTACCAGTTGTCCAATAGTTCAACCGTATGAAATATATAAATTGTTACGTAAGCTCAAGCTTCAAAAAGCAAGTATCTCTAATGATTTACCAGTTCGTATAATTCGGGAGTTTGCTGTAGAATTAAGCACACCATTAGCAAACATATTAAATTCAGCTTTTGAACTTGGAATTTTTCCTCGAATATGGAAATATGCTGAGATTATACCTGTGCCAAAGTCTTATCCACCTACAATTACTGAGTTAAGACCAATTGCATTAACTTCATATTTTGCAAAGATTGCGGAATCCTTTATTGCAAAATGGCGGTGGGAGGATATTTCTAACAAAATAGATAAAAATCAGTTTGGGAATAGACGAAACCTATCTACATGTCATTATTTGATTGGATTACTACATGCTCTGTATAGTAATGCTGAAAAACCCAAGTCAATATCCACAATTATTCTAACCGACTTTTCGAAAGCGTTTGATCGAATTAACCATAATTTACTTGTTACGAAAGTATTTGAATTACATGTTCGACCCTGTGCAATTTCATTAATCGTGGACTTTCTCAATAATCGTCAACAAACTGTCAAGTATAAAGGTCAACTTTCTCAATCAAAATATAATGCTGTTGGAGTACCTCAAGGAACTAAGCTAGGGTCTATTTTGTTTCTCGTAATGATCACCGATGCTTGTAAAAACTCCTTTTTATCATATTTTAAATACGTAGATGATTTAACACTAGTTTAGTTTAATGTTTTGCTGAGTTGGGAGCGAAGCGAGATGGTCAGAACGATGTAATACACAAATATCCCAGCTACAAAGCCAACTTCAATCTCTTGAGTCATGGAATTCTCTAAATAATATGAAATTAAATGCACAAAAATGTTTTTCGATGTCATTTTCATTTTCTAAACAACCTGTACAGCCACCTTTGTTTTATATTAACAACACACCATTGCTGTCTGTAAATACGGTTAAGATTCTGGGTGTTATAATACAAAGTGACCTTAAATGGAACTATCATGTGACTGAAATGATAAAGAAAAGTAACAGAAAATTATTTAAGCTGCGCAGATTGAAAGCCTACAACCTACCCGAGTGTGACTTGTTTACAGTATATATTGGGTATGTAAGACCAATTTTGGAGTACTGTGTACCTCTTTTTTCATCAAGTTAGACGATTAACCAGATTAATGGTATAGAAAGCATACAAAAGAGGGCATGTCGAATAATCCTCGGATCAAACTATATTTCATACGAAAATGCTTTAGAAAGACTGAAAATGCCAACCCTGTCATCTCGTAGAGAAAAATTGACTGAAGATTTTGCTATTGCATTGGAAAAAAATATATTGTGGCAATCATGGTTACCCCCAAAGAAAACAAATTCAACTTACGAAATGTGAAAAAATACCAAGAATTTACTTGTAGAACTAAGAGGTTTCAAAACAGTGCTCTTCCTAATCTCACACGTATACTCAATTGTCATTATGCAAATCTAAACGTCTGATAAATGTTCCCATTACTGTGACAACCAGTATCTGTATTAAAATGTGAATTGTATATTATTGCTATTGAACCACTACCATCTACCATCTACCATCTCTCTTCAGTACTGAATATTTCTTTTCTCTGTTGTGTACAATACTTATCTTCTTCAGAAATATTCTTCTTCTTTCTTCTTGACTTCTTACCTTTCCATTATTTAGTATCGTGCAATATTAATTAATAAGCAGTGAAGTATTACTTTTACTTATATATACAATAATATATGTGTTGTGTTTTTTTTCAACAACTTTTGATATGTATATTTCAATTCTTTCTCATGTGATTTCATTAATGTGATTTATTTTACAAACTTTTTACATACTATTTTACATGTTTTAGTACTTTTGCAATTTGTATTAATTTTGTATTTCAATTGCTGTAAAACATGTACAATTCAGTCTGTGTACTGCTAATCATGTTTTAATAAACCTTACTGAATTGAACTGAATTGAAACCCGATTGAAATTTACAAAATACTGCTTGATATAATAAAAAATTACGCAGTTGCAACAGGTGATAGACCACTTTACTTACTGCATGTGCTTTCATCATCTCCACACTCAACAACACCGTTGCAAAAGTACCTTCTATGCACGCAGGAGTTGAGTGGACCACATCGTACGTCCAGGATGTTAGGGCATTCTGAAGAATACAAGCAAGAAGATTATATAAAATATTATATCTAAAATATTTACAATGTGAAAACGTTATTCAAGTTGATCACGACAAAAACAAAACAAGAAAGAGAATGGTAAAAATGACACCAGAACATAGTACAAATGCTTAGTGAGTCGGTTGTTTCCTTAACTTTAAATTTCGAAACCACAAGTCCAGTATGAACGTAGCTTCTGTCATTATCACATGGTGTGGCCCGTCAAAGACCGCATAAGCCGTCCTATGTTTGGCAAGTGATACCTCGTGTGCAAAGGGCTTGCCATTTCGATTGCTACACTGCCTACACTGATCAAACTTATAGAGGCAATAATTCAGTGTTAGCACTGCATGCTAATGAGGCAGTTTTAAGTCGGCAAGTGACACCACATGTGCAACGGACATTACTTTAACCTTCATACAACCGTTCAAATATTCTTTGACCGTCCTTCAGGACAATGGACAAGTAACACTTGCTGCAATCCTCGAATACGAATTGTCAAATCCACGATTATAGGTGGACTTGATAGGTAACATCTCCTACAATGATCTTCAAAACAATCGTTGACAGTTCTTCAGAACCTTAGACACATTGGACTTACGACAACACTGGTCGGAGCCGTCAAGCTAATCACTGACATTTGACAAAAGTAGGCCTAATGGGCCCTCTTGCATAAAAAGTTCCGATTAAACGCAACTCAAAAAATTAAACGCAATTCCCAAATACTCGATCCTGATTGGGTGAAAATCGAATTGCGTTTAATTTTTTGAGTTGCGTTTAATCACAACTTTTTATGCAAGAGGGCCCTGGACAGGTATAACTTACCGCAATCTTCGTCCGAACCATCAAAGCAATCATTGACGCCATTGCAGCTGCTCGTCTCATCGTAACATCCGGGGAAAGCACCTCCACAGGTCAGCTGATTCAACGGACATTGCACTGAAAAATGATTTAAACCACCAGTCATGACTTTTAAGTTTACACCTTTAATGACTACCGTAATACGTACACCTTTCAATAGACTAAAATACCAGCCCGGAGCGTACTGCGACAGGGAATTGTACGACACATGCTCCGCCGACGGGTGCACTGCGGTAATTTCGTACATTAACCGAATTCTTTACTTCAGCCCTGGACCGAACATTATACCTAACCCTAACCCTAAAACCTAACCTACAACCCAATTGCAGCCCAAACCCTAACCTTATACTACATTTGACGAAATAAAGCCTGGAGGAAATGTCGATATGTTGGAGCACCGTGATAGGCCATGCATCAATTAGTGCCAAATGGGATGGTCTCTTTGCAGTTGGCTTGAAAGTGTTTGGCTGCGTGCGAAATTTGACCCACAGAAAAATGGGAATGACCAAAAGAAAACTTTAACTGGAAAGACAAATAATGTGCAATCATAATTAATGGGGGAAAAAAATAAGTTTAAAAAACTCATACACTGCAGGAGGTGGCCTATTTCTTGATGAATACATCAGTAGCTTCGTATCGGTACTACTTTAGGCAAAATTTATTAAGAAATATTGCAAAAACCTCTCCTTGGATATTAAGGTTCATTATGCACATAGCTGAAATAAAATTTGTATACAAATTGACAGGAGCGTCACCAATATTAATTGATATAATACAAACCGGCAAAAATCTTAAGACATACATGTATGAAAATGATTTTTATTTCTATTATCAAGTATTTGGCGCCATCTGTGCCGGGGAGGGGAAAGTATCTTCCCGAGATATAACTGACTGGGATGTGCAGTATTACCGCTACACCAGGGTTTCCCTTACTCGGTTAGGAAGAGTGCAGTGGGTTCTTAACGTGCACAGCTAGTGACTCTCCTACACACGGGGCCTCTATTGAATTTCTATCCGAGGGATAGAGTGCTTTTCACTGTAACCTAGCCTGCGTCTATCGAACAGGGGAGAGGAACGTCAATACACCACGAAGTTATCCGCCTGGTTTGGATTTGAAACCATTATCTATGGTTCGACAGAGAGACGTTCTCTCAGCTGAGCCAAATAGCCTCCCATTTGACAAAACATTATTCATGTAGCAAATAAAATTGAATGACAACAAAAGTTTATCCATTTTTATTTTGAAAAAGACAATACATTGTATTCTCAAAATACTACAAAAATTTCTTCTTTCTCATACCGGATAATTACACACTATGTATATAAAATGCTTTCGGATATAGATGCCTTACAAGATTCTTCAGTTACTGCTTCTACTGTTGCAGACAGGACCAGGGTAGAGGGAGCATTCGTAAAAGCCTTTTCTAAACATAGCCACATGGAGTTCCCTTGTGGACTCATATCTCCTATAAATGTTCCGGCCTCATCAGACAATGGAAGCCCATCCACCTGCAAATTACATTAGAGCAATACTTAAAATCAGGGTTATGCGCCAAAAAAACACAATAAAAATATTAAATTAAGACAAGTGACCACACCACACACTTTTTTTTTGTCTTTTCATAACACACACACACACACACACACACGCGCGCACGCGAGTGTACGCACGCGCGTGTGGGAGAGATACAAAAAAATGCCAAAAGGAATTTTACATCACCTTGAATACAATGCTAGTATCATCTGAGGCATCCAAACCAGTACCAATCGTTATTGTGTGCGAGGCTTCCATGATAAAACTTTTTATATCCAATCGCAGTCGTGAACCAGGCGCTGTTTCGATCGTCCACGTCAATTGCAGAGGAACGGATGTGGTTAGGTGGTCTGGATAGCCAGGAGTTTGTATGGTAGACATTTGTCCGAGGTTCAGTGCAATGGTTTCCAATGGACCTGGGGGAGAAAAAGCCAATAGACATCTAGACGTACTAAGCTAGTAAGAAGCAATATATCATAAGTAATGAAAGAGAGATCTCCCTGGTAATAACGAACATTCATGTCTCTTGTCTTTACAATAGCATCCAATAAAAACAACCTACACTCTTCTCTGATCCCAAATATGCTGGAGAACAGACGCTTCTTCGTAGTTTTAAGGGGGTGATCGCAGCAGATGAAAAAAAAAAAAGAAAAAAGAAAAATGGACTGCCGCAAGGCAGTCATCTTGCCCCATTGTTGTTCCACAAATGACCAACCCATCCATCAGAATACTAGAAGCTTCCTGTGTGCTCACAACCATTACGCCCACGTCCAAGTCATTTCCAGGTTTTAAAAGAGCTCTTCCCGAAGCACTAGAGGGCCTTTAATACAAACTATCATGCTGAAAACCAATTTCGTGCTAACCCAGAGAAGGTGTTGCCTTCCTTTAATACCAAATACCCAGACGCAAACCGCAAATTTAATGTCCATTGGTACGGGAATAGACAAACCGATGTGTTATAGGAGTAACTCTGGACCACACCCTAAGGTACAAAACCCAGCAAGACCGAAGCAAAAATAGGAGTCAGGAATAACCTCTTGAGAGAGCTGGGACACTCCAGATGTGAAAAAGATTAGAAGAACTGCCCTTGCCCTGTGATACCAGGGATGGGGACGCTCCTCAAATGACAAGAAGTTGCATCCTGTTCTAAATACACCTGAAGATTCATTTCTGGTTGTTCAAGCCTACACGAGTTGATGACCTATATCTGCTGTGTGGGATTGGTCCTCCAGTGAGAAGAGATTTGTCCTCAAGAATGGAACCCACCCTACAGGAAGATGACATTCGCCAACCTCTATATTCCAGCATGTCCAAGCACCAAAGAGGCTAGAATCCAGGATGTCCAATCACCAAAGAGGCTAAAATCCAGGAAGAATTTCCTACATACAATACAACCCATGAAGTGTTAGGATAGAAGCTTGGTTAACTAAACTACAATAAAAACTCCACATACTATCTACAGACCGCGCTTAGTCCCTTCAAGTAGGAGCCGACCCCTATGGAGCCGACGACCATTTGGCAGTTTTGTTTTCCCTCATCCATGGCCTCAACAATCTTTGAACAGGAATTGGACGAATGTAGTGGCTGGGAAAAGTGTAGTGACACGACAAGAAGTAGACTCGTACTAAGATTTAATCTCCCTCTCTAACTTCCCCTCATCATAGTAATGATAATGATAATGATGATGACGATGATGATAATGATGATGTTGATAATAATAATAATAATAAAAATAATAATAATAATAATAATAATAATATTGTTTGATATTAATCAACTCCACAGTAAACTGATTAGAGCGCTGTTACCTCAAACATGTACTGATATCAATAAACAATTAGTAGTGTTCATTTTACACTGAATGGTATACAACAAACCAAGGTAGCTGAATAGGTACTGTTCAGTTAAATTTATTCTTTTTCTCAATCATAAAAGTCAACATTGGTAAAAATATACAAAGTCAGTATACAAATACATACATATCCGATTAAAGAAAAAACTACAAAAAAAATTTGTTTGTAAAAACTTCTGAGGCGTAGATTCCATATATAAACATAAATCAACAAAGGAGCAGTATTCATGACGTACCTGCCAACCAAAGGTGTTATTTTTTTTCAGTCCGGTCTATAGTGGAGCACCCAGTTCCTTTCTGCGTTCCAGGCACCAGACAACTCAATCGATTTAAGATTTGTTTTGGTGTGTCTCTGAATTACCAGCAAATCATTCCCGTAATCACGCTTACTCAAAAAGAGAAGGCGTAATGCACTGGATTTCTCTTAACATGTCATATGTTTCTTAGATAGAAATTTGTTGTCTGCTACAACTCTATGCAAATGATCTGACCTCGACTGTGGTCAAAATATTCGCTACAGTCGCTCATATTAACAGTCGTGCTTCTGATTCGAAGGCTCATTCATTCTTAATTTGAACTCTCGAGGAAATAATACTCTTTTCAAAAAATATTTTTATCACAAGGCATATTTCCGTAACTCGAAGTATTAATTCAGTGATAAAACATTATGCCAAGAATCAAAGAATTTACCACAGTTCTGCTCATCACTGAAGTCTGGACAGTCCACTATGCCGTCACATATTTCCTGAGGGGTGATAAGTCTGTCATTGCATTCGCAACCAGTGATATCTGCATATATAGATTTAAAAAAATTTAGTTGTAACAATTCGTCATCACGTTACTTCATTTGGATTGGCTATGTATATGGGTGCAGAGATATGCACCAAATACTAACGGTCTTAAAATCGAACAGGAAATAATCTACTTGAATTATATAAAAACAACAGCACATCTTTAAAATCCAATTCAGGTGATTGTTCGGGTACTGTAAACAATGACACTTACTACCAAAGGGTGTCAAAATACATCGAATGAGAAAAGGAGAAAAGGAAGGTAACAATATGGGGCAAACTGTATAGCTCTGTGCTTGCCAGACAAAGCATAAAACAAATAGATACAGGCTGATATAGGGCACAAATATAGGTGCACACCTGCGAACAGAATTGGAAGAATTACGATCATAACTTAAAGATGCATGTGCCCTTCGCAAGAAAAGATTATTATTATGTGAACTCATTTTATCCTAAAACTATAAATGATTGGAACAAACTTTCTAAGTACTATGTAGTCAATATGAAAACTCTAAGCATGTTTAAAAAAGCGTTGAATAACAATCTCAACCTACAGAGTTACTTTCACAAGAGCTTTGCTCAACTATTCAATTTTGTACTCTGCAATACTACAATGATTTTACTTGCAATAATCACTATTGACTATCGCTTACATGTTTGAATGATACTCTGTGCAATATGTTTATGATATTGAATTAAGTTGTTTTTTAAATCCGGGAAACAGACTTGTATGGGTTTGATCAAACCTTTTTTGTTTTCCCCAAGACATGTTTTTATATTTGTCTGAATAAATTCAAATGAAATCAGATCAAATGAAATCAGATCAAAGCAAATCAAATTAAAACATGCGCCATATTGTTTCCTCATCCACACCGCGTTTGATAAACTCTCGTCTAAAAAACCTCTTCTTTTACAACGTCACATACCTTGTAGAGAAGCAGGGATCACCTCCATTGCAAAATTTCTCGTTCCATTGAGGGTAAACGCCTGTATAACGAGATCGCCGCTCGGGAAAACCTTATCGGCAGCCTGACTGTGATTCTGATCAAGCGGTCCCTCCATCGTCCAAACACGATCCTCACCGCTGTCAGCCCCGACGGTCCGGATGGAAATGGAGTCACCGAGCGACAATGTTACGTAATCCACCTTGACAATCAAAGCGAGATTGGGGTCGATCGACGTAAATGTCCATTCAAGAGATGTGTGATCGGAGTAGCCAAGCATCTCAAGTGACAAAATGGTTTTGCTTTCTCCTGCGGCTAACTTGGCGGGGGCTGTACAATCAATATGAAACAATGGATTGAATTAGCATTCATACTGTGCACAATGAAACAAATATAAAAAGGAGACGAAGACGGTATAAATCAAAATAAGGAAAGGAAGACACGTAGAACAGCAGATGAAAGAATAGTATTGTTTTAAAGATGAAAACAAAAGAGAAACAGAGTATTTCCTTTTCTTTTTACTGGAAGAGCTTGTACCAGGTCTACACAAAAATACTAAAGGGGACATTGAGGGAGAGGGGGGGGGGGGGGGGACACAAACATAAATCCACAGATACAGATAGACTGAAAGATGGACGAACAAAATTATGAGGGCGTATGTGTGTGTGTGTGGGGGGGGGGGGGGAGAGGGTTTCACACATTACGTGAATATGTGAATGTGTGAAACAGAGATATCGTAACTGATTGAATTAGGAAATTAGGCTTACGGCAGTCCTGTTCATCTGATCCATAGGGGCAGTCAGGCGAACCATCACACACAGATGTACGATATATTGCTTTACCACTGCTACAATTCGCCACCTCTGCACAATGTAAGAATTAAAACTCAAATTCAAACCCGTTACTAACATGGCAGAAGAACATGCTCCTAGGCACCTGATAACTCGTGATTTTTGTACTGTTCTATGTAAACTGATTCATTATAATGGCATAAAGGCTCCAATTACATATCGCAATATGCCTATTCATTCAAGTGGTATTCTACATTCGAAGAGCAGAGAGCTTGCAGAGGTTCTTTTTTAACATGTGAGGAGGTCTTTTATGCAAGAGGACATACAGTCTCTGAGTTAAAATACATTAAAATCTTGCAGCTGAATAAATCACATAAACAGGATACTGTTACATGACAGTGACGTAATTTTGCTTAAAGACAAATTATACAATAACCAGTGCTGTAGGACTCGAGTTCGGACTCGGACTCGAGACCGGTCTCGAGTCCCTATTTCTCGGGACTCGGACTCGGACTCGGACTCGAGCCACAAGGACTCGGTCTCGGACTCGGACTCGACCAATGGTGACTCGTGACTCGGGCGAAAATCGAGCCGAGACCGGCAACGAGACCGGCAATTTTTCCCGTTTTCCGCTTTTAATTTTAGCTCAAAAAATTACCTCAGGGCACGCAAAAAACACACGCTATTTTCGCGCACCTTGCTCGATTGAGCGATATTTTTAACATGAACTTAACATCGATTGCCGTAACCGTACGGGAATGTGCCCAAATAGACGTTAAGATTAGTTGTTTTGTGCTCGTATACACTCGTTATACACGTATGACACAGACAGGTATTGAAATTGATATTGACCATTTGGAGATGGATTAATCTATATAACACAAGTTTCCCCATAGACTGCAGCCTGGGATATCTTGCAATATGGGCAGTCTCAAACAGATTACTATTCCACTTGTATTTCAAGCCAGTATTATGAACTACAGTTTTAATCTACTATCCTTTTACTTGCAACCAATGTTCCTGTGGCAAAAAGTCAAAGTTAGCAATTCATAATTTTGGGCTGTGTCAAACGGTTTTATTAGGTTTTAACAATTACTTTCGTTTTACTTGAGTCACTTAGTCATGTACATGTAGTCATTTTCAAAAAGGAATGTTAATGGTGCACTTGTATTACAAGCCATTAAGCCAGTTTAATGAACTAGCTGATATAATCATGTACAAGGGTTTTCATGGTTTTATTAGGGTTTGATAATTCACTTTTTAAAAAACACTTTAATTTGATCAGATTGAACTATTGGCATGATTGGTGTTCTTGGTGAATTATTGTTTTTCCCTCTTGTTTTCCATTTCAGTTGGAAACTTTCTTTTCTATATAAATCTGGCTTTAATGGCATCCAACCTATTATTTTTGTGTTCTGTTTACTTATAACTGATATGGTGACATAATTTTGTTTAAAAAAAATGAAATTACAGGCCTTTGAAATGAACAAACATTAATTTGTGTATCTTTTCTTCATTGAGGTATCACAGAAACAATACAGTCAACTCTCTATAATAGCTTTGGGTACAAGCAAAATACTTGGCATGATAATGCTTGTTAACATAATTATGAGCCAATTTTGTCAACGAGACATGTACCTTGGTACAAAAGGAGTGCATGTTCACTTGCTTAGTATTTTGGTCAATAAAACTTCTGAAATTCCACCAGTACACCAAACCATCACCGAAAATCTAACCATAGACATTTATCTCAACATTTCCAATTCAATTTTCTTCACTGTTCTTACCTTCTGTCAGAATTTTTATTATTAATAGCTGGAAATCTTACTGAGCTTAGCAACAAGCGACATGTCACGGCGACAAATCACTTATTTGTGAGGAAGCCTTATAGTTGTCCGAATTCGTATGCCTAAAAGTTACTAAGAAAAGTTACAATAAACTAAATTCTCTGACAAATGGAAGTTTTCAATGAACCAGACAACTATTTATGTTATAGAGAGTTCACAGTAAGGTTTTTATCATAATATAAATAATGTGACGTAAAACAAAACTGCAATTTAAGATATTCCCATCGGGACTCGGACTCGGACTCGGATGACCAGGACTCGGGACTCGGATGCCAGGACTCGGACTTGGACTCGGACTCGGACTCGTACTCGGACTCGGACTCGGATGGGATGGACTCGACTACAGCACTGACAATAACTGCCTTATCCCGACAGGAAGGCTTGTAATACCACGGGATTTGAATATTACTATCAATAAGAAATTGCATGGGGATATAAAAAATATCACACCTCAAAAACGACATGAAATTTGGTTCGTAAAATAATAAAAAATGAAATTATATGAACCTTAAATGTTGTGCATGTGAGGTGGGGGATGGGTATGTGTGTGTTGGCGCGGAGTGTATCATTAAATAAATATGCATTAAAAAAAAACCTTTTTAATGGAATTTGCAACTTCAGGAATCCCCCATCCCCATCCTCATCCTAAAAAGCTGCTTGCAATGCTGTTTCAGGTGACCATTATAAACAGAAAAGAATTGAACCCACCTGTTGCATTCACAACACTTAGTACAAGTCTGAATCCACGATCGGTAACGATTCCGTCACTGCGAAACGCTAGCCACATGTAGGGCCCAAAAGACAAGATATCCTCACTTCCCTCACTCCCTGACAGAGAGGCCAGCCTAGTACTCAGTTCGAATGGCGAGATAAATCCATAAACATCGAGGAAGTCGTACCCTAATTCTGTGCTGAAGTCGGTGAATTGGACGCCGACGACGGAGTGATTGGTAGGGACGCGGACATACCACCGAATAAATACATTGTTTGGGTAATCATCAGGGTAGTTTGGTGACGTTATAACTTTCATCTCTCCCACGTCAAGGTCGATGACCACCACTGCACAATCCAGAAAAAATATATCTTATTCATGATTGAATTTGATTTCTATTGGAAGGTTGTACATGTATATTCTCAACATCGCTATGATGATTTATAATCTCCCCACGTCAGCATCCATGTTTAATTTTACGCAAATCCAGCAGTGTCTTCGGTGCTAGAAGGATACAGGGGTGTCTGCACATTCCGCATCCATGGATCAGTGCAGAGTCTTAAACCATATTCACAGGAAGGACATTCGATTTCATGGATTTTGTCCTGTGTCCTTATCTGGGATATTCCTATTGGGTCAATCTAAATTATAAGCTACGGTGTAAGTGGCAACATTGTGCCTCATACCTGGAAGTTCTGTGGAATGGGGAGCTGCTGTGGTAGTCTGAGGTGGTGGGAACTCGCAGAAATCCTGGAAGTCCCAGCAGCAATCACCATTTGTAGAACATTGTCCATCACAGTAGCAATCTCCTCGATTGCAGCTATCAGATGAATCGGTACAACAGCTGCGCCCACATGAGCCATTAAATGGAAGTTCTAAAATCCCAAAGAAGACATCCATTTCTTTATTGTAACTTTCCAGATCGCAGGCGTTATCTATCTTAATGTATAAATGTCAGGACTTTGTATTGTAACGGAAATCGTTTCAAAATAATTTTTGATTATGTAGACAAATTAAAGAATATTGTTGTCTCATGTTAGACTACTTAGTCAGGTCACAATGTGAGAAATGATTTCTACAACGAATATTTTCACGTCGACGTGACCAGACAAAAACAGAAATCTGAATTGCCAAGAGCTTATGATCACACTCAGATTCTACATATTTAATTGAAACGAGGCAAGTAGCATATCAAATACATAAGAAAAATAGTAATCACGCTGTTGTGTTCTTATTGAGATTGCCTTACCTATGACAGTAAGCGTTAGTCTGAAGCCCCGACGATTAATTATGTAGTCGCTCTGAAACCTTATCCAAAGCTTGGACGTCACCTCGGCCATGTCTCTTGGTATACTGTAACCTGATATTCGCAAGATCTCCGTCTTATCAGAGTAAGTATCCCCATTGTACAGGTACAAGTAGTCGTAGTCTGGTTCAAAATTGATGTCGATGAAATGAATGAGAATAGCTGCATCCACGGGTGGCATGATCTCCCATATTTTCTGCGTATCGTTGGGGTAATTGTCAGGGTAGTTTGGTGAGGTAATCTCGTAGCTTTCTCCAATACTGATGTTGATTCTAACAAATTCAGGTTCTGGTGTATTTACAAAGAAAAAGACAGGAAAACAGTATATCATAAAGGATTATGATGTTATAGGCATGATGGGGGGGGGGGGGGAACCTTTGGCCTGAGAGGAATCATAATGAAGAAACATTCGATTTACATAGTACAAGTGTTTATTGATCATAGATATGAAATTACGATTGAAAAACAATAAGATATGAACTTTGAACCATAAATATCTCAACTTTAAAAAAATGTAAAACCTCCTAATTATAAGTTCAATCTAGATCAATTTTTAAGAGACGCACGTATACAGCAGCGGCGCCATGTGCGTTTGAATTCTCCATTTATTCGTGCTCATGCACACACACACACACACACACACACACGCACCCACACAGTATTCAGTGCTGATTAGGCAACCCTGGGTAAGCAAGACATATTATTTTTATTACCATTATCATTGTTTTTAGTATTGTTATCATACACACACACACACACACACACGCACACAGGTGTATAATCATCAACCCCTACATATGTCATTGCTATGATGATTTTGAATCATCTCCACATCAGCATCCGTGAGTAATTTTAGGCAAATCCAGCAATGTCTTCAGCGCTAGAGGGACACAGGGGTATGATCACATCCCATCTTCGTTATTATTCATATTGCGACATTCCCAAATCATAAGGTACTGTGTAATTAAATTGGCATCATTGTGACTCATACCGGGACGTTCTGTGGAATGGGGATTTGCTGTAGTATTTTGAGGTGGAGAGTACTCGCAGACATCCTGGAAGTCCCAGCAGCAATCACCATTAGTAGAACATTGTTCATCACAGTAGCAGTCACCTCGGTTACAGCTATCGGATGAATCGGTACAACAGCTGCGTCCACATGAGCCATTAAATGGTAGTTCTAAAATCCCAAAGGAGAAATCAAATTCTTTGTCGTAACTTTCAAGATTATGAGCTTTTTTATCTTCATGTATAAATGTCAGGACTTTACATACATACATACATATTGGTATTTATATAGCGCCTTTCCATAAAACCATGCTCAAGGCGCTTTACAATAAGAAAAAATGAAACAAAGTAATTATTTTGCTCTCCAAGTGCACACAACCAAATACAATCATAGAGAAAACAAATAAGTCTTAAGGTTTCTTTTGAAAGTTTCAACTGAAGGGCAGGAACGCATGTTTAAAGGAGGATGAAACCCTGGGGGAAAATCAATTTAAATAAAAAGAGAGGATAGAGAGAAGCATTTAAAAAAAAAGTTCCATCAAAATTGGTTAAGAAATGAGAAAGTTATGAAAGTTTGAAAAGTCTCAATTTACTTTCTATGGCGATCCTCAAATTGGCAATGTTGCTTCAAGGTGACAACTCTCCATATGTTTTTTACACAAAATTTCATATTTTCCCCATTATCTCTCAAGGTGCAGCTTGTCTCCTTCTTAGCTTAAGATATATCATGGGAAAATGTATTTGACACAACATATGTTGAGTTCATAAAAAGACAAGCAGCATCTTTAGAGATAATGGAGAAAATATGAAATTTTGTGTACAATTTGAGGATCGTCATAGAAAGTAAATTGAGACTTTTCAAACTTTCATAACTTTCTCATTTCTGAACCGATTTTGATGGAACTGTTTTTAAATTGCTTCTCTCTATCCTCTCTTTTCATTTAAATTGATTTTCCCCCAGGGTTTCATTCTCCTTTAAGGGTAGACTATTCCAAACAGGACCATAAAAATATATTTTGTTGACCTTTCTTCGACTTAATGTGGGGGATTTGAAGAAGAAGAGGGTCTGACCTTGAGCGTAATGAATAACGTGATTGCTGGATAGGGCAAAACAAACTCGAAATGCAGTGTGGGACTAAATTATGAATGGACTGATAAACAGTGCAACTTTATACATTATTCTCTTGAGGATTGGCAACCAGTGAAGTTGTCTTAACAAGGGAGACACATGATCATATTTCTTTGCATTTACTTTGTATGGTTACAGAACTCATTTCTAAATGATTTTTTTACATACATAGAAATTAAAGAATGGTGTTGTCTCATGTTAGACTACTTATCATAATAAGGTCATAATATGATAAATGATTTTGACAGCAAATGCTTTCACATCGACAACGTGACCAGAAAAAAACCGAAATCTGAATCGCTAAGAGCTCATAAGCACACTCAGAATTCACATAGATGGAACGAGAGAAGAAGCATGTCAAATTCATAAAAAACAAACAAACAATTAAGCTAGTACAAATGATGCGTGTGCATTCTTATTGAAATTCCTTTACCTATGACAGTAAGCGTTAGTTTGAAGCCCCGACGACTTATTAGGTCGTCGCTGTAAAACCTTATCCAAAGCTTGGAAGTCACCTCGGCCATGTCTCTTGGTAAACTATAACCTGATATTTGCAGGATCTCTGTTTCATCAGAGTAAGTATCCCCAGAGTACAGGTACAAGTAGTCGTTGCCTGATTCAAAATTGACGTCGATGAAATGAATGAGGACAGCCGCGTCCACAGTTGGTATAATCTCCCATATTTTCTGGGTATCGTTAGGGTAATTGTCAGGGTAGTTTGGTGAGGTTATTTCGTAGTTTTCTCCAACACTGATGTTAATTCTAACAAATTCAGGTTCTGGTGTATTTAAGAAAACGACAGGAAACAGTAAAAGATAAAGGATTATATATAACATATAATGTTTTCTTTGTACAACTCTTGCCTGAGGGGAATTAGAATAAATTGTATTTATTAAATTAAATTAAATGTATATTTATATTGTACAAGAGATTATCGATCATAGATATGAAATTAAATTTAAAAAGACAATAGGGAAGATATGAACATTGAATCATTAGTATCTCAAACTTCAAAAATTATATGCTCGATTTGTCGAGAGGCTTCATAACTTGTTCCGCTTAATTGGTCTTTACTTTCACTTTCGTTAACTTTGTATGAATGTTTTATTCCACTTTAGTTTTTCATACTTCAAGGCCCCATCTTATAAAAGAGTTGCGATTGATCTGGATTGATCGCGAGTCCTCCCATCAATCGCAAACTTACAGACTCCAATCTCAAATCGTTAAAGCCATGGACTCTGGTTCGATTACCTGGGTATAGACACTTTTTTCGACCCTAGTACCTGGGTATAGACACCCTTTTTTTACCTTAGTAATCAGAATTGCAACGCACCATTGCGTCATTATGATTTACAATATTTTAGCAGAGAATAATCTGAAACGGAAGGCAAACTAGGTTTAAATGTGAAGAATTGGATCAAGGCATTATACGGTAAATGCTCTCAAATTTCTATTTTAAATATTGAAAGGAAATGATCCCTCTGGAACACTATGTATCCTTTTCTATGTTCCCATTCAAATAGTGAAGTATTCATTGAAACAATATCTCCATGATGTGTTCCTCCATGATTTGTTGACACCTGGCGTTAGACATGCATCTTTCTTTAAACATTTATTATGTTTTTTTTGTTTTTTTTACAATTTTTTTTATTCCTTTCTCTCAAACAAAATTACAAATGAAGTTTAACATTTCATACAAAATTACAAATAAATTTCTGACATAAACAAAATGACACGTAAAATTTCACATTCCATACACACATAATTACAAATAAATCTTCACACATAACTGTAAGTAATAAAGTTTCACATTTCATGTACAAAATTATGATAAATTTTCTCATAAACAGAATTGCAAACAAATTTTAACAAGTTATACCTTGCAATAATAAATGATTGGCATAATAAAACAGTAATCAAGGGACAATTATGTATATAATGTGCACTTCAACTTCTGTCTAGAGAGAAAAGAAAAAAAAAAAAGAAAGAAAAGGAAAGTGGAGTGGAGGTGGTTTTAAGCCCCCCCTCCAAAAAAAAAAAAAAAAAACAACAACAAAAAAACAACAACTACCTTCAAAAAAAAAAGAGAGAAAGAGAGAGAGAGAGAGAGAGAGAGAGAGAAAAGCGCTAAACACTCCCCAAATAGGACACGACACTGCGCGTTCCCATCCCCCATCCCCCCGAATTCACCACACCCCAACACACTCACCTAAAACATCACCTCCCTGAACCCGCAAACATCCACACACGCGTTGCTTCAAAAGTCCCCCCCCCCCCCCCCGTAGATGCACGCTCAGATCTGTGTTGCGTTTCCAGCGAGAGCAGCCAATGACTCCATTTTTCCCATTTCCTATAATGATTATTTAGTGTTCCTTTCTGCTCAGCTATTTTTCTTTCTTCTTGTTTACTTTCTACTACTCGTTTCATAATATCTTGTGACGTCGGAGGCATCCCGTTCTTTTTACTGCGCGTAAATATCATATACTTTATCAAAATTATAAGATGGTTTGACAACTGATCTTCTGCTATACTGGAAGTCTGTATTCCCACATGAACCCCTTTCCAATCATTGTTTTTAATTTCTTTGTTATAAAACAAATTTCCTCATTCTATCCAAAGACATCTTACTTTTTCACATAAAAAGAATAAATGTTCATATGTTTCTTCTTCTTTATTACAAAACGAACATGCATTACTGCATATGAATGTTCTGTTCTAGTATTTAACAGAACTGTATATATTCGCTTTAATGTTATATCCCACAGTGACAGCTTTCTTTCATTAAAACAAAATTCGAAATTTAATTCTGTATCTTCATCAGGATAATCATTCTTATTCAAAAGGTTTTTCCACGTGGAAGATACAGAATGAAACAAATTTTGTAATACATTAATTTCTGACATATCTAGTCCATCATTGATGGACTTCAAATTCCCTACTTCATCTGCAATATTATGTAATTTAAATATATTTTTAAGAAACAGATTTTCCAAAAAGACTGTTTTTCCTTCAACGCGAATAAATCTATTGTTGAATAAAATCTCATTTCTTCTATTACTTTCTTTTTTCAACAAAAGTTCTTTGGTGCAAAACCATGACTCCATCATATCTCTGTAAAAAGCTGGAACAGGGAGACTAAGCACATTCGATGCAGTATTAGAAAAAAATATAAGCAGGTCACCCACTTTCCTGGTTTGATGTCTGATGTAATGTTTCCAACCCATATTTGATTCTCCTATCATGAGTCTTTTTAACCAAGTGATTCTTTGAGAGCGGATGAATAATCGAAAGTCCGTCAGTTTTAACCCCCCTTTATTGTAGTCCAAATGTAGTACCTCTCTTTTAATCTTATCCTTCCCACCCCATTAAAAAATCAGAGATAATCATGTCATTCATTTCCGATACTATTTCCATAAAATTAGTTTACTTTGAAACATCAACAAGAAAACTCGTCTTACTTCTTGTCAAGACTTCGTTAATGAATGGTAAGAACTGAGAGACCCTGGCGTAGATTCCTGGTTTCCCTGGATCGGCACATCCATCACCCCAACTGGTCGCTCCTACAAGATGCCATCTACCATCTGACCCTTCACACACCAGGGGACCTCCACTGTCTCCCTACATGAGATTGGCAAGGAGAAAACCAACGAAGGTAGGGATATTATGCAGAAATGATGTGTGCATGGGCGTGTAGAGGGGCCGTGTATGGGCGTGTGTGTGTTGTGTGTGATAGAGAGAGAGAGAGAGAGAGAGAGAGAGAGATGAAACGAAATAAGTACAGTGTTACTTTTGCCCAATAAATCTGGTTGATGGCATTTTATATTACTTTACTTGATAACTCTGGCACCGATCACATACATTGTCCGGTGGCATCTCTTGAACATGGTTAGGCCGAATACGGCCATTGACGGTTGAAGAAATTTCAGACCAAGGACTAATAATAATTAATTCAAAAATTTCGTAGTGTGAGGTGAAATATAATATTCTATATCCCTCATAGAAAAATTCTTTTACATAAATCAGTCAAGTGCACTTAACGTCATCATGCATAATTCTACTCTAGTCCTCAGCAAAAGTGTATTGTGGATATTTCTCTCATTGGGCCTGCATTATTACATTGTCTCATTGAATGATTATATAATAAAACTATTTCACGAAGGTCCATAATACCAGAGAAATGCTATGATACCTTTAAATGAAAGGGTTTTTTGCAAAGCCAGGGGAGCGTTTCATCAAGCGTTTTGTCAGTGATTTTTACCGACAAATTTGCTCTCAGCCAATCAGATGCAAGGATTTCAGTGGCTTATAACAGTTGTCGGATAAAAATCACTGACAAAACGCTTGATGAAACACTCCCCAGTTCTCGTGTATGACCTTTTTTCTGTAATGCAGAAATGCAGAAGAAGAAAAAAATCTCTGACAAGAGCTCCACTGGTTTGTTATCGATATGTTTAGCAGTCTATAATGCAGCCATGTTCAGCCACATGATTTTCATAGAATTGTCGTCAGTATATTTACCTATTCACTAAAAATAACTTCTTCTTTTTCTTTAGCTGCAGTACAGGCCACCGTCAGGGGTACTGTCTGACTGTTGAGGTACAGTGCAGATGTATGTAACTTTAGCGATATAGACTAAATTGAAATCGATTTAGACTTAAATCCGTTGGTCAGCAGATTCAATCTGCATGGGTGCAAGTTTTAGGTGAGTAGTGTACGATAAATGTTGTCTAGACTCTTTCTCTAAATAGACTGGTCTGGATTAGATAGTTCGAGATCTACCTCTAACAAGTTAACGCTAATACCGACTCCGAAGCGACCGATTCTTGGTAATTGGTGGCAATGTCATTTTATATTCGGTCTGTGGTCGGTCTGGCGTCAGGTTCGCGGGTGCGACTGGGGTAGGAGTCTAGGGGCCCGTTGCACAAAACTTGCGTTTGAACGCAACTCAGGAAAATCAAACGCAACTTTTTATTATGCCAATCAGAAGTGCGCATTTAAGACTTGCGTTTGATTTTTAGGAGTTGCGGTTAAACGCAAGTTTTGTGCAACGGGCAACTGATCTGCTTGATCTAGAAGCAGATCTAGACTCTTACTACTTTTTGATGAGGGATATATATATATATAAAAATATATATACACTTCCTTTATTCGAGAGACCAGTTGAATAGGTAAGGCAGTGGTGTAAATCCGTTCGGGGGGGGGGGGGGGGAGGGTGAATGTAATCAGGCACCGAGATTTCTTGCGCGCGAACACACATACGAGCACAGCCACAAAAATACATACTTATCTATATACACGCAAAAAACGTTATATTTAGACTTGCCCCACGAGAAATACTTCGTTGGAAATGTTATCTCATGCAATTCAATACTTGTAATTCTCACCTGACATGTATCTATTCCCCCTCGTTCATATCCAGCACAGATCATAAGATCCGTGGTTTCACCCGGGTACAGTTCTGCGCATCTCTCGCTAGTTATCAAATGAACGATAGCTTTCTGTAACACGTCTGCATCGAAACCTGTCAAATATAGTGATAAGTAGGAGTACTTAAAACATATCCTGACGATGAGAAAAGATCTTGCATCGAACGTTGTCCGCACTTCTCAGGAAATAACGGAATATATCACACATGAATGCAAGGCCGTCATGTTATATTCAATACGATACAGACTTATTGGTAAAATTTTCGCAGGAAATTGTGCCCCCCTTTTAGAACTGATAACCTTTTTTTTCCTTGTCAGAGAATTATCGAGGATAACTGAACGCATTGAGTGACTAGTCTACTGGAGGGCTGCCAAAAAAAAAAAAAAAAAAAAAAAAAAATCCCCACCCCCCCCCCCCCCCCCCCCCTGAAGGACTTTTGGGGGGCTGGAGAGAAGAAAAAATACGAATCTTCCTTTTAGAACTGATAATCTTTTTTTTTTTTGGGGGGGGGGGGGCTTGAATTATGAAGGAAGACTGGACCCCATAAAATATGACCCCCCCCCCCCCCCCCATTGAGCGACTTTTGGAGGGCTGGCGAGAAGAAAAAAAATACGAATCTCCCTCCAAGCAGTTCTCCAAAGTTAACAGCCCTGTATTTGTGTGCCCCCCCCCCTTTTTTACAAAATCCTGGCTCTGCCACTGCTTACAAGTTAACAATACTTATTAGATATTGAAGATAAGGTAAACAGTCCTTTAACACTGCCCTAATAATGCTACAATTACAATATGCTTACCAGCTTCGGTGTTACCCCATCCACTGACGGTACAGCGGCGGTAGTCCTTCGTCTCTTCCGATGATTCCGCCAGACAGGCTGGCCTAACAAAATCTGTGAAGTCGACTGGTTGGGATAACCTGATGAGAGCGAAATCACCATCATTTGATGGATCATCGTAGTAAGGGTAGGTGATAATCTTAGCAGGAGTGATGCTTAGATGATGGTCGGATTGGGAGGAGAGAAGCAGGTCACCAATTACGATGCGATCCACAGAATATGGATCCCCGTCACTGGATAAACGAATTTAAGGACACAAAACCATGATAGAAACTTCCTTAAGTTTGTGCACCTTGCAACATGTGAAATAAATCAAACTAAAAATGCTTTTAGGTAAGAATTAATATTATAAGTATTTAATTTCTTTAAAACGTGGCTTCAAAATGAAAGCACTTCTCAGCTAAAAGGCAACCCCTTATTTTGCCTATATAAAAGTAATGAAACATCTGATTTCAAAAAAATTGGTCTAAAGTTACTATAACATCGGTTCGAATATACGTCTGATTTGAAAAGGCGTATACACTGGTGTGTTGGGGATGTGTCTAAGCTTACTATACATAAATATGACACAAGGTACAAATGTGGCTTATTCATCAAGTTATGTCACAATATATATCTTGTTTTTCCTTATCAGAACTAATATGACCGTAAATGACTGGGAATAAAATAAACTTACACACAGTGTGCAGCCGTAGCTACCCATTCCGGACCTATCAGGGAACCACCACAGAACTGCCCTCTTAAATAGTCGTAAAGATAAACCATCCAGGGGAATTCCCCTTCACGAGCATTGACCCCTCCCACAACGCGAGACTGGTCCGGGGTATAAGCTGGACGTGTACCGCAGATCGTTGTGTTCAGGTAATCTGAGAGAGAGAGAGAGAGAGAGAGAGAGGGGGGGGGGGGGGGAGAAAAAGTGAGAGATTCAGAGAGAAAATGAAAGAGGAAATTATAATCTATCATTAATTTTATTTTTGGTCAAAAATAAAGCAAGATCTACAGTTCTACTTTGCAGGGGGAGCAGCAACAAATTTCTTTCTGTGTTGACCAACAAAGTTTCAATTTAGACCATCAAAGAAAAAATAAACAAAGAAAATTCTGTTTGACATATCTCGATATAATTCACATACCTCCTTCTCCTCCTAAGCAAGATCCACTGATGTCTTTTTGTGAATCCGTGAAGTGGGTACAATTGATCGGCCATGGTTGTCCCAACGTTTCTTGACATGCCTCAGTTACATTTTCACAGTCTGACCGGCATGGTCTCCTAGTGGGTCCATTATGGATACATTCAGGGAAGAACGTACTACATGCCAGCTCCATCATGCCACTATGACAACTGCTTAGTTCATCCTGAATCGTGACAAACAGAAGCATATCAATTTCAAACTAGAACTTTAATTCGTCACTGAAGACGAATTAGATGGTCTGTCTTCCCGTTGGTAAAATTGCTAAGATGTGATAATATTTGTGCAAGATAATATTCCTGATAATGTTGACAATGGATGGAGACTTGCGTCAAAGAAAATCGGACAATTTCATATTGCATTATACATGGGATATTAACCCATAGGTTTAATACAAGACAGGCAATCAGATTTTGCATAGGGTTGTACACAAACTACATTCAATTTAAAATAAAAAAGTTTATTACATTGTTTGTGATTTTATATGTTACAGTAGTCGAAGCAAATGGTAAAATATAAGGCAAAAAGAAGGATTTTTTTTTTTAATAAATGGACCCACCGGGATTCGAACCGGGGTCGGCGGGATGGGAGGCAAGTACTTTACCAATAGACCAAAAGTTTTGCAATAGACATAACACGTATACTAAAAATGGGATTCTCAAATTACAATTTGTACTTAAAAAAGGGGCATGATCCCGACCTCTGATCAAAAATTCGAGGGCACATTTTTGAAAGCTTATAGTCTCAGCTATAACATACTAAAATTTGGAAGAAAACCGAGCAGAAATAACAGAGATACAGCTCAAAGAAGACAGGAATGCATAAATCAAGATTTGAGAAAAAGTCATGTCCCATAGAGAATACACGCAAAATTTGAAAAATTGACATGCCTCCTTTAATTGCAAAAATACACCGTGATTCCTTTGTCAAAATGAAAAATTGTGGGAACTGATTTTGTAGAGAATTGTCTGAGCTACAACATATCAAAATTTGGAAGAAAATCGACAACCTATTACTGAAATTTTGTCAAATGAATACAAAAATTATGACGTCATTTTTTCAAAATCGAATTTTTGAGTTCATATGCAAATGTGACGACGTTCCGATTGATCGACCCCCATACGTGCACGTCATAATGCGCGCGCGGATTTTGCTGATATGTTACAATGACCCTTAACCTGAAGTTTATGTGTATTAAATATGGTTCATTTTTGATGACTCGTTATGAAGATATGATCGATAATATGATTTCACAAAATGGCGCCTGGATGACGTCACGATGACCTGATGACCTTGTAAAAATTTCTGGCACTTGACCTTGACAGGCCTGATGACTCACTGAAATTTGATGAACAGTGAGTGAGCCGAATTTGAGTAATCACGCTCACAAAAAAGTGGCGTAAATAAAGAATAATAAAGAAAATTCTGACGAAATTAAGAGGTGATCTGTCTACGACGGACCACCTAATAATCAATATATACCTATTTTAACAGCACACTGAATATAGATAGATTCAGTAAGATGACTAAGATCCAAATCATAACTTACAAGATCGTCAACCTTCTCCAGCGCCTCTTCTCGACTGAGAGCATACGGATTAGGGAAGTAGGTCAAGCTATATGGAACAACGTTTCTGCACACTGGAGGTACGTCTTCACAGGGGGCTGTGCCAACGAAAACAATATTACTATTTAGTACCACTGTTGACTTTTCATTACCGTCGAAAATAGCATTCTGTCACTATTGTGCAATCACTGCCGGAAAATGCTCTAGATTGGTCAGTCGTTTCAGGGAGCCTGAAATAGTTCCTTCCGTACCTTGCATTTTCAATGACAAACACGTTTCATCCCTCCAGTTTTACCTACGACACTGTGTCAACAGAAGTTGTGGCAGTAGGGAACTTAACGCGTTTGAAATAAATGTAGAAATCCTTTGTAGGGCATCATATATTCATAAATCTCACATTACTTCGCTACTTCATTTATTCATCCTCTTGTCTGTGTCAGAGCTTAAAATGATCTATAGATAAGACTCCCTTGAAAAGAATTTCTGTTTGATAACATGCAATTTTCCCTCTTACCGTAATAAAGAATGTGTATGTGTGTGCACCCTGTTTCGGAAACGTTTGGATAATACCAACAAAATGCTATTTTCGACGATAGTGGAAATTAGACATTGGTCGTGGTTCATTATATAATCATGTCCATGATAAAAATTTAACGTCTGGTAGGAAAACTGAAATGGGAATGACACTTGTTGAATATGGGTCATAATATTCCATATGTGTAGGTATGTATGAGCAAGACAGGTTAACATGTTTTTTGTGTTTTTTTTTTGGTCTTGATTTGACCGACAGGATATCCCTTGAGATTCGTGCAGACACTGCTATTTATTAGTTTTAAACACATATGACCTCACGTGCCGTCTACCTTATCTTGATAGCTACACGGAAGAAATTATTCGAACCTCCATCAAATTTTCATATTGTTGAAAAATATCAAAGAAAATCAAAAGAAACCATGAATTTCATTTCCCATGATCACGTATGATTGTTATAATACATCGGTATCCACAAACACCGTACAATATTTGCCAGACTGAGCTTAGAATCCATTCCATTCACACAAGGAAATACTCTGCACACTTAGGTGTGCCTTTTAGGTGTGTCTCGTATATGTGATTCCTCTCCAAGTGACATAAGTAAATGAATTACAAGGCAAAGGTTTACATCAAATGAAAAAATACTGTGCAATATTTTACATACGGCAGTAGTCTTCGTCTGAAAAGTCCAGGCAATCGTTGAATCCATCACATGTAGCGTTTTGGAAGATGCAACGTCCGTTTGAACAGTTAAACATACCATCAGCATTGCAGTCTTAGGAAAAAAAAACAATAACAATATATATATATATATATTATATTATTAATCCATGTGTATTTGTTTAATCAGATGGCCAAAATTTCATAACATAAAATAGCAATTTTAAAAGAAATCAAACACGCTACATTAGATTCAGAAAATTCTCCAATCTCTCTCTTACTTTCGCTCTGTTCTAAGTAAATAAGGAACATAGGCACACCTGTATCTTCGAGGGACAGGATGAGATGGAACCCATCTGCTGTGACGATGGAATCACTGATGAACTTCAGCCACAGGTACGAGCCGAACGTTCTAAATCGATCTGGTGGTCGGACTCCTGTTAGTTGATGCGTCTGTAATCTCTCATTAATGTCCTCGGTTACTCCTTCGTAAATGATGAGGTAGTCGTACCCGTCCTCTAAGCTGAATGTGATCAAGTTAATGACAACGATGTAGTCGGATGGAGCGATAACAAGCCACGTCAGATCGGCATTATTATCATAACGATATGGGTAATTTGGACTGAAGATATCCTCAGTTTCACCGGGCGTCAACATGACTGTCTCTGTTTCGTGTAAGCGTTAGAAGGAAATACACACAAAATTACTTAGTGAACGATGAAATGTGTAGGGACGTGGATTCCGAGTGGGGGTGGGATAGGGGTATTTTCCCTCTGATAATAAATGTCCTTTATCATGTCAAAGCTAGTTTGCACGATTTTGAAGACTAGTGTTGTGAAGGGTTAATAGAACAAGATCATCTAAAATCATAGTGTGTTTTAGCCACAATGTATCGAGAGTAAACACCCTCCCAATTTTCGTAGCTTATTCACACTTGAATCGTGTGCAATATGTTTAAATAATATAGAGATTTTTAAAATGTTTCATCCAAATATTACATAATCAATAAACTAGTCTACCACACAAATCCCGTTTTCCCTTTACACTTAAACCTGTGGTTTCAACTTGGTAATTGGGTATTTTTAGACTAAAAGATAGGCTTATATATATGATTCTTGCTACAATTAACTAGAAATATCAATATGGAAAGAAAATTACTACTTAATGAGTGCTCTTACATGGATTCAAAATCTCACTGATTGACCCTCCAGTATGAAGTTCCCAAATTTACCCTTTTCAGTATAACTTTGTCCTAAACGTAAAAGTTGTTGGAAAGTAATCTTGAAATCCACTGTTAAATGAGTGTTCTTATTTGGAGTCAAAATCTCACTGATTGACCCTCCAATATGAAGTTCCCAGATTTAAGCTTTTCGAATAGTAAAATTCTACAAAGATCTAATCAAATAATGATTTAGAAATGTTATCTAAGATACATAATGTAACTTAACATATTACAGAAAAAAATTAAGTGTAGTTATACCATAGTAGTTGCTTACTTTTTATTCCAGAGGGTAACGTGAAGTCAGCTACAAAGAAGGGAAATATGAAAGACAAACAAAAAATACTCAATTTAGGTTGAAGGATCGCGACCACTTTATGTTTATGAACACACACACACACACACACCCACACACACACACACACACACACACACACACATATATATATATATATATATATATATATATATATATTCTCATAGGTGTACATGTAGTTAAATTTGGAGTTGAGGCATTCAAAAGTGCTCAATGCTGGAGGGTAGAGCATAATATTTGTACCTGGGTCCTGTCCGCTACCGTCGGTTTCACCGCTCGACGCGCCCTTCAGGCAGACTGATGACTCGACTCGGCTTGTGCATCTGCTTGCTGCAATGGGTCGGTGTCACGCTTGGGTGGCTTTCTTGGCGGCCTTTTTCGGTGCCTGCACTTTGAGATGATCTCCGACCTTTTGTTTAGTGCCTCTCTGTTACTGATAATAGTGTACTTCTCCTCCAGGCAGAGATTGCATGCAGAGCCAACTTTTTCTTAGATTTAGATTGGATTTCTTTTCGATCCTCCAAGTTAGTGTGAATTCGGTATTAGATTCCTTTAGGTTCCATACGTATTTGAAAAGTTGAGTTTCGTTTCTGTATTTTTCATGTTTCATGGATTTCACATGGTTTCTGTACCTGTCCTTGAAAGTGCCCCCCGCTAGTCCATAGTAGTGCTTTTTCTCATTGCCATACCGAATCGTAGCTTTATATACGAGGGCAGTTTCTAAGCATTTTCCTTGTAAGGGACACTGATTTTTGTCGGCAATTGCATTTCTGATTTGGTTCTTTCTCAGTTGACTTAGGTTGTTTAATCACTCTCTGGTTATGGGGTTTTATAACTGCGTCCATATTCCTCATGCAACAATAGCTTACTTTAACTGTATTTCTGTTAAATATTTGGTTCAGTTTGTGGCCCTTAGGGAAATGCTTGTTTATTAGTTTCAGGAATTTACCGCCCACATTAATCTTGACTTCTGCGTTGTAGGGGAGGGGGGGGGGGGGGGGTTGAACCACGTGATTTTCCTGCTCCTATTTTTTTTTCCAAGGACATGTACAGAAACCATGTGAAATCCATGAAACATGAAAAATACAGAAACGAAACTCAACTTTCCAAATACGTATGGAACCTAAAGGAATCTAATACCGAATTCACACTAACTTGGAGGATCGAAAAGAAATCCAATCTAAATCTAAGAAAAAGTGGGCTCTGCAATCTCTGCCTGGAGGAGAAGTACACTATTATCAGTAACAGAGAGGCACTAAACAAAAGGTTGGAGATCATCTCAAAGTGCAAGCACCGAAAAGGGCCGCCAAGAATGCCACCCAAGCGTGACACCGACCCATTGCAGCAAGCAGATGCACAAGCCGAGTCGAGTCATCAGCATGATCAGTCTGCCTGAAGATCGCGTCGAGCGTGAATATATATATATATATATATATATATATATACATACATATATTCAAGCTTGTGTCCAACAAGTTTATTTACAATACCCAAACTAAGCATATTTGTCCGGAATTTGTTCTTCACTCATTTATTCCAAGAAGTGGAATATTTATATATATATACAGTGCGTATAAAAAATATACCCAACTTTGGTCGCTTCCAATTAAACAGTTATAACCTCTATGGGCTAAAAATCTAATGTGTAGTAAAGAGAAACTTATATTTTGTCAATTGATACCTTATTCATAACCGTGCTGCAACCAATGACTAAGCAGCAGTCTTTTCAAAAAGTATTGTCAAAATCCTCTTGTACCAAGTTTGCGCTGAAACAACGAATGTGAGTCAAAACCAATTGTAATTTCAGTTTGACAACAGTTGCTTAGTTATTTCAATTGATTTTGTGCATTTGAATAGAAAATGTGTTCATGTCAACTCCAACTGAAGAAAAGGTTTATAACAAGCAAAATGTATGATATTTTATTTGCCATGATGATACAATCTTGGTTTAATCCGCATCCCTCATTTAAGGAAAGTCTTTTCGTTGAGTCATTCAAAATGGACAAAGTTTATTTGGGAAGCTGTCTTTTTAAAATATCAAAGTCTACTATCATTTACCTTGATAATTCTCCACACATGTATCGTTCCTTTTCATTTTTTCAGTCTTTAAAGGCAGTAAACCTTTGAGGTAATGCGCTATTCGAGAAAACACCTTATGCAACTTATGCAGGTGAAATGGTGCAATGCAGCAAGTTAGTTATCATGCGACAAGAAGTTAAATTGAGATTATCATTAGGATTTAAACAAGGTCATGTGAAAGCTTAGATACACTAGATCGCTTTAAACAATGAAGCAATGAAGCTCGAAAGAAAATTCAACATCTAAAAGGATTTTAGCCTAAAGTAACACATTAATATAACTTGACCCACATTCGCTGCATCAGCCCAAACTTGGTACAAGGAGATTTGGACGACACTTTTTAAAAACGCTGGTGCTCAGTCATCCGTGGCAGAAAAGTCAGGAATGAGGTATCATTAGACAGAAAACAAGTTACTCTTCACCTTGAAATGATTTAAAGGTAACATAGATTATAGTTTTTTTAATTAGAAGCTTTCAAAGTAGGGTACGCTTTTTATTGATACACACTGTATATATATATATATATATATATATATATATATATATATATATATATATATATATATATATATATATATATATATATACATATATATACATATATACATATATATGTATATATATGTATATATATATATATATATATATATATATATATATGTATATATATATATATATATGTATATATATATATATATATATATATATGTATATATATATATATATGTATATATATATATATATATATATATATATATATGCATGTATATATGTATATATGTATTTTTTTAAATAAGGATTTAAGGCTGAGCCCACCACTTAAGAGTCCAAAATTCTAATCTTTAATTTCAAATTCATCCCAAAATTGAAATTGTACGACAGAAAACAACAAATTATGTAAATTTCCATCATATGCCACCCGGCACAAAAATATCATGTCTATAGACCTGACACTGGAATACTGACCCGTAGGAGTAGGTGATGGAACCGATGCCGTATAATCTGAACAAAAAATGGGAAAGAGAGCAATAGAAATTGAGTTGAAATTATTCCGTATACTGGCCTACCCTCTAGAGGTCAGGACGGTTTTCCCCAAAAATGTATAATTTCAATTTTAGACAAATTGTCTGTTTATTGAGTGAATGCAGATTTACCAACGAGCGATGTCGTAAGGCGGGGACTCGGTTCGATTACTTGAGTAAACATCTTTTCGACCGTAGAAAGAGGCCAGCTTGCCATCGTGAACCTTACGATTTGCCATGCTTGAACTAATCTGTCACAGACATGACAGAGGCAAACAGGGCTAAATATGGAGCAAGGAATAATATCGGAAATATTCTCAAGTTTTATGTAAGCTAGCACATGCACATTATTGTTCTCTAACATCATGTCTTTCTCTAAATTCTAAATGGCAATAGTGCATTAATAATTGCAATATGAATTTATCTGCATTATGATGTATCCCCCATGACCTGTACTTTTTAAGTGATACATCCATCTAATTTATAATCCATCGTTGAACATGCGACTTTCAAAGAAGCTTCTGTAATAGTATGAATCATTCTCTGAATCCTCTCAATGAGATTAGTTTACTTTGACAGATCAACAATAAAAATCGTATTACTTCCTGTCAAGACTTCATGGATAAATGGTAAGAATCGGGAGACCCTGGCGTAGATTCCTGGTTTCCCTGGATCGGCATTTCCATCAAACCAACTGGTCACTCCTACAAGATGCCATCTACCATCTGAACCTTCACACACAAGTGGACCTCCACTGTCTCCCTGCTGCCGTTGGCGAGGTGTGAGGGTAAGTTGGAATCAGATCAAGAGAGGATGATTAGAGAAGGAATGACAAGAAATAGAGTTAAGAAGAACATATACAGATTGAGAAAATGAGGATAAAGACTAAAAGCATGATACATCAACACAATTATCACCCTGATCGAACGTATCATTTGTAATTTTTCCTGATATATTGTCAGACGACACACCAAGGTTAAGCCTATCTTTTGCCCTGAAAGTACAATTGATACGTTGGATAAATATGTTACTTGATTGAAGTGCTTTTGCCAACCCGTGCGTATTGCAAAGTAACGTTCATTATTATCACAAAGTTGTTAATACACCAAGGCAAGCCGCTGTCATAGGCTCTCCATGTATTCACTCTAGCCAGTTGGGATGACCCGGAAGTGCATCAGTAGGCTTCATAATGCTCGTTGCACACGGGGCGTAATTTGCATAAGCATTACATAGGACTGCGTCATCGATTGCAGCGGACTTTGACGCTTCATAATTATGAGGGTGACCACGTCTAAGAAAATGATTGCGAAATGAGCGGTACACATACTACGTTGACATGGTTGAATAAAACTGGAGTGTGGACTAACTGCCTTTACAGCCTAAATAAGCGCTATCGAAACGACGTCTCTTGTGCAAGAGTGGATCGAAGCAAGACCATCATTAATAAATCACGGCTAGTAGTTTAAACATAGAAAATGGAAGTAGAACTTTCTCATCACGTCTACTAAATGACATGCCCACGTCTTGATGAATATAGTTGCCTCAAAGATTTAGTGGTGAAAAACAAAATGTTTATTGCACAAGATCTTGGCGTTAAACATTTGAAACTCAAATGCATTGATACAGATTTGGATACAATATAAAGATAATCTCTAATAGAATACTTTTATACTAATAATCAAACTGGCAAAAAGCAGCGTAGTAACTAATGTAATTTTACGTAAATTACTTTTTTTGTTCAAAACTGATACAATAAAAAGTATACTGCCGTAACGAACCAGTGCTAAATGTTTTAGTACTAATTCTGTGAGGGATAGGTATACAGCACATAATTATGTTATAACGTGAAAACCGATGGAGATTACAACGTATTGCATATTTAAAGATATGGGGTTCATCATGACTTATTTTTATAGACTATTTGTTAGAAAGTTACCTGGACGAGAATCAGTGGTTACATTTGATAATTCAGTCGGGATTATGTCGTTTTAAGTGAAACTGTTAGTTTCATTCTTTGTTACATTTAATTTAATGACTTCTTAAATGGATACATGGTGGAGTACATGTAACAATCGGCATGGGTTGAGTGTTTCGGCCTAGCATCCACACTGCGGATCTCACAGAGGTCTTCATCAGGCATTTACTCTGCAGCCTCTACTCTTTTCATGCTGATTTCTGATAGTGCCTTGCATTCCCACGAAGAGGTAGAGATGAAATATATTACTTAATTAAACAGCCAGTCTTCAGAGTGATTAATTGGTCTAATTAACGGGCTTAATGAAAGACAGTGACTGCTGGCAAGTAATCTTCGAATCAAGGTGTTCGATTGTTCGACGGATGACCAATCGTCTGCTTCTGCGAAAGGCGAGAAAGGTGACCGATTGCCATCGACGGATGAGTGATTGCTGGTAGGCCTGGTGGCAAGCAGTAGCTGACGGTTGGTGATCGTCGAGTGCCGGTAACTCCAGCCATCAGCAACGGTCATACAGGCATGGCGAAATCCTGACAAGATTACCATGTCACATGATTAGTTTTAGTAGAATGTAACTTGAAATATCTGTCCAGTATTCTGGCAACGGTCCAAATATGTTACTTTGCCATTTCTTTTCAACCTTTCCCACGCAGGCCATTCAGGGTAAATTTATAGAAATTTAGCCCCAAAAGGCTTTGATTTCATGTTATGTAGTATCATTTCAGTAACCGTTGATCCTGCATATTACATGTATTATGTAGCGTGAATGTAAATGCATTTTGGGGTTGTTTCAGTAAAGTTGTGAAAATGTTTTCACGATTAAAAATGAGTTAGGTCGCATTTCTTGTTTTGGCCAACTTTTGTATAGCACCGATGTTGGTCAAGAATATCGTCAACTGTGTACAAAGCACCAACTTAATCACACTCAAAACAGTTCTACTAGATCTAGACTATTAAGTTCAAAATTTTCACTCATTAGTGCTTGACAGTAGGGACAACGCAGGTAGGAGACTTACTCATTGTCTCTGTGGTCACTACGTACACGTGAGTTCAACGCGAAACTTAAAAATCTGTCTTCCTCAGTGAGAGGCACCAATGTTCCTTCACTTCGGAAGTTGCATTTATGGGGAAATAGTTATGTTTTAGCAATACAATGACCCTGTACGCATGTAAGCTGTGCCAAAACTACATGTTGCGGAAAGAAAATATAAAAGTAAGGCAATACCAGTGATATCTTCCGTCTTTGGACCCGAAGCCCAGAAAGCTTGTATGGGACATATTAAATAGGAAGGCCTTCTCAGTTGTGCTAGAATACAGAATATACACTTTTTATTAAGCCATTTTTTTCGTCAGTTGTGGGTATCCAACGAAGCTTAGTTCAAAGAAGTGACCCTGGAAGTATCAAAACTTACTGTTCAGTAGTCATATAATGTGTAACCGAGTTTGCAGCACATTCGTCTCTGCCCAAAAAAGCTCAAAAGGTGGGAAATGCACAATGAATGTAATAAATAAACTCATCTCAAAATCAAGGGTGTACAAAAACTTTTGACCAGCACTGGATATATATATATATATGTATATATACAGCCCTGGAAAAAAATATTAGACCATCTCCTTATAAAGGCCTATATGGCAAGTGTTGGCTATATCAGTAATTGAATTTTCAGAATGATTTCTACTAGCTAACTCATAATGAGTGGATGAATACTCCCCCAATTAGCTTGTGTAATAACTAATCCCTCGGACATTTACTGCCAAGGTAATTGCCCCTAGGACAATTAACCTTGGACAATTTTCGTTGAAGGACAATTACTTCTAAGGGGCATCCCAACGGATTGATAGTTCAGAACAACTAACAGAGTGTATATATCCTAGATGCTAACTGTCCTCAGGGATATTCTCCAGGGGTAGGGGTTTTGGAAAAATGTCCTGACAGAAGTGGTCTGGGGATAATTGTCCAGGGGGTATGCCTGATTTTCTCGTAAAGCCATGTCCACTCCTCTAGAGGCAGTTTGTTCAGTTCTTGGTGAAAAATTGCTACATTTGATAATGGCAGCCATGCCTTTTGGCATTCTGTCAACAAGGTGTTAACTTTTTTCCCCCTCACAGTAGCTCATTCATGCTGCAAGAATGATTTTTTGTTTCATAAAATCAATTTTCCATTACCTTTAATTTTTATGTCACACGCACTGGTCTCAGTACTGAGTCAGTAGAATAATGAGAATGCCATGGTGCTCAGACCAAGAGTTGTAACACTTGAAATTCATTCTCTCAGGCATTTATAGTCTATTAGGTGCTCCAAAAACTCTTTCTCATGGGAAAAAAGGGGTGTTGTAATTGTCTGAGGAAATTTGTCCGGGACAATTTGTCTTGGCTGTAGTCGTCCTAGTCCTGGGGTAAAAAGTCATAGGGGTAATTGTTCTAGTTAGTAGTAGTACATTAATTATGTATTAGCTGTTGATAAACATTTTCCTACTTCCATAGACAATGGACTTACCACTATTCATATACCCCAAAATGGAGCTGGTCTAATAATTTTTTGCAGGGGTGTATATATATATATATATATATATATATATAAATAATGTGAGAAATCAAATGAATTTATTTATCTATTTGTCGTTTTATTTTAACAGGGTAGCCCTTTCAGTTATAAAAACTGCTTGACCAAGGGGCCCTGTATCAAAATAATAAAAACATATTTACAAAACATGTAAACACATATAGACAATGAACACATAGATCGAACATAATATAAGGTTGAAACGAACGAAAAAAAGGCGATAAAAAGAAGATCGCATAAAAGCAACAACAAAGAACAGAGTAATGTAAAGGTATAATATTCATGTAAAAATGAAATAGATTATTACTGTGTGAGGGAAAGGAGTTTGCAGTGTTTTTTTTAATGAATCCAGTGAGCTTAATGAACGTGCAGAAGGGGGTAATGCATTCCATATAATGGAGCCTTGATAATAGAAGGATCTTTTAAAATATTTGGTTCTGGGTTTATTTAAGTATAGAGGAAAGGCAGTAGCATGTCTGGTATTAACGTTTATCGTTCGATAGCATAGGATATCCTTAATATATTTTGGCATCACTTCATACATCCATATTCTAAATTGGTATTGCACTCTCTCAACAACTGATTGCCATCCTAAAGTGGATAATAATATACCTCGAGGTGACAAATATCTACATTCAGTATCAAACGGGCATAACGATTTTGAAGTTTTGTATCTAAATGACACTTTGCTGAACTGCCCCACAAAACAATACCATAGTCAAGCTATCATACAACAATTTTAAGATTCTTTTCGGTAAATAATATTCAATTTTTTTATACATGCTATGGTTCTAGATATTTTGGAAACAATTTTCGATATATGTATATCCCACTTCAAACAATTATCAAATATTACACCAAGATATTTGAATTCATTTACAACTTCAATTATATTATCTATGTATTTTAAGCGCACAGTTTGATTTTTAATTCCTTTTTTAGTACCAAATGACATAATTTTACACTTCTTAATATTCAACATTAAATCATCTTTTTCAATGTAATGGACTACTTTTTGAAACTCACATGTTAGCCTTTTCTCAACATGGGAAATTTCTTTTCCTTGGCAAAATATTGCTGCATCATCAGCGTATAAACATTTTTTAGTATTTTCACCAGAGGTCAAATTACAGAGGTCATTAATGAATACAGTAAAAAGAAGGGGACCCAATATTGATCCCTTTGGATTCCAGTATTTACACCTTTAAAACCTGACTGAACACCGTTAACCGCAATGCATTGTAATCGATCACTTAAGTAACTTTTAAACCAGGCTAATTCTTTTCCCTTTACACCATATACTGCTCCAATTTGTAAAGTAAAATGCCGTGATTCAATGAATCGAACGCACGTTTCAAGTCCAAAAATAATGCTCCGGAGGTAAGACAGACCCCTATCTACTCCCCTCAATAAAAAAATCATTCACATCAACCAGCGCTGTGCCTGCTGAGTGAAGCGGTCGCAAGCCCGACTGCCTTTCACTAAGTGGTCCATTATCATTAAAGGTAATTATACAATTGGGAGTGCAATGCCTTTTCCAAAATCTTAACAATATGCGATAGAACCGAAATCGGACAGTAATTGGATAGGATTTTCTTGTCTCCGTCCTTATGAAAATAGGCGTCACCCTTGCACTCCATTCAACAGGCACAAAACCAGTGGAGAGCGAACAATGAAACAAATATGTAAGTGGTCTTGCAATGAACTGATGAATGGTGAAGCGAGCTTCAAAAGACGTGGATGTAGATTGGCAATACCACTTGATTTGAAAACAGATAATTTGGAAAGCTCTTTAAATACAAAATCCTCTGTTATAGAAACACACAGGGAGATCTTATCAGTTAATTTATGTAATTTATTAGAAGTATGTTCAGTATTATATCGACTAGCATTTTGAGTGAAATATTCATTAAATATTGATGC
>CM046836.1:42467667-42497256 GCA_025618425.1 Heliocidaris tuberculata
AGGCTTTTCGACAATATTATGTTTTCATATGACTTTAAGAGTTCGAGATATGGTAAATTGAAATAAATGTGGATTATTCTTTGAACCTTTCTTTGATTATCACAGTTTTCAGTTTTCAGCACGAAGTAGGGTTCATGAAGGTCCAAGATACGTCTAATATACTTTAAAGCTAGGCCTACCATGTTCAGTGTTACCCCAGCCAGTGATGATGCACGTCTTGTAGTCTTTGAGTTCTTCAAGAGATTGGGAGAGACACGCTGGTCTCACGTAATCATTGAAGGGTACAGGCTGAGATAGCCTTATCAGTGCAATGTCTGCGTTCAGTGTGCTATCATCATATAGTGGGTGCATGATGACATCGGCTGGAGATATTGCGAGGTGATGCTCGGAGCCAACAGAAAGATGTAGGTCACCCAGAACGACTGAGTCAAGGTACTGAGCTATACCCCTGCAGATTGAAATTAAACATGGTGTTATACTTGGTGATTTTGCTTTCTGAGATGAGAATTTTCGTTATGGTCACAGCAATCGTCATGTGAAAGGTGGTTGTCCATTCTCATTGGTTTCATTCCAGCAAAAATGCTCAGAGAAAGGTTATGCCTCAATCCTATTAAGCTTCTGTCGGCTGTAATTCATACATCCTGGTGTAAGCGGTATTTTTTGTAGGCGTACAACTTGTTTCAAAACTCCATGTTTTTGTATTTAGTGGAAAAAGGGGAGTGGTTTAGATTAAGGGTTTCATCTTTCCTGGTGGTTCAAGAAACGCGAACAACGTGCAACGTCAGATATACACTACATCTATAAAGATACTGCAACATATTGTCATAATGCCAGATCTTATTGCCATATAGGTTTAGCCGTACTTGATGAGGGAAACTGGACAATTGATTCAAATGCGCATTATCAACACTGCTATACTGAAATAAATGGTAAAGCATACAACAGCCAAAACATAAGACAGAAAAATCATGTTAACTCACGATACTTGGGTTATGCGACTTACCAGACGCAATGTGCGGCCGTCACAGCCCATTCAGATGCAATGAGTGTTGCTCCACAGTACTGACCGACTTCTAGATTATACAGATAAGCCATCCAGGGGAATTCCCCTTCTTGAGCGTTGAGTCCGAACGCAATTCGAGACTGGTAAGGTTTATAAGCTGGCCTGGTTCCACAGATCGATGTATTCAGCAGGTCTCCTACAAGGGAAAATCAGATCATACACGTGTATATTATTATTATTATTGTTTTGGTCATCTAGGGAATACAACGAAGAGAACTACCCTCTTGAAATCTACCAACCTATGATGATAAGTCCAGCTACGAAAACTATCCCAGAAGACATTTCCAACTTTCCAACTTTCATTCTACTTCCCTTTTCGCTACCTGAACAAAGGACTATTTAAAAATATGTTCTTACCACTGTTTGGTCCGGTGCACCTTCCAAAACGATCTTGTTCCTCTTCAGGCAATGAATCACAAACTAGTGGCCATTCCTCGCCGTACATCATCCCGTAGTCCTCGGCACACACCTCCCACTCGGTGAAACATGATGAGTAGCAGGGCCGGCGGGTTGGCCCGAAGTGAGGACATTCAGGGTACAGCATGTTGCAGGCTAGTGGCTGAGTGTTGTTACCCCGAGGACAACCACTAACGACCTGTCAAATGAACCGATGATGAATAGAAGAACCTTTGATTATGATGATGTATGCCGGCATTCAAAAACACAACCACACGACATTGAAAGCGGGATTTCAATTGGTAATATTAGTTTCCCAAGGAGGATGTTTTAGCTTTGAAAGAACAATACTTTGTGTCTGTAATTGCTTACAATATTTAATACTTTATTTCTGTAACATTTCTTTACAAGTTCCTAAGAATTAATTTGTAAAATATGTTATTGTCGCTGGTGAAAAAAATATCAATCAATTGCCGAAATAATGTAAAGAGATAACTACGCCCTTTAAAAATTAAACGAAACTCGCTTTTCTTGAAGCTTTCCAATATGATTTTTTCAAACATTTTGAAGTAGATTAAAAACAATTCAACTATTTCCATGCTCATTAAAATCTGAAGTTAGACATATATGATTCTCTGCTAAATATTCACTGAATGGCATTGACCGAATTTGGGTATCAAGATTTGCAAGCTCGTGAAGTAATCAGACCATAGTAATATTCATAAAGACCAATCTATCATTATGACAGTGTTTACCTTTTCTAAAATGCCGCCTGCCTCAGTTGCACTGGTAGCATGTTGATTTGGAAAGTATGTCATGTTGTAGGGCAACAATTTACTGCAGTTTGCAGGCACTACGACGCAGGCAGCTTTACGTGTAATGATAAATGTTGAGAGTTGTGTGTATTTAAATCAAAGTAGTAATTATACAATAAGACAAATTAATCATCACAGAGCTCCACCGTCCACATGGAGCAAAGTCTCTGTTATGTACAGCCCATCAATGAACAGTATCAATTCTACGCAGAGCTACAGGAAACATAAAAACTCTCTTTACGTAACGTTGCGTACGTCAATCATTGTATATAATGTGTGTTCTTCCAAGACCAGAGGTCAATAATCATTAATGATTAATAGACGTCGGTAAAAACTTGATTAAACTCATCATACACACGCACACACCCTCACCCTCATACACATATTATACATTTATGTATTATGTGTGTGTATATATATATATATATATATATATATATATATAATATATATTCGATATAAAATCCACCTGTTGGCATATTACGAAGACACCAAAATTAAACAAAAGTAGTTTCATGCTTTAATCCAAAAGTAGATGCTTTTCTTTATTTTTTGTGTGTTCATATGCCAATACGTGGAATTAATATATCGTATATATATATATATATATATATATATATATATATACACATACATATATATAATATATTTGTATACGCCAGACATAAATTGCCTTGTTCATCGCTTCATATAGGTCCAGAATGCGTTATATGTTGACTACATTAACCCTTCAACATTAACCGTTAATGTAGTCAACATCTACCCTTCATCATGAAATGACGTGTATTACTTACGACAATGCTCTTCATCAATGAAATCTTGGCAGTCATTGTATCCATCACATGTAGCTGTCATTGAGATGCACTGTCCATTAGGGCACTGGAAAGCGTTACTTGCTCCGCAATCTACACAAAGAAAAAGAGAGAAAAAAATGATCAAAACACTTTTCTCTCTGTTTCTCTGTAAAGTAATCGGTAATATACACTTATGTATCTATTCAGCTATGGGCAAATTTATAATCAAATGCGTAATATTCTGTTCAGTTACTTATCATTCTACACCAAAGGGGGGCAAATTCCCAGTCTTGGCTTGCGCAACAAAGAGGGACTTTCATGCACGAATTCTCAATGTTCTCTGATAGAATGTATGAAAGCTATTTTGAAATTCCTATAAATATTCGTATTTTACACGACTTAAAGGTATATATAATAAAAAAAGAATATGGCAAACTATAATTGATAAGTAGGCCTATGTACGTCTCATACTATTACCTATCCTTACCAAGCCTTTCTACGGTGCGTACTTCTACGAAGAACCCTGATGCCGCAATTGTTTCATAATCCGGTCTGAACATAATCCAGGCTTGATTCACGTCAGAGACAATATCACTTGGAGTGATAAAACCGGATATTTCTGCAAGTCGGATTCCCTGATCCAGAGATGGTGACTCTCCGGTTCCAACAATCATCCAATCGCGTCCAGCTTCAGTTTGAAATTGAATGAACCGAAAGTAGAGTCCGTGTTGAGGAGGTGCTGTTATTATCCAGAGAAGGAGTTGACTCTCCGGAAAATTCAACGGATAGTTCGGCGAGGTGATGTTAATTGTTTCCCCGGTTTCCATTGTGATTAAATATTCTAGGGAAAATCAGTATAGGTTTGGAAGATCAACAAATGATCATAGAGATATACAGTGTGAGTCAATAAAAAGGAAACCCAGATTCAACCCTAAATACCGTCGTAATCAGTACATATAGATTCGATTAAAGATACTCACATTGTAGCATATCATGTTTCCTTTAATTTGACACCTTAATCAATAAAATCCGACCATGGACAGCTGAAACATTAACATTTTTCGTGATTCATGTCAAATTTGCCTCTGCCCAAGTTTTGAATGAAATTGATAGCCAACCCAAGGGTGGTTGAATGATCTCCATTCCAGCTGAATGCACTTACAAATAATGAAAGTAACTCTTGAAGACCATTCAGCCAACACTTGGGCAAAGAACAATTTTGACATGCTTTTTAAAAATGGCCAGTGTTCAGTTATCCATGACCGTATTTTGGTGAGCCGACTATTAAATTAAAGGATACATTATCAACTATCATACCACTATAATGCATTTCAGCGATTTCGTTTGGTTTTTCAGATTTTCGGGCTTGAATATAGGTTTCCTTTTTATTGACTCACGCTTTATATTATTATTATTTGTAAATACCCTCAATATTACTTTAATCATATTCATCATGTTCATTGGCAACCATACATATATAAAAAAATAACACTATGCTCTTGAATTATTGCGCTGTGAAGAAGGAAAATACGGCAGAATTGGTTATCTTTACATGAAATCCACAATCCTATTATCAGGAGGAAAGGAGACAAATTGTTTTCATTGTGTAAAATTGATTATGCTGAACAAAGTATCACTGTTATTGTATATAATTCATTCATTGGAGGAATTAATTTTCCATTAGAAATAGGCCTACTTTGCCGAAACATACCGGTAAACTGCACGGCATAAATAGCGATAACGAAGCCCTGATCTTCAATGGTTAGATCACTCTCAAATGACACCCAGTATTGGAATTGCAGTGATATCCTTGTCACACTCTGCATCACGTGATGTCCAGTCCAGCTTCCTAAGATGCTGCCCTCACTGGTAGGATCATGCCCAGTCCCGATTGCGAGTCTATCAAAAGACGGCTCTAGGTTGATGACGTCAATGTCAAATCGAGCTCCATATCCTTCCGGTGCGGTGATGGTCCATAGCTGTGTCACGTGATGGGGGTAAGAACTTGGGAAGTTTGGTGACGACATGTAGGCCACCTGACCAGGTGTGAGTGTCATGTCTTCTCTAAAATTGCCTGCAATAGGGATTGTGGAATAAATACGAGTGACTAAAAAACTCCGTGAGAAGCAAGCTATGGGAAGAAATCACATTAAAAAAAAATAACATTGGACGAGTATTATCTGTAAATAAACCTATTCTTATTTTAAAAAATCACCTTGCATTCAATATATACATACCACATAATACATAGATATCACAATATGCCTATCGATCCTTCCAGTCAACATACGTAGGAAAGGATGCAACACCAATTCACTGCACAATTGCACGTTACAGATGTTTACACCTATTACATACACACCGTTTAAAAGGCAGTCGGTAAACTGGATGTCATCAATACTGATTGATCCTCGAGAGTATCCTGTCAAGGTAGCCTCAATGATGAACCATCCCTGGAAACTCAGCTTGAATTCACCAATCAGCCATCTACTGACTATCTTGCCTGGTAAAGTCCATACTGGCTCAGGTACGGTGGTGTTCTCTGCCACGAAGTATACGTCGAGATCCACCTCATCGCCTCTGGCTATGTAGTAAAAGAAAGTAAAGCACTGGCGGAGGGCACCGTCTGTCCCAAAGAACTTGCTGCTTACCAGCGTTGCAGTGTCATCCGCTCCTGCTCCGAGAGACTCAACGTAGATGTAGCTTCCACCTGGTAGGATATGTAAATGATCTTGAAAAATAGAACACAACGATTTCGTCCACGGCCACAAATAAAGTGTTATAGCTAAATGAAGCCTGGCTACGTGAAAAGCTCACAAGTAGAATCGGTTCGGTGCAAATCCAAACGCTTTAATCTGTGCATAATATTTCGTTTAGAAACATACATTGCTTTAATACCTTCTCTCCGAGACTTTTTCTTCAGATATATAAATGATACCTCTAATTAGAAGTATACCTCTCCCTTTCCGGTCACCGTATATTATGGAAATAAATACTTAACCCTGAATAAAAGAATATAATTATGTTTAGGTTTCCCCTGAAATAGTATTCAGTACGGGTGCCATGGTATGTTGTCTTAATCTAATCATTCATGCCAAAAACTTACTGTCACTGCGTCCAGTGTGATCCGTTGATGGTCCAGTAAATGTCGAAGGTTCGCTTCCAGAGTACAGATACCAATCGATGCTGTCTCCGACCTGGACCTGGTCCCAACCACACCAACCATCATCAAATTCACAGGTCACTCTAGGAGAGATTGGAACTTGTCGTTCCAAGTACGAAAAGGGCTGTTCTCCGCCGAAACTATGGGATAATTCTGTGTGAAAGGAAGAGAATATGGGTCGTTGCTGTAAAACCACACGACTGCTGTAAATATTTCTGCGATTCTAAATCGATAATAATTTAGTTATAAGAATTCTTGCTAAGTGTTAATTCATATAACAGTGAGTTTTTTTAATGAAAGAAATCACAGCATCTGCTGATTTTCCAAAATCATCGATCTTAAAGTTTGCTTTTAAACCTACAGGTCTTACGTAATGCGCATACCACATAACAACTTTAAAAGATCTTCCTAGGGAGGGTCTAGAAAAAATTCTTCCGAACCAAACTGAACGCTCTCTGACCTCTGTTAGGCCAGCTCAGAGTAGCCTTTTGACAAGGCCTGGCGTCTTAGATTATATTCCACGCCGCGCATAACTTAGACGAGACTAGCTGTTGATACGGTAACTTGGCCAGATTCCGAGGAACGCGCGAGCGAGCGGCGAAGCCGCGAGGCCTTTCCGATATTGTTTTTTTTCCCCCTCTCGGTTTCCTCGCTAGCTCATGGATCATGCATAGCTGTATGCAAATATACCAGCTGGGGCTCAATAGACAAATCAAAACCTACGGCTTCGTTGGCGATTCGTTTATTCTTGACACAGGTGAGTACTAGTGAAAGAACTGTTTTTGTTTGTTTTAGTAACGGAGTTAATAATTAGATAATGGACATAAAATGAAGAAAAACGTTTTTGAATGTAAAGTACGCTTAATAACTTGACTTATCAGCTTAGGAATTACAAAAAATATAGAGGGATAATTTATTAAACACCCATGTCAAAGTCTCAACTTGGTTCTTCATGAGAGACCAGTGGCGGCGCCAGGGTATTTAAATAGGGGGGGGGGCAAAATGACGCGTATAGCAACGTCCCACGTCGAGGGTCTTGAAATAACAAATAGGACTATAACAGTTATGTCATAATTGCATGGCCTAGCCTTCTCTTCTCCATTTCCCCTTCTCTTTCTCCTTCCCCCCCCCCCTTCTTCCTCTTTTTTTTTTTTTTTTTGCTTGCTTGAAAAATGATGGGGGGGGGGCGGCCGCCCCCCTGCCCCCCCTGTAGCGCCGCCCCTGTGAGAGACACAAGCGGGGATATGATGACCACAATGCTGCGGCTTTCCGAGGTACCAGAGGATGGGCCCACGTTCCCCTCGGCCGCCGCGGGGGGAGGCGATGAGAAGTCGGTGGTTCGCAGCTCTGCAGCAGCTTGCCCACTCTGCGCCTGTGTTCGCGTTTGGAGATGGTCTTTGCACAAAGGTATTGCCTGAAAGATGGCACTTTTACCGTAGCCAGTCGGAAGGGTGACGAATGTATCTTGTCCTCGAAGCACTGAAAATAATGCCTTCAATTGCAAATCCTTGAATCCTGTGATATTCAGCTTCTGAGCTGCAAAAACGGTACTATTTAGTAGGATATCTTCTATGAAGTCGTCCCGAGAATCACTGGGGCAAGCCGCCATGAACTCATTTGCGTCCATATTTGCATACTGAATATATGGTGACTTCATAGGAACAATTCGATTGCTGATTGGCTGCTACCATTTTGGTAGGGAATTTGCCCCCAAAACAATGGCTATAATAAGAAATCCGAACCAATATCGAAAAGGCCTTGCGGCTTCGCCGCTCGCTCGCGCATTCACTCGGGTTATAGTGAATAGTCTCATTTCAGCCGCGCTAAATTGTAGGACATAAACCTAAGCCACCAGGCCTTGTCAAAAGGCTAGCTCAGAGTAAATCCTGAATGGGATGATGTCCTCGTAAATTATTTTGCTGCGCGAAAATTTGTACATGCATTAACTGGGAATTCCAAGAGTCCAGTGTGACCGAACTCAGAGGAGTCGATTCGTTCGGTAGAGATAAAGCATTGGAGGGTCGAGCATTTTTTGTGAACAATGCTCTGCCCCTCTAATGCTTTGTCTATTTCGAATGAATCGACGCCTCTGACCGAACTGTGACCCATTGCATACAGAACTCTCGCGAGACTGCCCTTAACAAGTTACAATTAAAAGAAAGTAATTCACCTTTGCATGACGATCCGCTGGAAATGCTCTGACAGATACATGAGTATCCGCCAAAGGTTTCCATGCAAAAGTTTTCCGCCCCACACGGTTGGTTTGGACAGAAACTCGAAGTATCTAAAAAAAAAAAAAGAAGAAAAAAAAAAAAGAGCAATAAAAACAATATTTCCGATGTATAGAAAGACTAAGCATCATTTACAAGCACCTATCAATTAAGCATAATTATGAATTAATATTCCGTTTCATCGTAATCATTAAGTAGTAATTTCTCATCTGCTGGTAATATTTTTTTGCTTTATGTCATGTATGTATTTCTTTAATTCACATATCACCCTATTTGTATCAAATTCATTAAAGATCAAAGTACACAGGAAAGCAAAGCAAAATAGATTTTATGAGATTAGGCATTACTTTAGCACTAGGTATAAGACGATCAGTTCACGTTTACAACTTAATAATTATAATTATCATCCAATCGAATTAGTAGACATTTTGGAAAGTGAAATATTAGAATAAACTTTTGATCAAAGTGTGTGAAACAGAAGCTTTAAACTAAACCATGTTGTATTACATACCTCCTACATCTACACTAGCGGCTTCGACAAGTGCGCGTATTCCCGGGAGAAAGGATATTGGCTCTTCAGCTGTCTGTAGCCTTATCCAAGCGTAATCACTATATACACGGTAGACATGCGCGAAAGGCCCATTCCTAGAGTTGGCAATCACAGTAGACATATCTTCAGGATCACTGCCGTAACCAATGAGCACGGAATCTAAAATCCTTAAGACATCGAGTATGAAGATATAGATGTCGAGGGCGTTTCCGTCGGGTGTGTTGAGGATCCAGGTATAGACAAGGGATGAAACACGTGTTTGGGTGACCTCGAAAGGGCTGCCCAGATAGACTTCGACTGCTGGCACTTTTAATACAAGAGAACCACAATGAAGCCTTTTAATTCAATTTTTCATTATACTTGCCGTTTTGGAAGAGTAAAAGAAACAGACTAAATTTCCACGAATCTTCACCGTATTTAGGGCTGGTCAGACCTGAAAGGTAACGATAGTAATAAATCGTTCCCCCCCCCCCCCCGTTGTCTGTGGGGGGAAATCAATTGGAAATCGTTGTTGTGGTTCCTTCAACGATTTCGTCGTCTCGACGGGATCGTTCGGCGTCCGATTTTTTTTAGGGCAGACCTCAACGATATTATTATAGTGAGCCCATCATTCCACCCATGTGATGTGACTTCAGATCAGCTGAACCATGCGGGTAGTGTTCATTTTTATTTGATTGACAGAACTCCAACAACTTTATAGTTGCCAAAATTCGTTCAGATGGGACTACTTTTATCGCTATCGTTATCGTTATCGTTATCGGGGAGGGGGGGGGGGGGAGAAAGGGAATGGCAGAACAGACAATTTTTTTTTCTCTGAAGTACCATTCTTTGATCATGTATACGAAAATTATTGCAATTTATGTTTAAGCCAAAATATCAATGTATAATGCATCCAGTTTTGTTTTAAATAATAAGTACAATTTCGTTATGAATGATTTGTACAATATGTATTTGATTTGAGAGAAAATAATAAAAAATATTTTAAAACAAATTTCAGGTCTCACCAGCCCTACAGTAGCATTCGGGAACTGGCAATATCATCACCATAATAACTCAGCACACCGTAATATACCGAAAGATTCACAACTATAACATGAATATTTACTTGCCAGTTTCATAATTTTTCTCACAATTTTTGACACTGGATATGGCACGGTGGTTGCCCGAATATTGGTAATGTGAAAATTCCTCGGGGGGGGGGGGGAATGCAGCCTCAAGCCCCCAGTCATATGCATGTGCATTTGAAGCCCATCTACCCCTTTGAATCTTTGTATTAAAAAAAAGGCCACTAGCATGAAGTAAAACAGTATTCAAGTGATACCGTGATTTCTTTATCTTACCAGGTTCGGGTCGGGGCTCGGCCGAAGTAATGAATTTATAGTATTCGGACACCTTGGTGTAGACACCTGGTTGGTTAGGTCTCCCGCAGCCGTAGCCAAAGCTTGTGATACCGACCAGATGAAAGCGACCATCCTGATCCTCACATTGGAGAGGTCCACCAGTATCACCCTGATGGACAGAACACATAGTATATCTATCATTGCATATAGTATTCGAACACTGTACTGAAAGTAGTTACTAGATGAAAGCGGTTACTATAGATGAAAGCGGTTATCTTGTTCCTCAAGCATGTTCAAGATTGCAGAGGTCCTTTAGCATTGCCCTGGTTTAAAAGAAACTGTTTTCGTGAACGGTGCCATGAAGTTTACAGAAAATATAACTACAGCTCCAATAATCATGTTTCTTTTTCTTATTGTACATTTTGATATAAATTGGATCTAATGGTATCAAACTTTACAAATGATCAGCCCTTAGGAATATTACGAAGAAATACAAGCTCTTCTTAGTCTAAAACTCCTAGATACATTGATAAAATTTTGGCAGTTAACACTAGCTATGGCACTTTTATAGTTAGATAACGCTTGATATACTACTTTGTCATAGATTAAAGTAATGATGCTAACGTTAATATTTAAAGTTTAAAAGCCTACCTGACATGTGTCCATGTCTCCTGACAAATGTCCCGCACAGAGCATATTCGATGTAATGTGATCGGGATAGAATGACTGGCATTTTGCCTGATCAAACAACTCTATCTTTGCCTCCAGGAGTGTATCAGACACGGCCCCACCTTTGAATGTCAATGTCATGCAATTTAATCAACAGTACAGATTCAAAGAAATCTTTGCAAAGTATTTCTGGAACAGGTGATCATATGTGGCTCAGAAGTCGTAATAAAAAAAAAATGATATCACCTGTGAGCATGGTGAGAGCTTTTTTTTTCTCACTTAAACACATGGAATAATTTCCACATCTTATATACACCACGTGTGCATTTAATATTCCTTTAACGAAGGTTGTTCGTTTTGCACAATCAGATGAACTAAGTATTCTGAAACCGAATGTTGAAAATCAACATTGTTCTGGAATATGGTTGTTCGAGGAAAGAATGAAACATCCCGGTCTTAAAGGAGAATGAACCCTGGGGGAAAATCTATTTTAATTAAAGAGAGGACAGAGAGAAGCAATTATGAAAAAGTTCCATCAAAATTGGTTACGAAATGAGAAAGTTATGAAAGTTTGAAAAGTCTCAATTTACTTTCTATGGCGATCCTCAAATGTTGCTTCAAAGTGACAGGTTTAGTAATACAACTCTCCATGTGTTTTGTACAAAAAGTTTCATATTTTCCCCATTATTTCTCAAGGTGCAGCTTGTCTCCTTCTTAGCTCAAGAAATATTATGGGAAAATATATTTTACACAACCTATGTTGAGTTCACAAAAAGACAAGCAAAATCTTTAGAGATAACGGAGAATATATGAAATTTTGTGTACAAAACATATTGAGAGTTGTACTACTAAATCTGCCATTTTGCAGCAACATTGCCAATTTGAGGATCGCAGAAGAAAGTAAATTGAGACTTTTCAAACTTTCATAACTTTTTCATTTCGTAACCGATTTTGATGGAACTTTTTAAAAATTGCTTCTCTCTATCCTCTCTTTTCATTAAAATGGATATTTCCCCAGGGTTTCATTCTCCTTTAATATGATATTACTAACGGTATAGTAGAAAATAGCCTTGTTCCCAATGGAACATATGCCTGCATTGGACAAGCGTGAAAAGTACCCCAAACAGACAATAATTATATTTCCCCATTGCTTATGTATTTTGTTGTTGTTCATTGTTCACTTAGTTTATACGAATATGTAAGACAACAATCTTGGAATTGATAGGGATGAATAGATTCATAAAAATGATGAATGTTAATATTGTTCACAAGAAGATATTACCTTCGGTGGTATGCCCCCATCCTGTTACGTAACATGCTTCAAACCGAGTAGAAGCATCTCGATCTCCTAGGCAGATGGGTAGGATGTAATCATTGAACACGAGGTTGGTGCTGAACTTGATGACGGCGATGTCATTGTTGATGGTATGGATATCGTAGTCAGGATGAATAACGGATTCTACGTCCGTTTCTACGTGATATGGTGATGTCATAGATAGTTTGAGATCCCCCAAGACGGCAGAGTCGTACTTGTTACTATAAGGAAAGGAAATTCCGTAGCTATTGAAGTGCAAAGTTATTGCTTGCCTAACAATAATTCCATTCCGTTAAAAATCACTTTTCTTGAAATTTCCAAGGAAAAATAGAAACTTTACATGAACGTATCATTACATGTACGGGAAGGTTTAAAGCAAAATAATTATCATTTAGAGTGTGATTTTATTTCTCTTGTTAATCATGTTAATGACGGCGTGTACGTAACGCACGGATCGAACAATGACACGATTACGCACAATTTGGAAAAATAGAGAAATTTCTCTCGCTGTCTAAAATCATAATTTTAAATGATTTTTTTTAATAGTCCACAAATGTAATAATTAACTTTAAAGTATTGAGGGTCTATAAAAATGTTTATCCCCAGAAAAGTTTTTATAATTTAGGGATATAAGATTGAAAATTGTTCTTTAAAGGAATTTTCATTGAATATCTTACACACAATGTGCTGCAGTGACAGCTGTGTTACCGTTGATGACTACAGCAGCGCATCGATGAACATTGGAACGATCTCTGAGAGAAACCATCCAGGGCCAGTCCCCAAGCTGAGTCGGTGAACCACCGATGATACGAGAACGGATAGGTAAGAAGGCGGGACGGAAGCCACACTCCAAATCTATGATGTGGCAAGGATAAATGATTAAAATCTCCATCTCTTAAAGGTATTATATATATCACTTTTGCGATGTTTTTCAAACATCGAGAAATTTGACAGGGAACAGCATTAACTCCTTGATTATACCAAAAAATACAAGATGTATAAAACACTACAGTAACATGCTCACATACACGCGCGCGCCCGCACACTTCCACAAATAAATAAATAAATAAATAAATAAATAAATATATATAGATATATAAATACATATATATATATATATATATATATATATATATATATATATATATATATATATATATATATATACTGCTACAGAAATGAAATATATATATATATACATGTATATATGTATATATATATATATATTTTTTTTTTTTTTCTCCCTTGAAAAGGGAATTTCAAGGAAGTCAACAAGACCTTGACATCTGTCACTGACAGAATAAATTTCTGAGTAAGTCGAAAGACGATAGCTTAAATTACTCCGAGTATCCTTTGATCTGGATCTTTGATTTGGAATCATCTCACTATGCTCTTCAATATTACGCAATCCAAAGCAAATGGTAGAAGTAAATTCATCATCATCATATTAAATTTATATATATCATACATGTATATATATATATAGGCACGATTGAGGATTATTTACCACTTTGACATGTTTTGCCGATATATCCGTCTTCACAGGTACAGGAGTAATAATTGGGAACATCATTACATGTTCCTCCATTGGCACAGGGTTCAATGTCACACAGAGCTGGTATGCATAAAAGCAAATGAATATATGAACAACAGCTGTTTTCATGGTATGTTATGCGTTTGGCTAAAGCTCTTTAGGTAGCTTAGATTATTGTTAATGTTATAGTATTAAGAAAATATCAAGTGATACTATTTGTCCTTTAGATAATTGAATGCTTCAGAAATTGTGATGGTAACAGCAAATGAAGAAAGGCAAAATCTATCCGTGTGGCTGCATTCCCGTTTATTTGAGATAAATATGATTCAGAAAAATGCTTTGTAGCCCTTCATAGTCGTGAGCAGTTAACTACTTACAGTATTAATTTTTTAAAAAAGTCAACATGTATCTTCCAAATTGAGACGAAGGCCTTGTAAAAGACTTCTGTTCAAAGGCATCAAAGTGATAAGACAATTTTTCAGATCTTATTTAACCCAAATCCATGAGATACTTTATATAAAACCCCTTTCCAGTTACAAAGCGTTTCAAATATTGTTCAACATGTATTTGGGTCGCTTTAACGGTAATAGATCACTTCAAAAGACCAGGTGATATGAGCCTTTGATAAAAATCAACAAAAATTAATAATCGACGATGATACGAAAGATACATACAACTCTACATTTTATATTGTTGTTGAAAAATGACAAGCAAAAAAGTCGCAGTATCCTCTATAACTATAACACTCCTATCGCAACAACTTTAGAGAAAGTAACGTGAAAGCAATTACGAGTTATGATGTCGACGGTGGTGTTTTCGTCCAATGCATCCTCAATGTTAGGTATGAGATTTTCAAGGGTGAACTCGATTGCATTGCTTCGCTCTGTCTCCTCAACGGGCATATTAAAGGACATCATCAGACCTATCCTGATACTCCCCGGACTGTATAAACGTAATAAAAAACAGAGCAATGAAATATTGAGTAATAGATGCCTGATAATAGGATGATAATAATATTCTTTTTCCATATCCAGTCGAACTGAGATGAAAGGTAGTTCTGATGCTCAAGAAATAGTCATTCTTGTCAGTTGCGGCACCAGGGAGAAAACATAGATCTTGGTCATGTTGGTGTTCGGCTAAGATTGTCATAATTTTCTACTTTTACTGCTGGCTGAACCCTGCTGGTGAGTGTAAATGTTATCTGTTGAGTTGATATTTAACTCATGAAGAAGATTCTTCATCAAATTACCAATCAGCGTGGTTTTATACATTGCAAACCAAAGTTTCAAAATGTTTAATTCGTACATTTTTTTTTCAAACAAAAATCACTAAAAATCTCAAAGTTTGCCATTTGTTAACATCTTATCAAATTCTATTTATTCATACCTCACTGATAATACGGTGGCTCCGTTATAATACAAGTCGCTTTCATATGTCACATCAATCTGAGAAGAGAGAAAATGAATACTTAAATATAAGTAAACAGACAAGTAAAAGAAAGTTCGAAAAGAACATAAACTAATGTCTTCAAAACTCCACCTTCTTCTTGGGTGAAGACATTGGCGTATCTAGGGATTATGGCACCCGGGGCAAACAAAGAAATCGCGCCCTTTCTCCCCACCCCACCCCTTTACAACTTTACAAGCGAGGGACCAAAGCGACCGAGCGGTAGACGTTTTTACGTTATTTACCCTCCAAAAAGCATTAAAACAAAAAACCCAGGAAACTTCGCAAGAGAGTGGTAGAGTTTCGAATTTTGAACACTGATAAACGGTTTGTCGGTTCAATTCTCCCTCAAAATAATGAGGAGCCAATTTAATGAAAACCCAGGAGAACTCTTGTCGAGGAATTTAGTAAGGCAACCGAAAGTTAAGATATCTTTCAAATGTTGAACCTTTGCAAATTTTGAACTCTTTAAAAACGCAATTCATAAACTCATAGGAGGCGAGTTGGCTCAGTCGGTAAAGCGTCTGCCTGTCGAACTAAAGATCGTGGGTTCGAATCCACCCCGGGCGGATGACTGAAGCCTGCATTGTGTGTTAACGTGCCCCTCCCTTGTTTCATATAGACGCAGGCTATGTTACAGTGGAAAACACTCTATCCCTCCGATAGGACATTAACTGGAGGACAGTCACATGTAGAGTGAAGTTAACGTGTAGAGGACAGTCACCACTTTTGCACGTTAAGAACCCACTGCACTATTCGAATAAGAGTAGGGGGAAACTCCGGTGTATAGTCGTACATCTGCACATCCCAATCAGTTATATCGGGAGGAGAGACCTATAGGGTTACAGTGATTCAGTTCGCTTTTCCCCTCCCAGGCACAGGTGACGCCAAATACTTAATAATAATAATAATAATAATAATTCTATATTGAGGCGCGAAATTACGATATCCTGAACCAACCTTTAGAAAACTTATTTCAAGCCCTCAAAAACTATTTTCTAATGCGTTTTACGCTGTGGTTAAGGGGCGCATCAGTCTTCAACGATCATAATTTTTCTTCCCTTTCTCCCCCTTTTCTTTTTCTCTTTTGCATTTTGTGCGCCCCTTCAAGTGCCGCCTGGGGCACGTGCCCCCTGCCCCCATAGATATGCCACTGGGTAAAGGGAATGGAATATATAAATATGAGTCATAGGCGTAGACGGGGGGGGGGGGGGGAGGGGGCACAAAGGGTCAATGACCCCCATGTCCATCCGCTTAAAAAGTCATCCACTGAACTAAGGGTTCCAGACTATATGAATCTGTAATTTTATGTGCCCCCCCCCACATGCTCAACAATTGTAGCTACGCCAGTTATCTGATTAATGCAAAAAGTCAATCTAACCGTCGATTTATTCTCTTTATAGTAGAACAACGTCGGCACAGTGCTATTTTCATTTCATTAATGTCGTTCGAAATTCAATAAAGATAAATTACTAAAAGACTCACTTCATACGTACGTGTACCTTGATCTCTTCTTGAAAATCTCGGCAAATTCATACTTTGTCTGTCCCCATCCCAAAAGAGAAAAATGCTTAAAATTTGTTTACCAAGTTCATTAATCGATTATCTCTCTAAAATGCAGGTGGTGCTGAAAATGGGTAATATTTGGAATTTTAAATACCGGCAATTATCGTTAAAAAATGGGAAGCTTCATAGCGAATCTAAGTGGGGTTTAAAAAAAAGTTTAAAAAAGGAAGGGTCACGCTAAACGTCAGTGCTGATGAGGAAGTTGGCCCAAATGTTGAGTGTGTGAAAACAAAACCTATATAAAAGGTGTAATCCATCGGAATTGGGGGAAAGTATAGATGGGGCACGCATTCCCTCTACATCCCGTGCCAACTGTTGGTCCGCCATTGATTGAATGCCATGATTTCAAAATTATAATAGTTTTGGAACTATAGAATTCCATTAGTGTAGGGGTTTTCTGTGTTTAAAGGAGGGGGGGGGGGGTGTATATTCACTTTTCTAGGCAAAATAATGATATTTTTTATCCTCAGCACTAATGGAATTATAAATACATGCATAATTATACAATAATTAAAACCAAATTAGATCATGAAAATTGTCCTGAATAACAATATCAAGTAGTTGGTGCAGTATTCCCATTCATGATCTTACATTCGTAAATAGTTTTTAACGTAGTATGAAAGTGTTATTCCTAATGTTCTTTTAAATATAAAGGTACTGTTTACATGTTTGATGCTCTATTCTGATTCGTTATTTATGTATTCTTATTTTCCAAGTTTCTATGTACAGACAATTTAAAAAAAAAGAAGAAATGTATTGGTAAAATAATTGTTGACTGGTCCATCTTTTTAAAAGATATAATTTTTTTCGAAACGATAGCGCAAGAAAAAATAAAATAAAAAAACCTTTCATTTCTTGGGATTCTTGCCCTCCCCAAAAGATGTTCTCTTTAGAATAAAAACTGTGAAAAAAATTCGATTCTCTTTTGTTGACCGTAAGCAGCGTGAATGTGCTAATGAACGAATTCACGGTATTTCAATCATAATAAAGTTATTTTTAACATACAAGAAAAAGCGTCCAGCTAAAAATATTAAGTACAACATTCATACTGTCTATACTGTGTATAAAGATAGGTTTGATAGTGTACTCACTGATGAAATAATATAATTGGTGAAATTCTTATACGCAGTTGTGGAGCTATCGCCTAGGTCATCGGTGTATTGTCCGTCAACCAGTGTAATGTTGATTTCAAGGTCAACAGTGCTCACTCCTCCTCCTGAAAAGAAGTACATAAACTTTGTTTTATAAGACTCTGCTTTGATATATCTGTAACCAGTGCGGCAAAGGGGAGGGGATAATGAAAATATTTTGCGACTGGGTCGCATTGCATGGAATATAGTACCTTGCTTCATTTCGAGAAATTTTCATTCAGGTCCAGTGCTCATTTTGATAAGATGTTACAATTTAAACCAAATCAAACCTTCATAATAATTATCTGAATGTCATCCCATTGTGCCATCCTACATATATTCATAAACAAAATAACGCCCTTTAACACAAATGTGAATTCATGAACTGACCTGCATAATATATTTTCTCCTTTATGATCACTCTTATATTGATATATTTCATGATGTTCTATCAAATCAAAATATATCTATGAAATTAAGCAAGATGTCAAACTATATAAATTTTAATCTATTTATCATATTCATGTTATAAATTCATAATTAATTAGTAACAACAGAAATATTTTGAAGCATTATAATGGCTATACATCCATCTATTGCCAAACAGTTTGACCTTTTTGGAAAGGGTACATCTTAATATCCGTGTTCTGTTGTATCTAATCTACTTTAGACCTCATGAGCATAGACGTACGAGGCGGGAGGGGGGGGGGGGGTGGGACTGCTCCCCTCATATTAGGGCTGCAAAGTGCCCGAATATGTAATTTTTTAATATCTTATCCATTGTATTTAGATCATTCTTTGTTTTTTGTTCGTTGTTTCTTGTTTTCACGATTCTATCATCTCCTAATTTTACAGTATGCATTATTTTCTCCCATCTTATCTTATATCATGTTTTAACATGCATAACTTTATATTTCACCTGTCAACTTCTCAACAAAATAAAAGGTACGGACGACATTGCATGCACATTGTTCCAATACGATTGCAGTTCTAGTTATCATTGTTCTTCTTCTTCTTCTTCTTCTTCTTCTTCTTCTTCTTCTTCTTCTTCTTCTTCTTCTTCTTCTTCTTCTTCTTATTATTATTTTTATCATTATTATTATTATCATTATTATTATTATTATCATTATTATCATTATTGTTATTATTATTATTATTATTATCATTATTATCATTATTATTATTATTATTAAAAAAGCGTCTTTTTTGCTCGCTCACCTCGCTTGCTCGCTGAATTCAGTTACGGGATGATTCTGGGTAACGAAAAATGGGTCGAATATCCTTATATTTTTGCAGCGAAGTGCCCGAATGTATTTTTATATCTTACCTCGTGTATTTTGATGACGAAATTACATTTTCACCACAGTAAAGTGTTTTTTTTTCTCGCTTGCAAAATTTAGAAACAGGATGGTCGGATATTCGGGCAATCGGCGTTAGCCCGTACGCCTATGCTCATTAGTATTACATATTTTGTATTTAGCAAATGTTTAACAAACCTGTAGTTGTAGTGGTCTTGAAGTCTTCGAAGTTAGATGAAGGCATATCTAGGTATGTGCAAATCATTAAAAATAGAGAAAACATCTGGCTGTATCAGCATTACCATTTCGAAAGAATGCAGATCTGTCTAAAAAGTGTAAGCCTTTCTAAGTGTAGATCTACATGTGTGATGTTCCATGTTTAATCTTGAAAAACTTTCCACAGGAATTCAATCTTCAAAGTGTATAATCAAAGGATGCACAATATAAGACCAATAGTAATTATCAAGCCTACCGCACACTATACAATAAGACTGCGATGCTTTTTTTGTAAGAAAAAATGCAATATCTTTAGATATGAAAATGTTAACATTTAAAAATGTTCCCATTAAGGTTCCCAAAAGTCATTGAAGTATCGTAGGTATTTAGATGGAGAAAATGACGAATCGGCTGCTGATCGTCGTGACTCCAGGGTGCCATTGCATAAAGACTTACTATTATAGTAACTTTGCCATCAATGGTAACTACCATGGTAACGTTGCTCAAGAGCCAATCAAAATCCAGTATTCCATGAAAAGTTACTATAATAGCAAAGTTACTATAATAGCAAGTTTTATGCAACGGCACCCTGATCTGTCGCATGCCTATCCGATTGGAGCCGCTTGGGCATTTTCTCCGACTGTTGGGCCTGAAATATCATGAAGTTTCGACCTTAAAATATGAAGAGCTCAGCTACAAAAGGCGCTAAATCCATTTTTGACCGAAACTGATTTTCTAAAGATAAATATGTATAACTTGGACATGGGAATCAAATGAACTATATCGTATCAAAAATATTTTTCAAAAGGGGGAAACAATATTGTTGTAGATGTACGTTTTCTTTCAAAAGGTGCTACGTTTCATTCCAAAAGGCGATATATCCACCATGGGGATTACGAGTTTGTTTGTTCAAAGATTTGTTTAAAGATTTTTGAACGTGTGGTGCGGCTACCCGTCTAGATCATCAAAAATTTATAAATTTAACGAATTTTGAATATTTTATGAATGTTTTTCGATTTATAGCGCCCTTTTAAATGAAACTACTAAAATTGTTAACTTTAAAAAATTCTATCAATAAAGCATTTTGAAAAGATTGGAAAAATTACTCTGCTAGCGATCTAAGTGTGTTTCGTATTGAATTTAGAATGTTAAAGTTAATTTAAAAAAACGCATAAAAGACGATCAACCAGAGTTTCATTCCAAAAGGCACCAAATTCACGGAAATTAAAATTATAACAAATCTTTAAAAGCTGGATTAAAAAAAAATTAAATGATCTCAGTCAATATCCCTTAATTTACATACCAAAATAAAGTAATTACGGACAAGGAATAGTGCTAGTGGTAAATTTAAAAAAACCTCGATTTATTCAAAAACGCTAAAAAAGAAGTGGATTTAGCGCCTTTTGAAATTAAACTCTTTATACGACCATAAGGAATCCAACTCGAGAAGATTTTTGCTTACAACGTCTTATTTAATGTTATTGCAATTTCTGGCAAACTCGGATCAGTTAGATCGTATTTCACGTGCGGTGGTTTTGAAATTACAATGGATATAGAAAAGCAATAACCGTGATAACCTTATACAATAACCTGTTTTATTTACTGTTACTTAAAGGGGAAGTCCAGTCCAAAAATTACTTGGTTTTAATCAGACATACAGATCAAAAAAGTTTGAGGAAAATCGGACAACTAATAAGAAAGTTATGAATTTTTAGTGGCTTGAAAAACAGGGGAAACAATGAAAATCACTAGACAATTTGGCAACTCAGTCATGGGTTTGTTATGTCACTGGTACACAACTCACCAGTTATTTTGTTTATATTCATAATACGAATTCTCAATTTTTGTCCAAGAATATGATTTTCACATAACTTGAACCAAGTTATATTCATAGCAATATGTTTTTGAGTGTACACACCTTTACAAAATATTCAACGAACTTCAAAATATTGATTTTGTTTCAAAATATTATGTTTCCATAATCACTCATTTTTTATGTATATTGTATTTTTAAAAATCATATTTTCATGATTTGTACAGAAAATGATTTACTCTATAATAGTGAATACATGCACACAAAAAACCCCATATAGCAATGAATATATGTTGGTTCAAGTCATGAGGATATCATATTCTTAGACAAAAAATTGAATTTCTTATTATGAATATAAACAAAATAAGTGGTGAGTTGTGTACCATTGACATCACAAACTTATAACTGAGTTGCCAATTTGTCTAGTGATTTTCATTGTTTCTCCGGCTTTTCATGCCACTAAAAAAATCATAACTTTCTTATTAGTGTCCGATTTTCCTCAAACCTTTTTTGATCTGTTGGTCTGATTTCTCTGCTTCTATTAAAACCAACAAATTTTTGGATCGGACTTCCTCTTTAACAGTGTTTATTCTAACTTGATGATTAATATAACTTAAACAAGGGCTGATCCAGGATTTTGTACAAGAGCCGGAAAAGTGCACAACTAAGGGGGCAATTTTTTTTCATTGTGTACTTAAGGTATGCCAATTGGGTTTCAAAAGAGGGGGCACGGGCCGGCTTTCCCCTTATGTAAATCCACCACTGTTAAAGATAAAGTTGAATTCTTGTCATGTGATTACAAAGTGAAAGAAACTGCCTAGCAGCAATTGCGAAAGGTTGATCATGTTTACATAAGGATTGGTATGTACAGTGAGGTGTCGGAATCATCAATATGAGAATGAATCGACCCAATCTCGCTGAAAAAGCACATGCACCGCAAACAGAAATAGGTATATGGGACTGCACACACATGTGGCATGAATGTTTGGTCCAAACTCTTTAAATATTTCTCGTCATATTTTGCGTATGAGGGCATTTGAAGAGCAATCCCTTTCAGGGGACATTTCTACTATTATTTTCTTCCAAACTGACATGAAAAGAATGAGAAAACTCACAATTTGTTTTTTTTACCTTTACCAGAACTAAACCTTCTCTTTAAACTGCTTCATAAGGAAAAAATAAAACATTAATTTTTACTTCTTGATATAAGATGAGGGGATTACCATTATTTACGAGATATAATGCGACCCCCATAGCAATGATGCCTGCCACAATGAATAACATCAGGATGGTGGTGATCTTGTATCGAGCGCGCTTTTTCTTCTTCAAGCTCGAGGATAATCCCTCATCTGTGTTTTCTTCTACAAAGTGCTTTGACATCCTCCAGTTGTCTGGCGACGTCGACATTGGTTTCATCGGGATCTCATGTTGGTCGTCGAATCCACGGTTGTCGTAACCATTGAGGTTCTAAAAGATATTATCATACTACATGTCACTGGCGCAGCCAAACTTGTTGAAGGGGGAGGCACAGATGGGGTGACACACAAGAATACAGAGTCACGTACATTCACACACACACACACACACACACACACACACACACACACACACACACACACACAGGGGTAGAGTAAAGTCTAGTTTCATGTATAACCCTTTTTTCAGGGATGAATGGAGGGGGGGGGGGCCATGGCCCGCTTGTGCCCCTGCCTACGCCTATGCAACATGTACAGCCAGTCATTTACATCTTTTCTTCTTCAAAATGTCTTATTCCTATTAAAAGTTGCAAAAGCCCCAAAACAACGTCTTGTATGACGAACAAGAATTTAAAAGGGAACCAAATTTATTGATTTAAATAATGTTTTAACATTTCTTAAATTAAACATATACATGTAAAAGATATTACCAGTACAGTGCATCCTTTCGACATGCTCCAGACAATGACGTATTTTCAACTGGTTGGAAGAGATCGGGCAAAGAAAGGAACCTAATAAACAGTTCAAAACCAAAAAATTTTCAATCTCTCCCTTCTTGAAAATGGATAATTTTTTGGTCCATCTTCCTGTAATGCATTGCAATTTGCATCATTTCGACATGATCCAGTCAAAAGTGGAATTGTGTGCAGAAAGACATAATCTGCGATGTTTTGGATAGGGCGTTTTGGTGTGTGTGTGTGTGGGGGGGGGGGGAGATTTTGCGGATAGGTATAGGATTAAGGATTAAAGGATCGTTCAAATCAGTTATTCATACTTAACATAATATGAAGGCACTGTGACCAAATTCAAGACTGAGGCATTTTTGCGCAACCATTTTTTACGAGTTTTACATAAACAGTCAGTACTCACTCAAGCGTAAAATATTATCAGTAGTCATAGGCCCGTATTCTGAACCCCGGTTTAACTTAAACTGCGGTGTAAGTGTGGTTTAAACCAATTCTAAACCTTTCCTTTAAACCAGAGTTTTAGAAAATCACATTTTGAGTCTAGTGTGGTTTAACGTTGTACAGAAATTTAAACTGGACTTTCGGTTTAAGTTAGGTTAAATTAAAGCTCTGGTTTAACTTAGACTGGAGTTTAAGTTAAACCGGAGTTCAGAATAATACGGGCCATAGTGTCATCTGATGGAACAGACCCTCACCCATAAATGTATAAGCAAAAAAAAAAAAAAAAAAAAAAAAACAAAAAAAACAACAACAACAACAACAAATACAAAAAACAACAACAACAAACAAACAAACAAACACACACACACACACAAAACAACAACAAACAAACAAAAAACAGAAAACACCGTATTGATATTGTGAAATGATAATTTTGGAGGATATTTAACTATATAGATCTACATCTAGGGACGGACTGGCCATGGAGAGCCATTCATTAAAAAAAAAAGGGGGGGGGGGGGGCGGTCACCAACAAAAAGTGCCGGTCGCTCTGAAATTCCCCCTCTCGAATGTTAGTCCCAGTCCGCCCCTGCCATGCCTGACTTTTTTATCTTACTGTTATAGCGTTAGGTGAAAAAATGAATCTGAGCGAAAATCAGACGCGTAATAAATGATGACATCATCCCACACCGGTGTGCAAATGTATGATGAATAAAATATTGTAATCAAAGATCAATATGTTAAAAAGCACTTGCAACATAACTTGCAATCAACAGGCCTAATAAATATTGTAAAGTCCATCGTTGTGAAATTTGATTGGGTTGGGTTTTATGATATATCACATAAAGTCATATTAAGTTCACATGCTCTATAACGGAACTACTAAAATTCTATTCCTCATCTTGATAAAGGAAGTTTAAGATACACTTGAATAATATTGTTGATATTGCCTTTAGTAGCCTTTGTAATGCCCAGCATCTTCAATACAATTCCCCCTTATTTTTATGACTTCATGTAGTAAAATGATATCATTTATTATGTCATGCATTTGCCCTGCTGATTTTATTGCGATGTGGTTAAATTCGCTGAGAGCAAGAAAGGCGTTAACTCTGAGTAACATGATACAAGTTAATCAACAAATCGCAATTTAGTGTCTAGTTCCTTTTAGTGACGTTTTATTTTTATCTTTTCACCAGAATGCTCTGAATTACCAATTATACATGAGCAGAAAGTGTAAAAAGTACTGTTGCATTACGTTGTGCCGTTCATGAATAAGATCTATTTAACTGAAAAATAATCACTGAAGTCTCTAAATTGGCAACGTAGAGTAAAATTTATAATGACTGTTTTCGTATACAAATTGGCAATTTTTTGTTGATTCTTTATATTTATCATTCACATTAGTTCAGTTAATATATATTTTTATTTTTCTAAACTATAAAAGAGTGGGAAATGCAAATAATTGGTGCCAATATGAGGATGAAAAGCTGATTCATTTAGACCTTTAGAAAACTCTGAACCGATACGGGTTACGCCCTTCTGGCTCTGAGCAGACGCAATCTTCGTAACGCGAACATCATTAGCCCGTGTGCAGCATGACTTTTTTTTTTTAGTAAACCATCTGAAATCCTCAATACAAAATAAATTCAACTAACATGACTAAGATATTTTCCCAAGAATCTTTTTTTATAAGTAATGATTTGAAATAGGTTCTGAAATTGCAGCTCCTACGCACAGTCGTATTGCTATGTTTGAATCAATTCATAATACATACATCATATTGTCGTGACTTGTCAAATATTGGAAACCTATTCATAATGTCAGATCCTTAATTTGCTTAATTTGAATAGAATATCTGAAGAAATATTTTTAAACTTGCTCCAAGTAAATTTGACTTTCTTCAATTTTACGATATGCAAACTCCTGCATGTTCACGGGTTAAAGGTGTCACTTTTTTTTATTAATTTGTAAACATGTCGATGAGCATGATGAGTGTGTCAAAACATTTTGGTTTATACCCTTTTCACCCATTAAAGATAAAGTTGAGTTCTGGTCACGCGATCCCATTGTGAAAGAAACTGTCTGGTATCAATTGGGCCGGGAAAAGTAGGTTTTGTAGCACATAGGAATTTGTGCATACTTTGAGGTTTTGGAATCATCAAGATAATGAGAAATTGGCCAATTACTGGAATTCACATGCACCTACTGCACAAAGAAATATATTTGTATGGGACTATTCACACACATGTGGTATGAATTTTTGGTCCAAACCTTTCAGCTATTTCTTGTGATATTTCGAATATGAGGGTATTTGGCATGTTTGGCATGAATTAATGCATGGATAAATGTCCAATCACTTAGCTATTTCTCGTCATATTTTGAATATGATGGCATTTGAAGAGCAACCCCTTTCAGTGGAAATTTCTTCTACGACATTCTTCCAAACTGACATGAAAAGAATGAGAAACTCACAAATTATTTTTCAACTTTACCAGAACTCAGATCTTCTCTTTAAGCAAGACACAGTGAAAGTGGACATGGCAGCGTCTTTGAATCTTTCCATGAGCAGATGAGGAAAATTAACATCTATTTCCTAACATTTGGGAGCATTGATGCATGTACTTGTATCATACTGGTTGTTTCAAATTCATTTGCACTTATACATTTTAGAAAGCCTATCACTTTTCCTGTTATGATGACCGCTCTAGTTTCCGATCGGACAATTCTTACAAATAATCGTATAATGAATGGTGGCATTGTGACGTGCAAGAAAGTGAAAGAAAAAAAAAAATCACACAATATCATACATAAAATATCAAAACATAATTTCTAATTTCATTAAATGTTATATATTTCTGTGGTTCGAAAATAATTGGGTATAGGGGGCGAATTACCATCTCCATTTCAGATACAAAAGTCTTACTCTCTTGACCCTCATATTCATTCAAACACATTTATTATTTAATTTTCTTTAATCACTTCTGATGTCTATGTGATATTCAAATTAACAATTAAATTCAAATGAATGAGCAATATTTTTTTTAAATAACGTAATTTTCAATTTGCAGTTTATATTTCAATTACCAAAATTTACAGATTATTTAGCTCAGGCAAATTCCCTTATTTTATAAAGGACTTTAAGAATTCGGTTGTTTTTTTCTTGCTTCTTTCAGGGCTGAAATTTAGAGGGCTGAAAAATTTAATAACGTCCTACCTTTTCCCTGTCACTCGCCATTGCTTCTTATGAAAATAATGCGGACTGCACATGGAAATGGATACCAGACGATCCGCACTCACACTTTAATATCGGATGGATTACGTTCTACCCCGAAATAACCGTTTGCACTTGGCAAAATGCTTGGACGCTTTATTGACATTTTTATGTGTTGATGTTACCGCATGTCATGACGTTTAATATTTGTCAAAGATCCCGATTAGTATTCTTGAATACATAGGCACATTTAGAGAGAGGGTTTCTTTAAGTATAGTCGGAGAGGGGGGGGGGGGGGGGGGATTGATCTGAAGTTCTATACCTTTATATCTTCAACAGTGGCTTACCCAGGATTTTTTACAGGGGGAGCAAATTTTGTCAACTGTCAAATTCTGCTTGGAGGGAGACCCGTATTTTTTTCTTCTCGCCAGCCATCCAAAACTCGCTCAGGGGGGGGGGGGGGGGGGGGGGGGGAGGGGCAGGGGGGGGGGGGGGAGGGGGGAGGGGGAGGGAGGGGGAGAGGGAGGGGGGGTTTACAGACGTTTTGCTCCATGATTCTCTGACAAGCAAAAAAAAAGTTAATTTTTTTTCCTGTCAAAAGTTGTCAGGGGGGCACTCTGCCCCCTGCCCCCCCCTTGGGTACGCTAGTGTTCTTCAACTTATTTTAGAGTAATGAGGAGGGGGTGACCTGTCCCGAACAGGTCATCTTCTCCACTCCTGAGTCATATCTAGAAATGAATGTGCATGCCATTCTCTCAACCTCATTATATGACCCTGTGTCAAATTGAAAATCACCATTAGGTTTTATGAACAAAAATAAATTGATAAAAAGGTAGAATTCACTCTTCTAGAAAACAAAGCAAGTTTCTATTTCAAGGAGAAAGAGTCGAGATTTTTTTGCCAAGAATCTAGTTACATAGGAGTTTCTGGTTGAGCCATGGTGCCTTCAGTGCCTCACATGAATTAATATTGGTATAATATATTACTTTTTTTTTTAAATTACTGTTTTTAAAAATAATTTATATATATCAGAGAGAGAGAGAGAGAGAGAGATGAGAACTACACATCTGTACTACTATAAACCTAATTTCAACGTACCTAAAACGTGCCACAACTTAAGAACTAATTTGGCGGCAATGAAGGCGGTGGTGAGGGGTCGTGCCCGGTCTGATGGATGATAAGTCATTGGACGGTGGACCACGATGTGCGAGGTTCGAATCCCTGACACCGTCACTAACGTCTTTTCGCAAGATATTGATCTGCAATTGCCACACTATGGATATTCGGCAGAAATTCCTTAAATGCTTGAGTATTCCATGACTTTGGCGGGCAACAACCGGGAGGGGAGGGGGGGGGGGAGAATTTTTTTTCGCCAGCCAGTCCAAAAGTGGCTTGGAGGTGCCGTGGTCCAGTGGTTTAAGGCGCTTGCCGGGACTCGGATGCGAGGATCGGGCGTTCGATCCCCGGCACGGCACTTATGCCCTTGAGCAAGGCATTTTATCTTGCTCTTTTATCGTACATCAAATAAATGATGTGATAAAGGCATAGTCATACTAGCGCGTGCATGCGTGTTTAAAAAAAAAAAAAAAAAAAAAAAAGGTTCCCGGGGGGGGGGGGGGGGAATCAGATTTTATGAGGTACAGTTTTCCTCCATATGCCTTTATTTCTCTGACGAGCAACAAATAAAACAACCAAACAAAAAAAAAATAAAAAAATAAAAACAAAAACGAAAAAAAAAAATAAATCCGCCATTGATGGAGAGGTCCTTTTACACTTTTACAGAGAATTTTTCATGAACCCGATTACCTTTTGTTTTTTGTCAAAAGCTTCCCCCCCCCCCCGGGAAAGGCTCACTGTAAAAAATAATATGCCCATTGGTAACTTTTACTTATTTTTCCCATGTAGAATTTACTTCAAAACATACTAAGTTTTGCCACTTACGCACTCGATTTAAGTCTTACTAACACAAACTTTCAATTTAGTAGAATATACATATAATTTTAAAGTAAAATAAATACCAAAGAAAATTTAAGTAATTTCAACTTACTTATACCTATACATGTATAAGTATTAACGTAATTCATGAATATTCATTAAGACCAAATTACTCTTTTTAAAATAAAACAATTCTTTTTTCTTGTGTTTGAATGAAAATTTAAGAAGTTTAGATTATTTCCTAATTCATTTAAGCAAAGATAAGAAGATAAGACAATTTTCAATTGTCACTCAATTCAAAACAAATCAAAACTTGATATTTCAGGAAAATTGTCAACCAATTTTCTTTTAAAGACACGATCGAGTATATATAAAATTCGGGAGCCCTTTAAATAGTTGTCAAATTAAAGCGTAAATTATCGTGATGATGATAGATATTTGGTTACATCATAAATCGTGTAAATTGAAAAAGTGTGTCAGTGAATGTGAGATGGGTACAAGTTTAAACATAATCATAATTTTTTTTATTGTTAGGCCTACCTATCATGATTATTTACTTTAATGTAACTCAGTTTAAGTGAGTAAAAATTTATTAAGCAAAATAAGTAAATTCTAATTAAAATTTCCTGTGACAAATACTTAAAATAACCAAGGCAATCTGTTGACGAACATTTTTTGAATATATGTAATTTCAACAATTTTTTTTTTTTTACAGTATAGT